>JXCR01147059.1:0-69604 GCA_002079205.1 Phalaenopsis hybrid cultivar | reverse complement strand
ATATATATATATATATATAGTTTTTAACCCGGACCAAGTTTTGGGCAGCTGTATATTGCAATGTTAAGGACGTGTGTGGAAAAGAGGGAGTCAACCATATGACTCATAGTAAAATACTAAATCTAGCGAAGATTGGTCTAGAAAAAAATTATTTCTTAAATATCAAAACAGAATTTTGATTGGTTGGCAAGAAGAAAATTGACTAATGCACCTTCGGGATTTGTAAAATTAGCTGGCGGACCCTCTCTTCCAAGTATTATATAATGTAGATGGCCAAAAATGTCAATCATTTTTGCAATATTTAAAATAAGTTGATGGGAATAGATGAATGTTCCACATGCTTTCCAAGTTTTACAAAGGCGAAATTAGTAGTCTTTTAACAAGTCTACTCCTCGATGTTAGAATGTTGTGAGGAATTTCACATGACTCATCTTGTAAATTGTGTTGGATTTAACTTTACTCTATAAAATATTGAGAGTTCATTGACCATAGCTATATAGAGTAAATATGAATAATATAAAAGAAATTTGAGAAGATATTAGTCTATATATATATATATATATATANNTTTTAAAACAGTGGTTGTGAAGCAGTGATGGAGAAAACAACTTCTTATAAATAGATTTTTTTTTATAGAAAATCAGACAACTTCCTTGTAATCATCGTACTCTAACAGATTAGATTAAAAGAAAAAAAAGCTTCCAACTAAAGAAATTTTTAGAAAGAAATTCCTCAAATAGAACTATGGTGGTGGTCTGAAATGTAAGACAGACAAAAAACTCTCAAAACATAACTTAAAGTATAAAAATAAATAAGAGAGAGAGAGAGATCGTATTAGAGATTAGCAAGATAAGAGTATTAGTTAAAAACATAAAATTATATGACCCTTCAGTTCGACAACAATGACGACCTATTTATAGCTAAAAGCCAAAGCAGACGGAATAAAAATACTTGTATTACATTTTACATGTTAAGCAAAATAATTGTTAGATAACTCTATTTTCCATTAATTATATTTTTGCACTTTCCTACATTGGTTAACAATGCCAANGAGAGAGAGAGAGAGAGAGAGAGAGAGAGAGAGAGAGAGAGAGAGAGAGAGAGAGAGAGATCTATTAGAGATTAGTAAGATAAGAGTATTAGTCAAAAACATAAAATTATATGATCCTTAAGTTCGACAACAATGGCAACCTATTTATAGCTAAGAGTCAAAGCCGAGGGAATAAAAATACTTGTAATATATTTTAAATGTTAAGCAAAATAATGGTTAGATAACTCTATTTTCCATTAATTATATTTTTGCTCTTTTCTACAATGGTTAACAATGCCAACTCAATCTTGAAGATTGTCAAACAAATCAAAAAATATTTTATTTTTTTGAATAAACATTAAGAAGAAGAAAATAAATTGTTTTAGAGCTGTTTTTTATTTGTTTTAGAGTCTTCTTTTTATTATTGTCATGCTTTTTTTATTCTAATATGAAATAAGTTAAATTTTATTTTTCTTGCAAAAATTCTAGTATTTTGTGTCCATCATAAGAGTAAAAAAATGACCATTTTCCAATATAGATGCATAGCACATTATTTTTANATATATATATATATATATATATATATATATATATATATATATATATATATACAGAGAGAGAGAGAGAGAGAGGGGTGTTGTGTGCCCCGACTCTGATTGGTATCTGCACAGTCAATTCTATGTCCCCCCCTATGTGAAAATAAGTCAAGTGGTTAAGTACATAAGATTGGTTGAGGGCTCGTGTCATAGTCTCTGACTAATCTTTATAGAGAGAGAGAGAGAGAGAAAGAGAGAGAGACCTTGGTTTTGATGGAGTTATGATGTGAGCAACCTCAAGACTTGAATTTGGTCAGCTCAAGAATCTAATACCCAAGTAGCCAAGTCTCATTTTGTTACATGTCTTGTATGCCAGCTAACACAAAAAGTGAGCTCTTTTCAACGGATGTTTCCCAGAAAAAAAAAACAAATCAACATAATAAATCAAATCATTAATTTAACTAAATAAATAAGGAAACAAAATTATAATTATGTTATTCATTAGAGCAAAAAAAGCATAAATACCTTTTACCACACACTTAATGCTATTGAAAATAGTCTTATTGTTTTGGTAAACTTTGCAATTATAGTGTAATTTTTAAATTATGTTTCTATCAATATGAGTAAAAATATATTTACAAATACACTATTAATATTTTCTATTTATATCCGCCCTTACAGTAATAGAGGTACTTTCTTCAGCACGCTATTTTTTCAATGATAATTATTCAACGTATATTATTTTAATTAAAATCAGCTGAGGTGTCTTAAGATTTCAAACTTAGGGTCTGTTTGAGGCAGCTGCAACTTATTGAATAACTACTGATAAATTACGTGTGATGACTATTACAATTTTTTATTTTTTGGAAAAGTCAGACCGCTGCCAGAAAACTGTCACCACGCTTAGACATGTGCGATGTGAAAATACTGTTTTTCAGTGTTTTGAAAACGCATAAGGTGCCAAAACACAGTTTACCCAAACAAGCCAAGTGCGTTTTCAAAACACCACCGCACCAAATAAGCTACCCCAAACGGGTCCTTTCTTCTAACACTTGACAAGTTACTTTCAATAATTTTAATGCTTAACATTCTGTGCAATTTTTTAATGAGAAATTTAGGGTTCATTGTGAAAAAAATGACTAAATAGTTTTTTTTTTTATTAATTAATTTGCTGCTGGGAGATATGAAATTAAAATAAAGCTAAGAGGTACACATGAGATTATGAGTTTAATATAATATTGAAGAAATAAACATTGTTAATGTCAACATATTATGTTATTTACAGCTTTATAATTTATTATGAAAAATTAAAAATAATTGACTGCTATTGTGTATTTCATTTATGGGATAATTACATAAATAGCATCTGAAATATAACTATTTAGTCGAACACCCTTGTGATATTTTTGAACTACAAAACGATTTATTTATGCATGTAAAGATCAAATCATAGATAGTATGATAAAAATAAAAATAAAACTATGTGTTGGGATTTTATCATGAATTTTGATATTTGAGCGAGGGTTTGAAAATTGGATGAAAGTGGGTGCTACATTTATAAATAACAATGTTTCGGTTCCTATGAATGCGAACATTTGTAAGTTAGATACATACATACATAAACTTTCTATGTGAGGGGACATTTACATACATTCCACCCAATTCTTATGTTTTTACACACAACACCTTTGACTGGTATGTATGTAAATCTTCCTTCTATGATTAGAGGTGCAAATGAGCCGAACAGGAGCGAGACTAGGTTCAGCTCGTGTTCAGCTCATTTATATTTCGAGCTCAAAAAGTGTGTTCGTGTTCGGTTTGTTTGCTTAGCGAGCCGAACACAAGCTGTTCACGAACAAATTGTCGTTTTGACAACCCTAATCACGTAGCCATAAGAAGTTAAGGATTGAGACAAGATTTAAAATATCATTTGAATCTAATTTTATAATTTTTATTCTATTTTCTTCATTAGTACTTTTAACTGATTATAAATCTTTGTAGTCTTGTACTCAATTACAATTTTTAAAAATACTACTCATCAGAGATATCTATATATAATTGATTAGTAGTATTTTGAGCCAAAACGGGTTGAACATGAACGAACAAATATTTGTTCGTGTTGTTCGTGTTCGACTTATTAACTTAGCGAACGAGCCAAACACGAACTATTCGCTAACAAAGAGCCATTTTGACAGCTCTATCTATGATTAGACCCCTCTAAAATTATTTGCGAATCAGTTGAAATCTTCAAATTAAATGTTATTTAATTCCATGCAGTACTTTGGTTAAATGCGCCTTCGAAAGTGATTAACACCTTCCAAAACAATGAGACATCCAAGAAAATAAAAGAATATATTATGTATATATATATATATATATNGATGACTTGCATGACTTACCATAAGATGGCAAAGAGTTGAATAACCGTTGAATGCATCCATCCATGCAATCATTAATGCCATTGTCATCATCATTGCCCTTATTATTTATTCTTGATTTTAAATATAACAACCGTTGACAATGTCTTTTGGTCACATTTTAGGGCAACGGGCAATGAGTCTTCTTGGCGGGGCATATGTAATCATTCAAGAAGACTAATTCAATCTTAATCATTAATAACTAAGGATAAAATAATTTCAAAAAGAATAATAATAAAGCTACAATTGTATGTTAATCATGCATGATATAATTAACATTAATTTGTTTTTAACATTTAGAAATGGTATATGACTCAAAAAAATTGACATTTAATTATTTGTAATTAATTGTATGGGGTATTTACATTCAACCATTACCCAATAGAAAATGAAAATGTGAAATTATTCAACGAGAGTTAAGATTGTATCAAAGATAATGCACCATATATAATCATAAACTATTTCATCATGATATGAGGGCTTATTATATGTATCATAAGATGAATATCTTTGATCTCAATGCAAGATTATAAACTTATAAGAGGTTTTCACTGAAAAAATATTGGTGAAAATCAATATAAATGTCAGAATACTTATCATAGGAGATAGCCTTGTGCAATAACATTTCACACGTGAAAAGAAATCAATAGTGGCACATGTGACATACAAGATTTATTTGTTCGAAATGACTATGAAGCAAAAAATAGAAAAAAAAAAGAGTGTAGATCAGTTGATTAAATTCCAATAGTGTGAGTTAAGATTTAAAATATGTTCATTCATAATAGATAGTGATAATAGAATGTAATATACAAATAAATAATTAATTATTTTTTGGGGGCCAATATATGTAAATAAAGGTGATATTTTTGTTATCTTCAATTTAAGTGGAGTTAATGTGATCTAATAAAGTATAAGCTTATGGGTATTAAAATTTTAAAATATGGTAAAAAAATATATGTNTATATATATATATATATATATATATATATATATACATATATATATATATATACATATATATATGAAAGAAATATTGTATTTCACTTTTTAATAGATATTGATAGTTATAAAAATAAAATTTAGATATTAGATTTAAAAATTTATAAAAATTGTTGTATGTACATAAATACCCCTAATAATAATGTCGGCCATTTTATAATTTTGAAACTTTCTTCTAACTTATCACTCAGAGAAATGTCTTCGCACGTTTTATATTTTAGGAGAATTTACACACGTAGCACACAATTCTTACACATTTAAACATCTCACATCTAAACTTTCATATTTACTCACAACACTAAAACATTGCTATTGTCATATCCCCAGTACTGGATGCAGAAAATGGAGAGTTGTGTTAGGTAGTCGATAAACTGCGTAAAATTTGTCAAGAAAGAAAAAAAGAATTCACTGAAGAAATCCTTCTTGTGAACTCGTTTGAGTATATCTAAAGCCAAGTACACCAAATGTAACTTTAGTAGTAGTAGCTCTAGTGATATAGTTGTAACTATGAATGTTTAAATCCTTAAAAGGTGTGATCAATTTAGAAATCTCTGGTCTGCAGTTCAAAGGGATGGTGATATAGATGGGGATGTTACTAGTAGAATTCAAGTTGGTTGGTTGAATTGGAGGAATGTATCAAGCCTATTTTATGATAGAAACATGTCACTTAGACTAAAAAGACAATTTTATAAGATAGTGGTGAGACCTGCAATGCTCTATGACATAGAATGTTAGTCTTTAAAATAGAAATATAAAACAAAGTTAAGTGTTGCTGAGATGAGAATGCTTATGTGGATGAATCGCTTGACACTTAGAGACAAAATGTGAAATGAATATAACTGTGATACTGTTGGTGTAGGTCCAGTGGCGGATAAGATTAGAGAGTGTCATCTTAGATGATTTGGTCACATCAAACGCCGACCATTGATGATCATGTTAGGAGAGTAGATGTTTTATATTCGACTTATGTTAAGATAGACTGAAGTAGACCAAAAAATACTTGTCCATATTATATAAAGAATAATCTCAATCTATTAGAATTAAATAAAAATATGACTCTCAATGGGACGAGAAAAAGGGTTCATATAGCCAGCCCCACTTGGTGGGATAAATGCATCTTGTTGTTGTTATTATATAAAAAAACAACCCTATTATTACTTCTTGAGTGTTGTGTGCATAAATATGAAAATTTAGATGTGAGACATATAAATATATAAGAATTCTGTACTAGCTATGTAAATGTACCATTATTTTAATATTGTATTATAGTTTACAATGCATGCCAATTGGGTCTGAATGAGAGTGATTTTCATGAAAAAACAATATTTTTTTGAACTAAATAAAAAATAAAAAGAAAATTGAAGCGCACGAAGCAAAAAAAACGGACAAAGGAACCTCCAAATTGCTCATCTTAAAATACATATTAGTAGTCAAACAGTGATTAATTACTTAATTAAGAGATAATCATAAGCGAAGACATATTAATCAATAATTGTTGAAAGTAGATTAATTAGGGGAAATCTGTTTATTAAGTGAAGATAATTAGTTAATCTTAAGAGTTTGAAGGTTTCACTAATCTCAAGTATCATACATACACTGAGGTTTTGGCGTCAAATGGCACATGATTAAAGCAAGACTTCATCAAAGCCTTGTTTTAGTGTTGTCTTATTGACTATTGTTGTGTTATTTGGTTGGTTTGTTTTTATGTTAATCAATATGATATAGAAAATTTGTGGAAGAATAATTGAATTTTTATAATATTAACTAATTATATTTTGTGATAAAGATAAATTATTTTTATTTATATAAGTTTTATGATAATCTTAATATTATTAATACAAATAAAGTCTTTGAAGTACCATTAGGACTAATTTTGTTTTAAAGCTACTACACAATATAATCTAATATAACTTACAAAAAAAAAGAAGTGAATGCAACAACTCTTAAAGATCATCTAGTTTAAAAGTATTATCATCAAACAAGATATGACTATGAGTTGATTTGCTTGAGATAGAAAATTAATATAAAGTATATATTTTTTATTGATCTTCAATAGCTCATTTTTTAATTACTAGTTAGGAAAAAAAATCAACAATTAAACTCATAAAATTTGTCATACCTCTAATATTGAATGCAATAAAATCAGTAGTCTCAAATTATCTCATATCATTTTAAATCACACCCTTATCTCTATTTATGGCATAAGTAAACTAAATTGTTGAAAACCAATGATAGAAAAAAGATGAAAATTGTAGCAACCTATTTGTTTCTCTCTATTCTGACACATGAATACACACGTACCGATTTAAAATCTTGCGGTCTTTGTTGTATTATTAAGAACATATAATACAACTAAGATCGCAAGATTTTAAATGTAAAACTAAACATCTTTTTTTAAGTAAAGGTATAGTAGTGAATAGACCGCCTCAAACTTAGCCTCTAAGAAGTAGATGTTAAGCTTGTATCCGAGATATATAATATTGACAACATATAAGGCTTTATTGAATATATCTGCAACTTGATATTTGGTAGCTATGTGTTGAACTGTAATGATTTTGATGCAAATTGATCTCGAATAAAGTGATGATCTACTTCAATATAATTAGTGCAAGTATGAAAAATAAGGTTATTAGTAATACAATAGCAAATATGTTATCACAGAAGATGAATACAAGAGCTTCTATTGAGAGCTAAAATTTTGTTATGAGCCTTTGAAGCCATATAATATCAGTTGTTGCAAGATATAGAGTTAAAATTCAGTGAAGGACCTCATAGTCATTTTGTTTTTGAACCTTCCATAAGATCTCATATTTACATAAAAAGTGCAGTGAACGAATATAGTTCTTTTGGTGACTGGACCACCTGTCAAGTCTGAGTCTGAAAAGGATCAAACAGGTGATGATTTGTCTGTGAAGCAAAGACCATGAGTAATTGTTCATTTAAGATACCAAAGAATTTGTTTGATTTGTTGAAATTTCTTTGTTGTAAAAGAATGCATATGCAATATCCGTTCTAGTAATAACAAGGTACTATAACATATTTGTAAGGTGTCTGTATAAGGTAATATCTAGAAAAGGTTGTTGATTGGATTTGTTGATAGTAAGCTTAGAAGAACAGAGAGTGAGAACTTCCTTACATTTTTCCATTTCAATTTGTTTTAATATTTCTAATGTATGAATTTTGATTAATATGAAAATCGGATTTAAGTTTATGAAATTGAAGACTCAAAAAAGTAGTTATATGATCCTATTTTTTAATTTGAAAACGGCTGTGCTTTTTTTTATGAGAACTTGAATAAATCTCTGATTATTTCCAGTAAGCAAAACATCATCCACATAGATATGAAAAAAAAGATATGATATTCCTTTT
Organism: Phalaenopsis hybrid cultivar; assembly: GCA_002079205.1. Classification (NCBI taxonomy): domain Eukaryota; kingdom Viridiplantae; phylum Streptophyta; class Magnoliopsida; order Asparagales; family Orchidaceae; genus Phalaenopsis; species Phalaenopsis hybrid cultivar. The sequence continues at coordinate 61,253 of JXCR01147059.1, read as the reverse complement.
TTTGATAAATTGTTTTCTGTAAGCAAAACATAACCTCTTCCTTCCAACGAAATCCTACCTTTGCAGAGTCATAATGTGTATTGTGAAATTTTATCTTGGGTTGTTGAACAACGAAGCAACTGGCGGAGCAATGCATTATCCGGTATGTCGTGTAGAGATGCACCTTTACCCTTCACGAAGAAAGTGTATTGGTTCCATTAAATGTTCTCCACTGCAGCCACTCCCTACCATTGTAAAACAAATAGTGTACCTTTATATATAAAGAACGGTGCAGTGCTTTCCCGCTGATAAGACAGGACTTGTATCTGTATTGACCAATTTAAAATGCTTTTTTCTAACTAAGCCCCACTCCATTGCTTTTTTTCTTCCTGGATTTTCTAAATAAAAGCTTGTAGTGTCTCTACTGGTTGCTTTCTTCTATCTAAATGTGTATTAGATTCTCGTACAACACTAAGACGATAATTCATTACTCAATTGCCATGGATCTTCTGTCGCGCATCAATAAATAACATTTTAAATCAATCATACTTGTAAGCTCAGCCATTTTAAAAAATATTGTCATTTTACCTATGGGTAAATAATCGCCAATCTATTTCTATTGCTTTCTAAAAAATTATTTTCAATAAATGAAATTTTCTATAGGCGCTTCCTTGTAAGAAGGGGCATATTTAAAATATACACTCATTTTGACCAATTCTAGTAATATTTTATATTTTTTTTAAAAAAATCAATATTAATAAACTTTGATTAGGTATAAAAATAAAAAGAGATGTGCATTCCAATAAAGTCACCTTCGAAGCTAGTCAAACTCTGATTGAATTGACACGGCATTAATGATACTGATCTTTATTATTAAGTTTAATGAATTTTTTTAATTTTGTTTAAGCTAATTTGTGTGTATTATATGCAATAAATTGCTTTCCAAAGTGATTATGTTGCCACTTAATCGTAAAATTAAAAATTACAGTATATTTTACACTAAACCGTGGTTTGTTAATCATTCATTTATGACCATTGTTGGTCCAATTGTTGACTAAGATGACTTTCATGACTTACCATAAGATGGCAAAGAGTTGAATAAACGTTGAATGCATCCATCCATGCAATCATTAATGCCATTGTCATCATCATTGCCCTCATTATTTATTCTTATTTTTAAATATAACAACCGTTGACAATGTCTTTTGGTCACATTTTAGGGCAACGGGCAATGAGTCTTCTTGGCAGGGCATATGTAATCATTCAAGAAGACTAATTCAATCTTAATCATTAATAATTAAAGATAAAATAATTTCAATAATAATAATAATAAAGCTACAATTGTATGTTAATCATGCATGATATAATTAAGATTAATTTGTTTTTAACATTGAGTAATGGTATATGGCTCAAAAAAATTGACATTTAATTATTTGTAATTAATTATAGGGGGTATTTACACTCAACCATTATCCAAGAGAAAATATAAATGTGAAATTATTCAACAAGAGTTAAGATTGTATCATAAACTATTTCATCATGATATGAAGACTTATTATATGTATCATAAGATGAATATCTTTGATCTCAATGCAAGATTATAAACATATAAAAGGTTTTCACTGAAAAAATATTGGTGAAAATCAATATAAATGTGAGAATACTTATCATAGTAGATAGCCTTGTGCAATAACATTTCACACGTGAAAAGAAATCAATAGTGACACATGTGACATACAAGATTTATTTGTTGGAAATGACCATGAAGCAAAAAATAGAAAAACAAAAGTGTAGATCAGTTGATTGAACTCCAATAGTGTGAGTTAAGATTTAAAATATGTTCATTCATAATAGATAAAGAATGTGACAAATAAATAAATAATTATTTTTTGGGGGCCAATATATGTAAATAAATGTGATATTTTTGTTATCTTAAAGTTAAGTTGAGTTAATGTGATATAATAAAGTATAAGCTTATGGGTATTAAAATTTTAAAATATGGTAAAAAAATATATGTGTAGAGCCCTGTTTGTTTTTTGCAAATTTTATCATAGGCAAAATTGGAAGTATAATTGTCATGGAAATAACTACCCATGAGTAGTTATCATAAAGGGTCACAGTCCTCATTTCATGTGCCTGTCTCTTCACTTTTCCAAGAGAAAGAGAGATCAATTTGAAAAACTGTTCCATAACAACAAGAAATCATGAATATGTCAGAAAGGTGGAGGAAAATTTTGGACGAGTAAAATACAAAAAAAGACATACTGGCTGACTCTCTTGAATTCTTTAAATCAGAAAATCCTCTCCAGTAAAAATTCTCCTAAACAGCCTGTCAATAGTTTCAAGAAAGGTCAATATGGTCGTCTTTAATAGTATCAAAAACATTCGTAGACATTTCGATGTTCCACTTGATTATGCTATACTCATTGAATATCTAATACTTCAAAAAACCCTAAATTTAACGTTCGTGGATATTTTATATCTATGAGAGTCTCATTAAACTAAAAGCATAAACATTTGGACGATATTTGACTACTCAAATATCCTTGAATTTTTTTTAATTATACTCATAAAGTACTTATTTAAGATCATTTGATCTCCCGTTCAAGCGTTGCGAGTTTCAGGATCCTAATTATAAATTTATTAAAGTTAATAGTAATTACATCCTAATTACATTCCAACCTAATCATCTTTCCTATATGCTATCATGAATCTCCATGCAAGTTCATGTGCAAATTACATTCATTTTGAATTATTTTCATGCCAAATAATTAAAGAGCACATGGTGCCGGAAATCAACAAGAAAATTGCTAGTGACTTGCTGATGAAGAATAATAATTAATTAGCTAAAAAATAAATATTTTTATATATCTTATACCATTTTCATGTGAGAGGTGGCAGGAAATGCATGGGAAGGGAGTGAATGACAATACGTTAAAAAAGATAATTTAGTCTGCATGCATGGTTGAAATAGAAGAGAGCATGCGTACGTCTCTTAAAAGCATTGGTTTAGTCGTTCTTAAAACATATTTACAAAAATATCCACATCATTGTTTTAATATGTAAAAATTAATTAATAAGATAATTAAGATTGCACTAATTTTTTATTAACTAATATGAGTGAGATAATCAATATATTAATTTGGGTATTGAAATATTTTTAATTTTCTAATTATAAGACTTCGGCCATTAAATTAATTATGAAAGAAAATAGTATTTCTGGGAAGCTACAGGGGTCAAATCAGAGAAAGCTGTGATGAAAGGTCGCTTCAACGGTCAGGATGGACTTGTCGACGGCTAATATGTAAGACTTAATGCAGGTAAGAAGTTCTGCTGAAGTGACAATAAGTCAATTATCGTGTGGTTTTTTTCTTAATTAAAACTAAGGGAAAATTTACATACATATACCACGAAATTTTTATGTATTTGCATGTATTTCTAACATTTAAAATTTGATATTCATATTTATAATATTTTGATATCATAAATTAATACATGAAAGGATATATTTCATGTTTAACAAATTAGTAATAGTTATTTATTGTTGTGATATGTTATAGATTTGAATGGTAAAAGTATAAATATGAAAATTAAAGGGCTAGATATGTAAATACATTAACTTTAAAGTACTCCTAATATATTTTTATATAAGTACAAATTATATTTATTACATATGTTTTGTTTTTAATTATAATGTTAGAAGATTTTTAAAGAGATGACATTATAAAGGGTGAGTTCTGGGCTGCTGCAGTTCATTAAAAAGCTAACTATTTGTTCATTTTTTAAAATTATGCAGCAGTTGTTTCTAAACAAATGAGCTTTCTGCTCTGGTAGTATGATGTTGTTTATAATAGAACTAATTCTGCTAGTACATTTCATACTTGAAAACAAATATTCAGTTTGAATGTTACAAAAAAAAATTGATATCTCACAAAACAGTGAGTAACACAACAATCAACATTAAAAATAGAACTATTAAAAATAACAATTAATAATAATAACATAATATTATTTTTAAAATACAAATGGTTAATGTCATGAGAGAATTCCTCCTCCAACAAAACACTCTATACCCGATCACTATCAATAGTGGAATCCTCGAACCCATTGTTTTATTTCTTGGACATCTATGAAATTTTCTCCCATATTTATGTGGCTATAGCAAAGTAAGTAGAGAACATTGTAGTCCACATTAGTAGTACAATGCTCAGAAGGTGCCGAAAGTCTTCGAGAATAACGTAGTCCACAGTAGAGACCCTCTCTCGCTAGGGGTCCATGCTTGATCGCCTGTGGCAACAAATGAACTTAATTTTTTTAGCATTTGGAACAACCTACAAATTAATACATTATACACATGTTGATGTAATTGAAGAAATAAATAATTGATAAGAGACTTCACGTTTCATAAATTCTCACCTCAAATCTCTTTACCCACCTTTCTTCTAAAGCATTGATGGTTCCCATTATCAGGTCCTAACCCAAGCATGTGGATCTTCGCTTCAACTATTTCCATATTTTGCAGTCATTCTTTAGTTGATCTGACTTATTTTTTAATTACATTTTATCATATTCCATTCTTGTGCTCTCCTTTAAATTATTTGTTTTATTTTTTCATCCCTCGTTAAAATAGGTGGTTGGTATATTTCCCAAGTCCACCTCTTTAAGATAGATGTTAGAAAATATATCTTCACATCTCTATCTCATATGACAGACGAACTAATTACGTTTGTTTTTATTTTGATGATACTAGCATGAAAAAGAACCAAGCATCATAAATGTATAAAGAGAAAAAAATAAAGTGACCTTTAAAATAAATAGCAAGAAAAGATAACTGAAAGGAAACATCATAACAAACCACAAATACCACCATCACCATGTCACCAAAAAACCACCACCAACATACATACACACACACACACACACACATACATCACCACCTCATTGTCACCACAATATCACCATAAACAACCAAAATAACAATCATGCCCACTAACAACACCAACATCACCAGCATGGTAAAGAAAAACCATTACCAACATCACCGCTAACAACACCAACACCATGACACAACATCACCAATAAAGGAAGAACAACATTGCACAAATAAAACATCATCGATCAACAACACCACTACAAACATGACTAGAAACACTACAACCACCATATCACCAAAAAAGCTACCACTAGCATCCACACACAAACCATCATATCACCACTAGCATACAACAAAAAATAAAACCAGAAACAACAAATAGACCAAAGCCAAAAATCACAAGGAGCGAGCCACACAGAGCAAACCTCAAACCATAAGCTAGAATAACAATGAAAATAGAGTAGGGTAGAGAATACTATAAGGGGAAATGAGAGAGTACCACCAAAACATGATACTCAAGAGAAGGGAGGAAGGAAGGAGAAGAGAGATGAAACTGAAACCATTGACCACAATTAGGGTTGAGAGGAGGATGAGCTAGGCAAGACGATTGCAAGAGAAGCACGATGGGATCGTGGGTTCGATCGAAAAGAATGCTAGTCACAGGGTCGAACATTACAAATTGACCATTGGGCAACAATTTTTTTGTGAACAAAACTATGTTGCAACACTTTTTTTAAACACCCCAAGTAGTGTTTAGTTGTCGCGTTGCAGCTAAAATGCTGCCCCAACTACACCCAAAGTTATTATATTCGTTAAAAAAATTCTACTAGATGAATACTTCATTTTCCTCTAATATGATATTTTCTTTGGTTTCACTATAGTGGGGATGATCAAGTTCAATGACCTAGAAAATTCAAATTTTTCATATGTTAATTCCAATGTTTTAATCTCATTTCTTTGGAATCCGAATAATTGTGAATTTTTAATGGTGAAAAAAAAATCAACCAAAAGTGGCTACTCGGACCAACAAGGGTTGGACGACTCGCCTCATCCTTCAACACAAGTCAGCCTATAAATAAAACCGAGGGAAAAACAATGAAAATATCAATTCAAAGTATCATTCACTTGACAATAAATCCACAAAGCATTCAATGCTTGAGTTTGAAAGGTCGAGTACAAAAGACCGAGCACAACAATCACCGAGGGACGAAAAACTCTCTTAACCACTAAAGTTGGAGGATGAAACAGTACCTCAACGAGAACCCAACTAAGGGGAGGGACATGACCAAGAAGACATCCACATATGTCTAAAAACCAAGGATTGTTATATGCCTAAATGAGTCATCTTATAGNCACAATTAGGGTTGAGAGGAGGATGAGCTAGGGCAGACAATTGCAAGAGAAGCACGATGGGATTGTGGGTTCGATCGAAAAAAAATGCTAGTCACAGGGTTGAACATAACGAATCGACCATTGGGCGACATTTTTTTGTGAACAAAACTCACGTTGTGGGGTCGGACTCATGGCCAACGGTTTACTCAAATAATCACAAAAATCTCCTGTAGCGCTTTTTTCAAACACCCCAAGTTGTGTTTAGTTGTCGCGTTGCAACTAAAATGTTGCCCCAACTACACCCAAAGTTATTATATTCGTTAAAAAAATCTACTAGATGAGTACTTCATTTTCCTCTAATATGAGATTTTCTTTGGTTTCACTATAGTGGGGATGATCAAGTTCAATGACCTAGAAAATTCAATTTTCTCATATGTTAATTCCAATGTTTTAATCTCATTTCTTTGGAATTTTAATAATTGTGAATTTTTAATGGTGAAAAAAAAATCAACCAAAAGTGGCTACTCAAACCAACAAGGGTTGGATGACTCACCTCATCCTACAACACAAGTCAGCCTATAAATGAAACCGAGGGCGAACGACGAAAATATCAATTCAAATTATCGTGCACTTGACAATAAATCCACAAAGCATTCAATGCTTGAGTATGAAATGTCGATTACAAAAGACCGAGCACAACAATCACCGAGGGAAGAAAAACTCTCTTAACCACTAAAGTTGGAGGATGAAACAATACCTCAGAGAGAACCCAACTAAGGGGGGGGACATGANACCGAGGGAAGAAAAACTCTCTTAACCACTAAAGTTGGAGGATGAAACAATACCTCAGAGAGAACCCAACTAGGGGCCAAGAAGGCAGCCACATATGTCTAAAAACCAAGGATTGTTGTAAGCCTAAATGAGTCATCTTATAGCCAAACCCCTATAAATAGAGACGTGAGGTAGTGGTTGCATGAAATGTAATAGGCGCACACACGGACCCCCAAACCGATCCTCATGACTTTTCTCATCCACTAGAGTTGCATGAAAGGCACCAATCTGACCCCATTATAATGTTTATATTTGCCTTAACTCAATTGCTTAGCTCTCTCCCTCTCTCTCTCTCTTTCTCTCTCTCTATATATATCTATGTTATCTCTCATGCCCATACTATACTCTTGTGATTCAAGAAGAAACTTGAATTCAGCAATAAAGACTTAATATATATATATATATATTAAATCAAAGTTTTGAATCCTATTCACAGAAGAAATGTTGAAGTGGAGAAACCTTGAGATATTCTCTTTTTAGGTAAAGCGCACTTAGAGTCATAACCACAAGTTCTCGATATTTTTTTGTCATGCGTCACATGGAAAAGAAAGACTCATGATTCATGGTTGTCTCGATGCAATAAGTAAGGGGTAAAAATATTAAATTATCTTTTTTATATATAGAGAGAAACTATACATTTCAGGGGGACAATTAGACCCCCCTGGACATAACCTTGTGCCCACCTTCTATGTAGTAATTAGAGCTTATTCCATTATAAGATGATCATCCCTAATATATATTTTTCAATTTAGAAGAAATTATGAAAAGGAGGGGGCTCTCGATCCACTTATAAACTAAATTGTGCATTATTTGAACTTTATTAATTTGTATATATTGATATCAGAATACGAAAAATATAAAGCTTTAGTTTTCTTTAATATATATTTTTAAACAAAAATATCTTCCATGATTATTTTCATGCAATGGAGAAAACATTATATCAGCTAAACTGGACATGTGGAAGATGACGACTATACCACGCCGTGCGTCCAGTGGTGTGGTTTAGGGTTTAGAGTTTAGGGTTCAGGGCTTCAGCGGTCTGGGCATAATATTTTCTCCTTGCAATTAGACGAAATGACTTGCAATAGTGTTATCCCAGTTAATGTCTAAACCAATGAATGAGTTTACCATAAAATTTAAAATCAATATTAATATATGCTTATGTTCAATAAAATTCATGATTTTTTTAATTTAATTTCTAGCTTCAAGAAAACAAATAAACCCTTAAATTGTCAGATATGATACTTATATAAGTGATTTTGATTTNTTTTTTTTTTTTTTTTTTTTTTTTTTTTTTTTTTTTTTTTTTTTTTTTTTTTTTTTTTTTTTTTTTTTTTTTTTTTGATCTAATAATATGATTGGATGAAGGTTTCCACAGGTTTATTTAGTGGCAGTTTTTCAAAGGGCTGTCAAAGACACATGTAAAAACACATGAATATTTCAATCATTTTATGAGCTCTCCCGCCCTTCCTCTTTGCCTGAATCCCTTGCATGCTAGATGTTTTAATGTTTAGGAAATGTTAGGGTCATCAAAAAGGTTTGTTGTTCTCGAATAGCTCATGCTTGACTCATTAAGTACATCGTGTTAAATTCGTTCGCTAAGAAAATGAGCCGAACACAAATAAAGATTTATTCCTTCGTGTTCGACTCATTTTGGCTTTAATTAATTNAATAGTATTATTTTTAAATAATTAAATTCACTATAAGGCTACAAAGATTTAAAATCAATTAAAATTATTAATTAAAAAAATAGAATAAAAAAAGTATTAAATTCAATTTAAATGTATATTTTAATACAAACAATGAGATTTAAATCACACTCATGCCCTCTACATCCTACAATTCTGTGATTAGAGATGTCAAAACAACTTTTTGTTTGCAAACAGCTCCCATTCGGCCGCAAAGCAAACAAGACAAACACAAACAATTTTTTTGAGCTCGATATATTAACAAGCTAAACACGAATAACGATATTTTTTACCTGGTCGAACATGACTTGAGTCTGGACTCGCTCAAGCTCAGCTCGTTTACACGCCTAGGTAATGTTACTACTTAGTTCATAGAATTTATTTGTTTTTATGCTCACTATATTATTTTTTTCTAAGTTTTTGGACACTGAAATTATGGATTGGTATATGTTTTGATATATTTGAGATATTAGCACTATTTCATATGAATTGTGTGCGGTCTTTGGCATTCATATTTGGGGCATTCACAAGCATGCCAGCCATTTCTATGTATTTACATATCTAACACAAACTTCAATTTTTACACTTGTACCACAAAATGCATGTAAAAATTTAATTTTCAAGTGTTAGACATAAATACATAGAATTAAGTTATGCAAATGTAAATCTTCTTCATATATATATTTATGTTGTTTTATATGCAAATTTGTTGAAAATATATATAATCATAAAAATTAATTAAAAAATCATAAAATTAGCAGCTATTAAAACCATTGGAATGACCATCAAAGTTAAAAAACATTGCAAAAGTCATCGTAACTAAAAACATTGCTCGTCGGTTTTAAAATCACTATTATAAGTCTTTGCAGCATTAACAATTAGTAGTGGTTAAAACCGCTGTAATGAAAATAGTTGTCAAAATCGCTGCAAAAATCATCGCAGATAAAAACCTTCCTCCACGATTTTTAACAGTTGCCAAATGCCTTTATAGTGCTAACATTCATAGGGATCTAAAATTCGTTGTAATAAAAATAGCACGGGTTTTTTTATCGCTACGATAGCGTGTGTAAAATACTGCGAAAATTCTTGTTCTCAGTATATTGGCGGCCATGCATATCATCACAATGATGCATGCCACAAGTAATGCTCTTAGGATGAGGGTCTTTTAGGGTTTGATTCTCCAATCACCACCTGATTCATCATGTATGATATTTTATCAGAATATTGTGATTACCATGAATTGAAAGGTTGGCCAGAGAGAGAGAACCAAAGAGATAATATAAATGATATTGAGTGGATTATAAATAAATATATGGCATGTGAATCACTTATTAATAGATGCTCCTTACTTACCTTCTAACTTTGGAGGCTTTGGAGAAATTAAATGAGAAATCTTTAGTGAGTTTTTGTCATTTAATAAGTGATATGGATACCATGTATCCATTGCCAAGTTAATGAATCCATTCCATGTTCTCACTTTAGTTCTAGGGGCCATTTTATAAAGAGTAGTACTAAAAACAAAAATTTGCAGTATTTTATGGACAATCATGACGATCAAAATCACTTTTATTTTTATTACTCCGAATCTTAAATCATTGTGATTGTTAGCGCTGCAAAAAATTTTAGCAGCGGTTTTAAATAGCTTGATGATGTTTTTATTAATATTGTACGTAATATTTTTTAAAATTAACTTTTTAAGTTGTGAAAATTTGAATATAATAAAATATATAAAATTTTCTTATATTTTCATAAAATGATGATTAATATTAAATTTTTTTATTTATTAAAATTTGAAATAAATTATTTTACCAGTTTTTGGTTGGTTTTAAATGCTAATTCTGGCGTTAACAAATCATAGCGCGCTTTTTTTTTAGAATATATTATGTTTATGGAATAGAGTATAAGAGAAGAGAGAAAGAGAGGGCGGAGAGATGCTACAAGAATTTAGGTTTTTTCCGACGGTCATAATCCATTGTTATTATAAGAAAAATCATCGCTTTTAATGTTATGAATGGTTTACCGGCGGATTTTAACTCGTAGGTAAAACCCTTGTCGGTAATTTCATAATCGATCAATATTCCATCGGTATAAATTTACCTACAGATATTTGATAATTTAATGTCATTTTTTTTTTGAGAAAATTGGAGTCATCGGTAATCTTCAAATCGTATAACCGACAGTTCTTCTTTCAATAATAGCGATGACGTGCAAGTCAGAAAAATGTAGCAGTCGTCGGTTTTTTGAATCATGCAAAACCGTCGGTTATACGTCATTTATGTGACGTTTTATAACCGACAGGTTAACTGTCAGAAAAGTATCGAACTTGTTGATTTTTTTAGAAAGGAGAAAATCGTCGATTAAGCATTGTTTTTTTTATAACTGACGGGTTAACAGTTGAAAAAATGTCATGTCCGTTGTTGTGTGAAGAACATTGAGCTATCGATTATGTGTCAACCAGACGTTGCTAAAAAATGTATATCGGCTAGCCGTCGATTTTGCCTATGGATAAGTTTGGAACTGTTGCAAAACCAACTTTAAGCTGTCGGAAACATGTATCATAAGGAAAGAAATAAATTCTTTTTTTTTATTATTTATATTACCATGGCTATCATTATAAAATTTAAAGTATAATTCCAAACATTTAACAAAATAACATAGCTATTAAATAGAAATTTATCAAATCAAATAATGAAATAAATAAAATAATATAAAAAAAGTAAAGAAATAATGGCCTAGATTAGAGGTGGGTCATTGGTTCCTAGAGGTAGACCCTACTTAGAGAAATTTGACTCCGTTCAAAACCCGGCTTTGTACCACCTCACTTTAAGGTTTTCAATGGGCTGGGAAACCCTTGTCAGTATGTTGTCTACTTTCGAGCAACTTGCTGCAACACAGGGGTAGTGATGCTCTCATGTTCTGCTAATTTGTTGGTAGCCTTACTGTCGTTGTTTTCGACTGGTACGCCGAACTTTCTATGGGTCTGTCAAAATTTTTGTTGATTTGGAAAATCTCTTCATCTAGCATTTTGTCGGAGCTCAACACCACATCTTAGTTGGAGACCTCGTGGTAGAAAAGCAAAAGCCAGGAGAAACCGCCGTGAATTACATTCTTCGATGGAAGAACCTAAGCATGAAGTGTGAATCACAGCTCCAAGAGCAACACACTATCAAGATCCTTCTCAAGTGTATTCATGGGCCAGTGAAATTTATGCTCAAGTAATTCACAACAAAACTATTTGCAAAGTTGTTCAAAAAAGTTGCAAGCCTCCAAGAAGAAGCAAAATAACTAAGTCTAATAGAAGGGGCGGAAAAGGCAAAGCTAACGAAGACCTTTGAGAAGAAATCAGGGAATATCTCGATAGTTCAAGAAGACTAAGCAACCAATGCAGATACAACATCAATAGAACAGACAAGGACAAAATGCCGACTCATCACAACCACAACAATCCTTATAGTTGTAGTATCAATAATCATCCCAAAAGAGAATTGAAAAAAAAATAATGGTTGAGCGAATGAACAAAAAATATCCATTAAAAACAGAAGCCGCAACGAAGATATTCTGTTGTTTGTAAAGGTATTGGAATTCAAACTTTCCGAAGACAAAAGGGCAGAAGAGTTTAGAATGAAAGATCAACCCAACTATTGTGTCTACCACAGAATGCTTGGACATAAAATAAAAGATTGTTTCATCTTCAACGACCGGTTGGACTATCCTTTTTTAACAGGAAACATAGTCATCCCCAAAAAATACATGAAAGGGCTTGAAAAGGGTTCGATCAATGTAATCTCAGTTGATGAATTTTTTTCCTTGTGGATTCTTACAAAGACAGAGATGTGCAGAATGTTTCATGGTCCAAATCCTCTGAGAAGATCCTCAACAAGATGCAAGCCGTTTCAACTTTAGCGTCAACTCAATATACAAAGCACCCACTCTCAAAAAAAAGAAAAGAACAAGAATGAAGAAAGAGAAGTCGAGAGGATTGAAGAACCTCATAGCATAGGGGCTATGATTCCTTTTGATCGTTATATTTCTTCTACTTCTACTATCCTTCTAAATTGATTGTCTCGGATGTTGGGGAGAAAGCCATCAACCCGTTGACTCCATATGACGTTTTATCTGTCTCTAAAGGATCATTTAATGCTAAGAGCATTGATTTCAATTACATTTTGTCTATTTATAATGATGAAAGAAACTAATCTGGTTTCGATCTTGTAGACAATTCTCGAATCGTACACAATTCCGATGTGTCTAGCGCACGAAAATGATAACAACAATAATAACGATAATGGCTACAACAAAAGTGAAATTAAAGACAACATCACATCACCTAAGTACAAGAAGCAACAATTTCCATAGACCCTCTGAAACAGCCTTAAAAAAGGCGGACAAAGCACTCACAAAAGTAACTCTAAATCTGTTAAACAAAGAAGATGAGATAACTGAAGCCAATTTACGCAACGGAAAAGTTTTCCATTCAAGAACACTTCTGAAGATAAAGGAAAACAAATGATCATGCCTGAAGAAGCAATTCTGCAAGTACAAGGGTGACCAACTATGGAAAATACGGATGAATCTTATAACAAAGTGGACTACAATGATATAGACCATTTGAGGAAACTACGAGTAAAATTGGGCATTTAAGATGCATTGATTCTCTCCAAAGAAATGAAATGCATTAGTTAAAACCCCACTTGATGATGCGTTTGAAGATACTGATGAACTATAACAGTCGTTTAATATTTGCTTATAACCAACGGATAATTTCGTTGGTTCTAACTAAAAAAGCTAGAAAACAAAATATTATTGATTAGCGACAGTTTATTTTATAGTTATATTGTCACAAATAATCAAGATAAAAAATAGTCCCAAAACCATCGGTAATTAGAATGATTTTTTTAATGTGTAAAAAACCATTGGTTTTCCCATTTGTTTTAGTGTTTTTTTTTGTAGTGAGAGAAGATGATAATAATGAACATAAAATATGTTGTTTATTAGCACTTTCTCATAAAATGATCTTTTTATTTATTGAGAAGAAGGTAAAATATAGTGATATTACATTTTTCTCTGACTTTAATGGGGGTTGTACTTGATAATATGGTTATTTTATATATAAGAGTCTATTACTTGGTTGTTCTAGGACTTGGTCGGCTAAGCTTGTTTGACTTTTACTCGATAAGGTTGATTCTGTCAACTAGGTTGAGTCGGTGTAGTCGGTCGACTTATCTTGATTACCTTAGACTAAGCAAGATGAACTCAGTCAGCTAGACTTTATTGATTAGTTGATCTAGTATGCTTGTTAACCCTTGATTTCTAGATGATGAGCTCCTGTCGGCGGAGGGAAATTAGGTTATCGGGTAGATGGTGAATCACTATAACCCAATATATATCTCATTCTTTGACGAGGGGAACCTACAGGATGATCATGAGGCTTTGTTTTGCTGCCAATTTTGGTCTCTGGCGAGGAGTCTTGCGGGTGTGTAGGACGGCTAGGGATAGTGAGGGTTTGATTTTTTTCCTCGAGTCTGAACTACTTGAAGGTAACTCGATGCCTTTTGCCGGCTTTCTTGTAGTCATAAACTCATATGACCATCTGTCTTGTTCTAGTCTCATTTTGTTGAGAAAATTAGGGAGAAGAAAAATTGTAACGACACAAATCCAGAAGAACACAGAGATTTAACGAGGTTCGGCAAAGATGCCTACATCCTCAGGAACAGAGCGACGAGTTCCTTTCAATATTCAGAAAAAGGTATACATAAATCAGGGATACCTCCCGGGGCTACTAACAGATCTATTTATAGCACCAGGAGTAAATCTTATGCACAATATGTAATTACAACATTACTCATGTACCATACCGCGGGGCTTTGCCCCCGCACCCCAACCCATGTAACTTCCCAATTTGAACAGATTCTTCTGCTCCACTTCGATCCAGCGTCTGTTCCTATATGATAAATGATCCATACCATAAAGCCTCGGCTAGGACAACTACATTCGATTGGGTAAATGGACCCTCGATGGTCGTACTTCCTCTATACCGTTGGATCTCCTTGGAGACCGCTGTGATGCATTTATGACTTACAACCTACATTCATACATCTGAATTATGAGCAAATATTAGGCACGTACCTTAACGTGATGGATTACAAGAAATTTTTTTTTTTTTTTTTTGGGCCGTGCATGGAAAAATTCACATGCAATGTTTATTCCATGAATTAGAGACATACATTCCAAGTACATTCTACAAATCATACGCACTAATAATTTTTCCATCTTTTCTTCACAGCCCGTCATTTTCAACCACTATTGCATAGCAAATACGTGGATTTGAATAATGATTTTATCAGTTCAAACTAGACGGAGAGAGAAACAGAGGAAAGAGGAGAGAGAGAGAGCAGAAAACGACGGCATTGAAATCTAGAGAGAGAGAGAGAGAGAGGGATACAGAGAAGAAAGACATAAATAACAAACCCATAACTCATAAAGCAAGTATAAATACCCCTTGCCCCCATCACCCAATCATGCCCTCATCACTCCACCAAAAACTTCCCTCTCCCACCTCCGNCCATAACTCATAAAGCAAGTATAAATACCTCTTGCCCCCATTACCCAATCATGCCCTCATCACTCCTCCAAAAACTTCCCTCCCCCACCTCCGACACTCCATTAACTAAACACATAATAAAAGAAGCATCGATCAAAGAACTAAAGATTGCAGCTTTGATCGATCGGTCGATCAAAAACCAGAGACGATGAAGCAAGTACAGAGCTTTAACACGTATGAGGTGGTGGTGAGAGAATACGAAGCGGAGCAAGACCGAACCGGAGCGGAAGCGGTGGACCGGTTGTGCGATGTCAGCCCCAGCGGCGGCGTATCTCTGTTCATGGATCTCCTCGGCGATCCCCTCTGCAGAGTCCGCAATTCGCCGGCTTTTCTCATGCTGGTATGGAAAGACTCCACCTTTCATATTCTTCGGCACTTTCCTTTTGGAATTGTCTTCTTCTTTCTCTATAGCTGAGTTGGTCTTGTTTTCATCGGCCAATTTGAAAGGTTGCGGAAACTTGTGGGCCGGCCGAGAGGGAGATCGTTGGCGTTTTACGCGGCTGTGTTAAGACTATCACGTGCGGCAAGACGGCTCCTCGTAACTCCACCGCCGGCGGCGCGGCCGCCGGCGTTGCGGTTCCTATTTATACGAAGGCAGGCTATATCCTTGGTCTGCGTGTGTTGCCGTCCCACCGGTACGTGTGAATTGTTTATTTATTGATTGGATTTTGGTTTATGTATTATGAATTTATTTTATTTATGTTTGGTTTTGATTTCTTTTAAGTCCAATCACATAAGTTGAGTTTGGTTGTTTCCGGCAGTTTTCATGGCTTTGATTGGTTTTGGTATTTTGGGACTCCATTTTATGCTTTTTTCTTAATATAATTATTCTAAAACATATGATTTCGATAAATTTATACACATAAATATAAATAATTTTTTTTTTCGTTGGATTTGTTGGTTTTTTAAATGCTTACGATTTTTACATCTGGTTTCAAAGAAATTTCAGTAATTCTTACAATTGTTTTGACAGGTTCAGTCTATTTTATACCCAATTAGGACTCCTTACTTGCAAATTACCAACAAGGAAAAACTTCAAAAAGAAAAAGAAAATGTCTCAAATAAATAATTCAGGGTCTATTTGAGGCAACTTCATTTGTTTAAAGAATCAACAGCGAAAAGTTGATGAAAAAGAAACTGATTTTTAAGACAATTGTGGTGGTTATTACAAATTTATTTCATTTTCAACAACCACCACATTTTAACAGTTCGGACAGAAAAAACAACCTTGTTTCATAAAAATTTCTAAAAAGCAACAAGAAAGAGTTCGCCAAAAAGAATTATGATGGCGGTCTGAAAAACAGAACACCAAAATATTTTGAACACCAAACTCACTCTTAATCTTAAATTCATAATAACCATAACATGCAAAAGAATTATTGGCCTAACATTAATTTACACATTAAAAACTTATCCATTTATTAAATACATCACAACCAATTATCAAAAAACAAATAATAATGGTAATAATAACAAAAAAATATTCATATATGGCAGGAGAATGGGCATAGGTCTCAAGCTGGTAAAGCGCATGGAAGACTGGTTTCGATCGAACGACGCCGAATACTCATACATGGCTACCGACAAGAACAATATAGCCTCTCTCCGGCTCTTCACTCACCACCTAACCTACACCAAATTCCGCACCCNAAAATTTTTAAAGATAAATACTGGGCTTAGTTTGTATAATAGAGAAATTGAATTAATTATTTGATTTTGTTAGAATAAGCCTGTTTATATTCCATTCTTCAGTACTCGATGAAATGTGGACGAAGAAAGACCAAATGGCTTGCCAAACAAAATAGAGGAAGAATGACTCATTAAAGCTGAATAACAGGACTCATAAGGTTATTTACTTTTATAAATTGGTGAGGGTTTCTCTACATGTGCTGCCTATAAGAATCATGTAAATATAAAAAGTTCTTTTTATTGACACGTTTCAGTGTTAAAAAATATCAAATGTAATTTAAAAATTGTGGATGACATGATTTAACTAATTCTATGATGTTTAATACTTCAGAAATCATTTTTTTTAATGCAATCAAAATTATCAATAAAGAATTATTAATGTATTTGATTATCATCAATAAATTTGTTGTTTATATTCAGCTTGTATTTGATTTGATAGTAAATAAGCAAAACTTTTCAGCTTGATAATGGACTTAACCACCATAATTGGTGTGAACAAAATNTTTTTCAACATCAAATACTAATGAAGAAAGAGAAATAACTCTATTATCCATAACAAAGCCTGGCAAAGATTAATAATGGCAAACTAAACTGGTAAGATCTAATATTTATAATGTAAACCTTCAGTGTCATAGATTTAGAATAACGAATCAATGAAAATGTTATTAATGATTTTTTACAAAATCATGATGTCCTTCCTGGACTAACCACTTCCATATTGTTAACCTTGAATTTTTTTTTAAAAAGAGATTAAAATAAAAAAAAAAGTCTTTAGCTGCTCCCACTCCAGAATGCTGAGATTACTGTTGACCTTATTTTTTGTGAAGTCTCTTACNTTCCTGGACTAACCACTTCCATATTGTTAACCTTGAATTTTTTTTTAAAAAGAGATTAAAATAAAAAAAAAAAGTCTTTAGCTGCTCCCACTCCAGAATGCTGAGATTACTGTTGACCTTATTTTTTGTGAAGTCTCTTACTTTTCTTAGAGCCTAGGATCTAGCCTTAGGATTTCCTATCGACTCTCTTAGAGGACTAGACTGGGACCCGCACCAACTAGAGATTCAAGCCACTTCTCGACTCCTCGCAGTTTCATGCGACCGGTTCGAAATCCTCGACGCTTAGTTGACTCGATTAAAACCAACGCGACGAAGCTCGAGTTGAGTACACATAGGATCTAAAACCCTAGGAAATCCTTCATGTTATTCGCGCACACTCACGATGCACGAGTACCACAATTCACGCATCGATGCACACAGTTATCAAAATTCACGTCTCCCGCACCCATAGAAGGCTCTACGATCGATCACGAGCAAGAATTTCAAAGGAATTTGAATTTTGATGAGTTTTTGACTCGACCATCGACGAAGTTGTCCAAGCGACCCCGGATGACGAAACGGACTGCGCCGGCGCGTCTGAGATGTCGAGTTTAGTTTGGGGAGACGCCCATTTTGATATGTCGAATTGTGCGCGAATAATATAATTCGATTGTCACTACTTTCTAAAGTATTTTGACTACCAAAATTGACACTACTTTTCTTGTATGCATGAAGTCACACATGTTAAAATATAAATTTTAAATAATATAATTCAATTGTCCACTTGTCAATCGTCGGTATTGGGCTAAAGAGTACCCTCCTAAGTTGGTATAGTATGACACCTTTTTAGTTGAATGTCGAGTTCTATACATACGGGTGACCAATAGTTGCATTCGGAGTCCCTCGAAAATATCTAATTCTGAGCCTAGCCCGACCCGAATGCTTACGACTTTCTCTCTTCCTTTGGATTTTTGTGTGTTTTCCTATGGTTTTATCGAAATCTTTGTAAAGCACTCATGATTTTCTCTAAATTTTCCTCGTGTTTTTGACGGTTTTCTTCGAGTTACTGTGGGTCCTCTGACACTGTTCTCGAGTCTTTTCGGGAGCCGCCGACCCATCAAGTATACAGGTTTGTTTAACGTTTACAGCATTTACTTTTGTCATTGCATACTTTACTGCATATACACATAGTCCATGTCTACAATATTCCTATTTACTGTTTACTGTGCCACGTCACATGTATTTTATAACTCATGTTGTTTCTACAAACTTGCAAGGAACTTTTAGGTTAGAGGCCAATAGGACACCTGGTTTAGGAGGTACCTTGTAGCGAGCCACTGACCCAAAAATTGTACATTTATACACACCACAACACTGAACTTATAATCCATCTGCTAAGGAGCTTAGAGTAGTCTTTCCAAAAAGCGGAGCGTGGAAGCAAGCGTACGGAGGGTGCCGATCGAGACCACGACGACGAGGTGTAGGATGTCTCTTTAGAGTTAAGGTCCAATCGTTGGATAGTTGGGAAGTCACCGGGGTTTCACCGGATCTGTGACATCTCCTACCTTTCACTTCGTTTACTCCTAAAAATAAAGGTTCATATTTTGAGTCTTCCTCCTTTTGATTTCCTTATATTTTATCATTGGAAACCTAAATTTTGCAATCTTAAAGGCAAAACNACTACAAATTAGTTCAGAGAACCGTACTTCAGGTTAATACAAAGCTCCAACAATGAATGTTTTGCACACTATCAGGTTTCATTTTGCAGCAAAATTGGAACAGAATTTTCTAAATAAATTACTATAATTGATAAAAAACTTCTATAAAAAAAACATAGATCTCAATGTAAAATGAATGCTGAAGAAAAGTTACCTGAGTTTCTATGAGAAGCACCGTAGTATAATTAACCATCAGCTCTATTTCACTCTTGAGAAAATTGAGGGGGACCTCACTGAACCAGAAGTCCTACATCTTATGAGTAAAGTGCCAAAATGGTACACTGACTATTTAAATAGTGTCATTTTAGCCCCTTACTCTATAAAAATGTCAAATTAATCTTATACTTTTAATACGAGTTAAAATAGTCCTCAATTAAAAGAGTCTGAGGACAAAATTGACATTTTTATAGACTTTAGAATTAAGATGGCCCCTTACAAAGAGTCAGGCCCTCTCAAGAAACTTTATAAGCCTACTATTTTCTCCAACTACTTGTTCATGTCCTCTACTGTGCCCTCCATACTGCTCCATCTTTCCATTTTTTCTATCCACTCCAAATCCATCAAAGAAAGTTGTTGTCTGTAGGAGCATCTACTTCTTTGGCTTTCATGCATGAGCCCATCACTGTCAGAAGACCCCACTGGAAGATAAGATGCTAATCATGCCTTACCTCAACTTAAATGATGAAAGGAATTCGAGTCGAAAGGTGGTTTTGGAGAGAAGCTGTAACTTTCCAGCCATTGTTTTCAAGCTCCCAATGTTATGATAGTGCTGAGAAAAAGACATTGCAGAGATTAAAAAAAAGGACATCTTTATTTTCATTTTGGATATAAAGCGTGAATAAATAAGTAACTCTTGTTCTATTGATGAAGCAAAGTTTAGTATAACCAAAGAGCTTAATTTACTGAAGATTATCTCTCTTAAATTGAATGTGATACCAGAACTGCAGGCTATGCTCTCTGCAATAATTTACGTTATCCAACATTTTTTTTGGGAAACTTACAAAGCTAGCATGCAATTCTTATATATTTACATATCTCACACCTAAACTTCCATATTTACAAATTAGAACTTCAGTGCTTTATATTTCACTTCTAAAAAATGGTAATAGTGCTATTTCTTATGTGATATTATCATATGAATGATTTGATTGCAATATGTGTAAATATGAAAGTTTAGGTGCGAGATATGTAAATACATGAAAATTGTGTGCTATGCATGTAAATGCCCCTTATTTTTTTTTTAGAGTGATATATTAGTGCTGCAACTTTTTTCTTCACCAGGTTATCCTATTTGGGTATACTTAAAAAAACAAAACTTTCCACTTATGGGAGAATCTACAGTTGTATCCCACTCTCAGCCCCTTGTGAATTTAAAATTTATATTTTTACCTTTTTGTTGCAGTGGGACTTAGTGATTCATGGTGGTTCTGCAGTTTGGATCCTCTTATCTTGATTTCAATCTTGTCTCCATGGACAAGTAGCATGAGGGTAAATTTAGTATTATTTTTTTTAATGAAGTTGGAGAAAATTTCATAGTAAAAAAGAGCTGATTTTCATAAATCAGTAATAGGCATGTAATTCTTTCTTCACCTGTAACTCACCTGCATGCAGTAGCTCCTGCTTTAATTAGGAAGAATTACATTACATACTACTCAATTATTTACAAATTTAACCTCTAAACTTCAATTTTTTTACATATATATTACTTATGGATTAAAAAGTGTATTTCACCTTCTAAAAGTTAAAATGAAGGTATTTTTGATGAAATATGAAAGATTCAGGAAGTATAAATGAAAAAACCAAAATTTAGATTTTAGATATGTAAATTCATAGGAATCGAGTGGTATGTATGTAAATGCCTTTTTAATTAATAGTTGTTGAAATTCAGTTCAAACTAATTATAGTTCCAACGTTTGTGTATTTTTTCCCATACAAATACTTCTTCCATATACTTAATTATATCAACCTTATGCTTATTAATCTAATTTTCTTTGTTATGAAAATGACCGTGTGTGTGTGCGCGCGCGCGCGTGAGATAGAGAGAGAGAGAGAGAGAGAGAGAGAGAAAGCTAGGGAGATGAAGGGAAACTTATGAGTTATCACTGACTTATTCTATGGGGCCAAAGTGAGATACATTGGGAATTGTCCAGTGCTGTTTTCTTCCATCCAACTCCATATAAGGATCAACTCCAGCTTCTCTTTGCTACACACTATCTCTTCTCCTTTCTCCTCCCCTCGTCTTCATTTTCCTTCCTGCAAGTAGAAATAAATTTCATGAGAAAAACATTGAAGTTTCCTACTCATCTATGGCTTCACATGGAGCCACAGGAAGTGTGGTGCAGCCAAGGATGACTTGCCGACCTTCGAAAAAATTTCTTATTCATGAAGACTCTCTCTCTCTCTCTCTCCACCTTGAGAGGAAGTATAAGGGAGAATAGGCCATTACGAAGAAGTGGGCAAGTTGTCTTTGGCTACATGTTACTTCCTTCTCCCCATGTCAGGCTTTTTGATGAAACAATTCAATCAGAGATCTGCAATATCATTGGAGACTCCAAGTTTTTGTTGATTAAATCATGTTCTTCAACTTAGCAAACATATTAGACAAGGCAGATAGTACTTCTTAAGTTAGAATCCATTTTGTTCTTTTTTTTTTTTTTGCTGTTCTTGCAATGCTGTTAATACTGCTCTGACTAGAATCCTTTTACTTTTTCGAAGTTTACATACATAACACAATTCTTTTGTATTTACATATCTAACACCCAAATTTTGATATTTGCACTTTACCACCGAGGTGTCATAAACCTATGCATGAAAATGTGTATTTCACTTAAAAAAAAAGATAGCAATTGTAATATTTTTAATGTGATGCTAAAAATTGAGTGGTTTGTATGTAAATATGAATTTTTAGGTGTTAGATATGTACATACATGAAAATTGTGTGGTTTTTATATAAATGCCCTTTTTTTTATCTTTTCTTCTCTACGTTGGCTTTATGTAGACTGACTTATATTTATTTCCAGTGTTCTTACTGCTTTCACTACAATTTTATGTTACCAAGCTTCTTTTATGATGCAGTGTTAATCATCAAATTAATTTGTTTGCAGCATTTTCATGAATATTTAATTTAGACTATTATTTATAATTCTTTAAAACAATATAAATAATCTGAGCTCATTGTGTAATATTGTTCTTCTTTAGTGTTTCAATGTTCTATAACTTCAATTTGATACAACATAAGCATGCTAATGCCTTCAACATTCATTGTTTTCTTTCAATTCTACTTGAAAATAGGGTCATTTACATACATAGCACACATTCTCATGTATTTACATATCTCACACCTAAACTTTCATATTTACACACATGCCACTCTAATTTTTAATATAATATAAAAGATAGCACTTTTACTACTTTTTAAAAGTGAAATACACAATTTCATGCATAGGTTTAAAGCACCAAAATGTTATGTATGTAAATNCTTCAAACTTCAAACTATATAAGGAGCTATCACCTAACTCTGAAGTAGAGCAAGCATAAATAGAGATAACTTCATATGCTTTAGAAGTTGGAAGTTTGATATATGTAATGATTTATACCAGACCAGATATTGCATGTGCAGTGGCAGTGGTCAGTAGAAACATGGACAATCTAAACAGACATCATTAAGAGGTGGTAAAGTGGACTCATGTATTTGAGGGGAACTGTCAATATGCACTTTGTTATGGAAATGCGGAGATCAGTCTACAGGGACTAGTAGATTCATATCTGCTAGCAGATGTGGATAACAGAAGTACAGCGGGGTATATTTTGACATTGGGGAACACAACGGTGAGTTGGGTTTCTAGGTTGCAGAAGATTGTTGTACTTCAACTACGAACACCAAATATATTGCTATCACTAAAGCTAGCAAGAAGAAGATTGACTACAGAGTTTCATGGTAGTATTGGGTTAGGAGCAGGTGATTGAAAAACTCTACAGTGATAGTATGAGTGCGATAAAAAACACATTTAGCTAAGATATCATTTCATTTGATCTCTTCTAGAAGACGAGCAGTTATTCTTGGAGAAGATACACACAGCTGAGAATCTTGCAGATATGTTGACAAAGGAGGTGATCATTGAGAATCTGAAGTTATACTTGGCTTTAGTTAAGTTTCATGAAGGTGAAGATCGGGGTTGAGCCACACCACGATACATGATTATGAAGGCAATTCGAATGGAGTTGTAGGTACGGAGGACTGGACTCGGTGTGATCAGTCTCCAAGTAGGAGTTTGTTATGTTCTGGAGCCTAATTGGAGCACTCGCGAGCAGAAGGTATTCGGGTGAATCAACGCCCGCACTGGCGTTGGTTTTCTCTTAGACAAAGAGTCAGACACCAATGCGTCGAGCTATGAGGGCTGCTCACATAGTCGGGGGCGCACTTGCGGCCCTTTATGGGCGCTTAGGCGTCTAATGTGGGCGCTGAGGCGACTGCTTCTAGAGCACTTAGCACTCAAGCACCCAAGTCGGGTGCCTATGCACAGAAGCAGTTAACACGAGATTTTAATTAAAGTCCTGATTTAAAGCGGCATAAGTTTTTTTTGTGTGTGAATTGTTCATTTGTGTTCTTTGATTGTGTTCCTCCAGGTGAATGTGAGAAGAATCGAAGATGTGAATTTAGGAGATTCGGCGTAATTCTTGCATTGGATTAGCAGAAGGAAGATTATAGAGCGAGTACTGTAAGTTTTCTTGTGTATAGAGAAAAATTTGGTGTGAGTTCTCTGTAAAACTCTTTGACTTCATAGTATAATTTTTCTGGTGGTGTGACTCCATGATTTTTTATTGTTCTCAGGTTTTCCATGTTAAATGCCTGTATTCTTTTCTAATTTTATTTGATTGTGCTTCCATTTAAATTTTGTTCCAATTTATCTCGAATTTGTATGATTCTGATATTTTGTGGTGTGATTTAGTTTCTAGTTGATCCTAAGCGACGACAAAATTGTAAATTGTTCATTATATTCTTATTAGAAGAAACTCTCAATTTTCATCTCAAAATTAATTTGAGAATCAAACAAATTATGAATGCCATGGATTTATAGGTAAAATGAGTATCTCGTAGCAATGAGAAAGTTGTTTAAAAAAATGCACATTTAAATCATGCAAAAAAAATCCTATTTTATTTAAAGAGGAATAAACTAATCAAAACTTTAATTTGGTTAGTTTGGTTAATTTTGAATGAACCAAAATATGGAAAATTTAATTAATAAACTTGGTTATCTTCAACTTACNCAACTTAGCAAACATATTAGACAAGGCAGATAGTACTTCTTAAGTTAGAATCCATTTTGTTCTTATTTTTTTCTGTTCTTGCAATGCTGCTAATACTGCTCTGACTAGAATTCTTTTGTTTTTATGGAAGTTTACATACATAACACACAATTCTTTTATATGTACATATCTAACACCCAAATTTTGATATTTGCACTTTAACACAGAGGTTTCATAAACCTATGCATGACAATATGTATTTCACCTTAAGAAAAAGATAGTAATCGTAATCTTTTTAATGTGATGCATGTAAATATTGAATTTTTAGGTGATAGAAATGTAAATACATAAGAATTGTGTGGGTATGTATATATAAATGCCTTTTTTTATCTTTTCTTTTCTACGTTGGCTTTATGTAGACTGACTTATATTTATTTCCAGTGTTCTTACTGCTTTCACTACAATTTATGTACCAAAGCTTCCTTTATGATGCACTGTTAATCATCAAATTAATTTGTCTGCAGCATTTCCACGAATATTTAATTTAGACTATTATTTATAATTCTTTAAAACAATATAAATAATCTGAGCTCATTGTGTAATATTGTTCTTCTTTAGTGTTTCAATGTTCTATAACTTCAATTTGATACTACTGAAGCATGCTAGTGTCTTCAACATTCATTATTTTCTTTCAATTTTACTAGATAATAGGGGCATTTACATACATAGAACACATTCTCATGTATTTACATATCTCACACCTAAACTTTCATATTTACACATATGCCGCTCAAATCTTCAATATCACATCAAAAATAGTACTTTTACCACTTTTTAAAAGTGAAATACATTATTTCATTCATAGGTTTAAAGCACCAAAATACTATGTATGTAAACATGAAAGTTTAGGTGTGGCATATGTAAATACAAGGGAAATGTGTGCCATGTATGTAAATTTCCCAAAAGAAATTCTCCATTTGCTTTCAAATGTTCCAATTTCTCAAAATCAAACAAAAGTTTCAGAAATCACAGCTGATAAACATTATCAAAGTAACAACTTGACTGTTGTCTTTTCTGAAGAATTGTGTTTGCTAAATATGCTGTGATCCCACATCTCTGACCAGTGGTACTGAATTTCTGTCAGTGAAAGGGCTCTGTCACATGTGTTCATTGATTCTCTTGTTCATTGAACCTTAAAGATTTAAAATTTTTAAAGATAAATACTGGGCTTAGTTTGTATAATAGAGAAATTGAATTAATTATTTGATTTTGTTATAATAAGCCTGTTTATATTCCATTCTTCAGTACTCAATGAAATGTGGAAGAAGAAAAACCAAATGGCTTGCCAAACAAAATAGAGGAAGAAAGACTCATTAAAGCTGAATAACAGTACTCATAAGGTTATTTACTTTTATAAATTCNAACAAAATAGAGGAAGAAAGACTCATTAAAGCTGAATAACAGTACTCATAAGGTTATTTACTTTTATAAATTGGTGAGGGTTTCTCTATATGTGCTGCCTATAAGAATCATGTAAATATAAAAAGTTCTTTTCATTGACACGTTTCAGTGTTAAAAAATATCAAATGTAATTTAAAAATTGTGGATGACATGATTTAACTAATTCTATGATGTTTAAAAAGCATCAGTACTTCAGAAATCATTTTTTTAATGCAATCAAAATTATCAATAAAGAATTATTAATGTATTTGATTNGTTAAAAAATATCAAATGTAATTTAAAAATTGTGGATGACATGATTTAACTAATTCTATGATGTTTAAAAAGTATCAGTACTTCAGAAATCATTTTTTTTTAATGCAATCAAAATTATCAATAAAGGATTATGAATGTATTTGATAATTATCAATAAATTTGTTGTTTATATTCAGCTTGTATTTGATTTGATTGTAAATAAGCAAAAAATTTCAGCTTGATAATGGACTTAACCACCATAATTGGTTTGAGCAAAAANTGATTATTATCAATAAATTTGTTGTTTATATTCAGCTTGTATTTGATTTGATTGTAAATAAGCAAAAAATTTTCAGCTTGATAATGGACTTAACCACCATAATTGGATTGAGCAAAATTTTTGAGAGAATTAGAATTAAATAATATTTTGGTAAGTCTTCATTCAACGGCATTTGTAAAACTTGAAGTATTCATTAAATAATGTATTCTACTAAGTGCTAACTAGCATTGAACAAATTAGGATCATGAACTGATTTATACACACTTATTTATTTTAAGGATACTTTTTCTATCGTTATTATTGGGATTGTAAAAATCCCGTTAGATCAAGAAATATTTTTTTGAAACAAAACATGCATCTTGGACCATTTAAATCAATTCATAAAAGTTGAATATGTTATTTGCGGAGCATGATTGGAACACCCACGAGTAGTAGGTATTTGGGCGTACCAACGCACACACTAGTGCTAGCTTCCACTCAGATAGAGCACCCGACGCCAAGGAGTCAAACTATGGGCACTGCTCACAAAGCCTGGAGGCTCCTGCACCCCCTTATGGGCGCCTAAGCGCCCAATGTTGGTGCTGGGGCGCCCACTTCAGAGTGCTTAGTGCTCAGGCGCCCAACTTCAAGCGTCCATGCGCTTGGAGCAGTTAACACGGGATTTTGATTTAAGTACCGATTTCAAGCGGCATTAAGTTTTTTGGTGTGTGAATTCTTCCTTCATGTTATTCCATTGTGTTCCTCCCAGTGAAAGTGAGAAGTCGAAGAGGTGGATTTCAGTAATTCGGAGTGATTCTTGCGTTGGATTAGCAGAAGAAATAGTCGCGAAGTGAGTTCGAAATAAAAGATTTAGGTCCAACCAGAAAGATCCTCGGAAATGACAAGAGTGCAGGAATACTAAAGTTGTCTTGAGCAGAGTATGTTGAGAAGATCCTACAGTAGTTCAACATGAGTGAGGCGAAACCAGTTAGCACTCCCTTAGGANCCCAACTTCAAGCGTCCATGCGCTTGGAGCAGTTAACACGGGATTTTGATTTAAGTACCGATTTCAAGCGGCGTTAAGTTTTTCTGTGTGTGAATTCTTCCTTCATGTTATTCCATTGTGTTCCTCCCAGTGAAGGTGAGAAGAGTCGAAGAGGTGGATTTCAGTAATTTAGAGTGATTCTTGCGTTGGATTAGCATAAGAAATAGTCGCGAAGTGAGTTCGAAATGAAAGATTTAGGTTCAACCAGAAAGATCCTCAGAAATGACAAGAGTGCAGGAATACTAAAGTTGTCTTGGGCAGAGTATGTTGAGAAGATCCTATAGTTGTTCAACATGAGTGAGGCGAAACCAGTTAGCACTCCCTTAGGTAGTCCCTTCAAACTTCAAACTATATAAGGAGCTATCACCTAACTCTGAAGTAGAGCAAGCATAAATAGAGATAACTTTATATGCTTTAGAAGTTGGAAGTTTGATATATGTAATGATTTATACCAGACTAGATATTGCATGTGCAGTGACAGTGGTTAGTAGAAACATGGACAATCTAAACAGACATCATTGAGAGGTGGTAAAGTGGACTCGTGTATTTGAGGGGAACTGTCAATATGCACTTTGTTATGGAAATGCAGAGATCAGTCTACAGGGACTAGTAGATTCATATCTGCTAGCAGATATGGATAACAGAAGTACAGCGGGGCATATTTTGACATTGGGGAACACAACGGTGAGTTCGGTTTCCAGGTTGCAGAAGATTGTTGTACTTCAACTACGGACACCAAATATATTGCTATCACTAAAGCTAGCAAGAAAATGATTGACTACAGAGTTTCATGGTAGTATTGGGCTAGGAGCAGGTGATTGGAAAACTCTACAGTGATAGTATGAGTGTGATAAAAAACACATTTAGCTAAGATATCATTTCATTCGATCTCTTCTAGAAGACGAGCAATTATTCTTGGAGAAGATACACACAGCTGAGAATCTTGTAGATATGTTGACAAAGGAGGTGATTATTGAGAATCTGAAGTTATACTTGGTTTTAGTTGAGTTTCATGAAGGTGAAGATCGGGGTTGAGCCACACCACGATACGTGATTATGAAGGCAATTCAAATGAAGTTGTAGGTACGGAGGACTGGACTCGGTGTGATCAGTCTCCAAGTAGGAGTTTGTTATGTTGTGGAGCCTAATTGGAGCACTCGCGAGCAGAAGGTATTCGGGTGAATCAGCGCCCGCACTGGCGTTGGTTTTCTCTTAGACAGAGAGTCAGACACCAATGCGCTCACATAGTCGGGGGCACACTTGTAGCCCCTTATGGGCGCTTAGGCGTCCAATGTGGGCGTTGGGGCGACTGCTTCTAGAGCACTTAGCACTCAAGCACCCAAGTCGAGTGCCTATGCGCAAAAGCAGTTAACACGAGATTTTAATTAAAGTCCTGATTTAAAGCGGCATAAGTTTTTTTGTGTGTGAATTGTTCATTTGTGTTCTTTGATTGTGTTCCTCCAGGTGAATGTGAGAAGAATCAAAGATGTGAATTTAGGAGATTCGGCGTAATTCTTGCATTGGATTAACAGAAGGAAGATAATGGAGCGAGTTCTGTAAGTTTTCTTGTGTATAGAAAAAAATTTGGTGTGAGTTCTCTGTAAAACTCTTTGACTTCATAGTATAATTTTTCTGGTAGTGTGATTCCATGATTTTTTATTGTTCTCGGGTTTTTCCATGTTAAATTCCTGTATTCTTTTCTAGTTTTATTTGATTGTGCTTCCATTTAAATTTTGTTCCAATTTATCTAGAATTTGTATGATTCTGATATTTTATGGTGTGATTTAGTTTCTAGTTGATCCTAGGCCACGATAAAATTGAGAATTGTTCATTATATTCTTATTAGAAGAAACTCTCAATTTTCATCTCAAAATTAATTTGAGAATCAAACAAATTATGAATGCCATAGATTTATAGGTAAAATGACTATCTCGTAGCAATGAGAAAGTTGTTTAAAAAAATGCACATTTAAATCATGCAAAAAAAAATCCTATTTTATTTAAAGAGGAATAAACTAATCAAAACTTTAATTTGGTTAGTTTGGTTAATTTTGAATGGACCAAAATATGGAAAATTTAATTAATAAACTTGGTTATCTTCAACTTAAATAATATATTTTAAGAGGAATACTAAATAAAATTTTGCTAAAATTTAAAATTTCATCAAGTTGAATAAATGTTATCCATGTTGATCTCTCTGGCACTTGTTTATTTTGTTCATAAATTTTATTAGTTCAATATTTAAAAATATTAATATTTTGACTTTTGGTTTGTTGATTCTGTAAAGAAAATTTTAAACAGATAACATCAAATAAAAAAATTACAATTAATAATTGAACCGATACTTTAACAATCAAGCCAGACAAACCAAATAAGATTAATTTTATTTGTTTTTTGGTTTTAACCAAATAGTGCACACTCAAATTCTTTTCTCATAAGAGGGATTGTCTTGATCATCTGTATTGTCTATCGAGTTTGGGGTGTTCAATCCCCTTCTATAAAGAATGGGAGTACCTAACTCATTTAATTCTTTCTTGGTGAATGGTATGAAAAACATAGGGGTAGAGGGAGAAAGAATATATGCTATAGGAGGATAAAAGAAAAAGAGATAGGAGAACGGAGGATGACAATATTAAATAATAAAAAAAAGAAAGAGAAAGANAAAGAATATATGCTATAGGAGGATAAAAGAAAAAGAGATAGGAGAAGGGAGGATGACAATATTAAATAATAAAAAAAAGAAAGTATAAAGGCAAAATCAATTATTTTAATTTCTCAAATCATAATACTCTAATATACAAGTTCTTTCCTTTTATAGGCGCATGACTCATTGGCTAGAAACGAACAATTTAATGGTTTCATAAATAATAAAACATCGGATATGTCTTTCATAATTCATACTAATACTATAATAATTATTTATCTTAAAAGTTTCCTCTATGAAGGAAAGTGTCGTGATTTCCCATCCATAACAATACCTTTGAACTCCCTTTATTAACCCTCTAAGGAGACTGATCAGACTTTCTTTAATGTCTTTTGTGGCCACTTGCATTGCTCTATCAAGATATGCCATCTACACCCCTATGGGATAGCAAATTCATCCAACTTCAAAGAATTTCACATCTATACCATGCAACTCTATCACCTCATAAAAGTTATGTTGTCTCCACCTCTAGAATAGAATCAATCGAATCATCTTAAATTCCTTGCATGCCCTTCTTGCGTGGTTTGACATTATTTTTAGATGGCGTCATCTCTACCTTTGATGGAAGACCAATTAAGTCATCTTTAGTGGTCTCCACAACCTTTCCAACGTCACCTTATCACCATCTTTAGGTCATAGCACCTTCACCCTCTGTGAAGGATCAATTTGACCATCTTCAATAGACTTCACATAGTAACACCTTGTTTGTTAGCTCAAGGTCGTGCCACGTTTACCTTTAAAAGAGCTCTAATACAATTACCTCAATTTACTTCATGGACTTTCTTGTGTCATAATCATTAGAGAAACTTGGAGTGGCTATCTTTGACCAAATATGTATTGATGCTTCCTTTGAGTTCAAGAAAAGTTTGGCTTTTGTAAATATCCTTATTAATATTAAAGTTAATTCAAGTGGGCTTACATTCTTTTTATGATTTTTCATATAAGAAAACATATGTCTCATGTCTGTTCACTTCTCTGAATGTGTGTATGATATTATTGACGGTTGAGACAATAAAAATATTTCTATGTCGGCTTAACTTCTAGCATACAACAATTATAGCTAATATGGATGTNCTTATTAATATTAAAGTTAATTCAAGTGGGCTTACATTCTTTTTATGATTTTTCATATAAGAAAACATATGTATCATGTCTCTTCACTTCTCTGAATGTGTGTATGATATTATTGACGGTTAAGACAATAAAAATATTTCTATGTCGGCTCAACTTCTAGCATACAACAATTATAGCTAATATGGATGTTTATTATCATTTTAGTTCATGTTAGATGGAGTAATTATGTACCATGTTGCCTCACCCACAACTCGAAAAAGTTTTAATGTGCTAAGACAGAGAAATAGAGAAAGGGGGAGAAAAGGAAAGCTTAAAAACCCATATGGTTATATTAAACCCAAAATCTTGTTGTCAACTCTATTGCAGATCCATTAAGTACAAAAATGGTCTGATAAAACCAGACCACAATGTGGGATGTAATGATTCATAACTCATTACTTAAAGAGCACTGTACATCTCATCTGATATCTTCAATCTCTATAACGTTAAACTCAATAATCATGTAAATCATGGCCAGACATAACCAACTCTTCCAGAACTATATAAACATCTTCGCAATTCTTGAAAAGCATAATTTATCACACTTTGGCTTTTGTTAGCAATGCTTTTTTGCAACATTGAATTCAGATAAATTTGAATTAAGTGAAATTTGAAGTATAAAAAGTGTGCAATGGAAGGCCATACCTTGCACTGCACGGCATATTACGAAATGAAACCTTCTTCCTCTAACACGCCTTCACAAAACCTTGGAGCATACCAATTGACCTTTAGGTTCATCTTCATCTCATCAAGAACCCCATATATCTCCTCCAATGAAGGATGGAGTCCATCCATGGACGTAAATTCATGAACTTTGCCATCTAATTCAATAGAACTCCCTCCAGGAACTTTAACAACTCCCCAATCCTTCATAACCCTCCTCAATCTTCCAGCATCATCCCAGTTCCCGTGTATTGCATGAATATTGGATAATATAGAATAGTTCCCACTATTTTCAGGCTCAACTTCAATGAGATGCTTCAACGCCTCCTGGCCGACCTCAACATCGCCAACAATTCTGGAAGCAGACAACAGAGATCCCCATATAGCTGCATTAGGCTTAAAAGGCATTTCTCTAACTTGATCCCTCGCCTCCCTTAAGCAAGCGGCGCGACCAAGAATATCAATCATACAACCATAGTGCTCTATTTGAGGCTCAACATCATAAAATGATTTCATTGAGCTGAAATACCTTCTTCCCAACTCAACATCACCAACGTGGCTGCAAGCTGATAGAATGGCTATAAAAGTAACACCATTCGGTTTCACGCCTTCGCTTTCCATTCGATCAAAGAGTTGTAGCGCTTCGCTTCCGAGCCCATGAAGAGCAAAACCAGCTATCATGGTAGTCCAAGTAACAATACTCCTACTCATCATGCTTTCAAACACATCAAATGCCTTCCATATGTCACCTGCTTTAGCATACATGTCAATGAGTGCATTACTCAGCGGGATGGTCTTATGCAAGCAATGCTTATCAATGAAACTATGAATCCATTCACCTAAATTCAGAGCACCTAACTGAGCACAAGCTGAAAGTGCTGACAATGATGCTACTTCATCTGGCTCAATGCCATCCTCAACCTGCATCCTACGAAAGAAGACAACCGCCTCATCAGCACGATTCATTTGTGCATATCCTGTNATAGTTCCCACTATTTTCAGGCTCAACTTCGATGAGATGCTTCAACGCCTCCTGGCCAACCTCAACATCGCCAACAATTCTTGAAGCAGACAACAAAGATCCCCATATAGCTGCATTAGGCTTAAAAGGCATTTCTCTAACTTGATCCCTCGCCTCCCTTAAGCGACCGGCGCGACCAAGAATATCAATCATACAACCATAGTGCTCTATTTGAGGCTCAACATTATAAAATGATTTCATTGACATGAAATACCTTCTTCCCAACTCAACACCACCAATGTGGCTGCAAGCTGATAGAATGGCTATAAAAGTAACACTATTCGGTTTCACGCCTTCGCTTTCCATTCGATCAAAGAGTTGTAGTGCTTCGCTCCCGAGCCCATGAAGAGCAAAACCAGCTATCATGGTAGTCCAAGTAACAATACTCCTACTCTTCATGCTTTCAAACACTTCAAATGCCTTCCATATGTCACCTGCTTTAGCATACATGTCGATGAGTGCATTACTCAGCGGGATGGTCTTATGCAAGCAATGCTTATCAATGAAACTATGAATCCATTCACCTAAATTCAGAGCACCTAACCGAGCACAAGCTGAAAGTGCTGACAATGATGCTACTTCATCTGGCTCAATGCCATCCTCGACCTGCATCCTACGAAAGAAGACAACCGCCTCATCAGCACGATTCATTTGTGCATATCCTGCGATCATCGACGTCCACGATATGAGATTCCTTTCAGCCATTCTATCAAACAGCAAGCGCGCACTCTCGGGATCACCAACCTTCGAGTAACCTGCAACCATTGCATTCCAAAGAACCACATCCTTTTGAGGAATTTGATCAAACAGTTGGCGGGCGTCAATGATACATCTGCAAGCAGAGTACATATGAACAAGAGNCAGTTGGCGGGCGTCACTGATACATCTGCAAGCAGAGTACATATGAACAAGACCAGTTGAGACATGAATGTCGAATTCAAAACCTAGTCGAACAACCTGTCCATGAGCCTCTCTGNTGAACAAGAGCAGTTGAGACATGAATGTCAAATTCAAAACCTAGTCGAACAACCTGTCCATGAGCCCCTCTTCCGACGTCTGCGTTGGATAAATGTGCAGCAGCCTTCAGCAGAAAAGGAAACGAGTAAGTGTCGGGTCTAAAACCTGCGGCTTGAATCTTGTTGAACAAATCAATGGCGTCTCTTGCTGAACCCGACTGAGAGAGACTTCTGATCATTGTGTTATAAAGATGAAGATCGGGGCTTGGTTTGCATTGAAAGAGCGTAAAGGCGTAGTCTTTGAAGCCCAAGGAAGAACACACATGGATGAACTTGCTGAGGAGGAGATTGTCTTGATCGAGGCCACGGGAGAGCATAAAGGTGTGAGCTTGGCTCATCTGGTTGAAGGTGGAGCATTGATTCAGTAAAAGGGTGAGGTAATGAAGAGGAGTAAGGTGACAGGTTCTATTCCTGGTTTGATGAGTATGGGAGAGGAGACGAGAGGAGATGCGTCTCAAGCTGCCTCGTTGGGACATGGATCGAGGCTGAAGCTCCAAAGATGCAGTTTGACATTTCATGCCCATCATAACAACAAAAATAGGATTTAATGGATTTGATGGATAAGTCCTGTTAATATTATGGTACCAAACGAAAAATTATTGTATATGTTCACAGTATGAAGAACGGGGAACAATCAAAACACTTAATCAAAAATGCATGTCAGTGGGTCTAATTTATTATTATTATTTTTAAATTTTGATTGGACACCGAACGAGACGAGATAAGCGCTCGTACCAAACACCCACTTAGGCTTTCTTTGAGAAAGAGGTGAAGTTGTGTGCCATTGCAGTGAACCTTGATGTGTGGAAAAACTTTCATTTGGTGAAACAGTGTCTCTCGAACGTCTCTTAAAGTTGTTTCACAAGAATGATAAATTTTCGTCGTTTTAGATCGCAGACGCCCTTCTCCGTTTCAATAATGTGGCTTTTAAAGAAACTTCGCTGAACGGTCAGCGAAGTCTTACATGAATAGTACTTGATTCATATGTATTCACTAACACCTAAACTTCAATTTTTATATGATGATGAATATTTGACTACTATATGTTTTACTTCAAAAATTAAAATAGTGATATCTTTTATATATAACATCTTTCATACACATGAAAATATGTTTTACTTTAAAAATTAAAATAGTGATATTTTTTATATGATATGAATATTTGATTACGACAAACTTGTTTGGTAGCCCTAATTCCAATGCATTTTTTTGTCTCTATTTGGGCCCCTTTGTATGAGGTTATTAATGTTATTCATTTAGTTAAATATGAAAATGTCATTTGTATGCTAAACTCAAAATAGTTGATGACATTAAACATCTTATTCTATGTTTTAAATGTTGATCAAACCATATGTCAGCCATGATTAACACTTGTTTTTACACTGAAATCTAAATCTAGAATGTCATTGATCATATGTTGTTTTCTTCAAGCGATGATAGAAATTGGCTCAAACATCATTGAATCTTGTTCGAATGAATTGATTTCTAGTGATTTATCTATGTATAAGTTGGTCTAGTTTATAATGAATATTATCTTTTAAGGAATCTAGGTTCAATATAAATTTAAGTTTGTCTTTATTTAATGACAATTTCATATATTAAAGAAGCACTAGAAGCTTAAGTTTCTCTTGAATTACACTATATTGTTATCTTTTACATTTTACTTTACTGTGAGGTAATAGTTTGTCATAAAAGAAAAGAAAATATTGGATCAAAATTAAATATAAATGACTATAGAAAAATGTATATGTTCCTCAATGGTATACAAAGGCCTTACTAATGAATTATGATACAAATGGTGAATTTATTATTAGATTATATGTGATGATTATACATATAAAGTCTATCAATATAACTCTTCATTTATTTCACCAACATAACATTTAGATGATGAGATATCTATGTAATGCATATCAGTAAATGCTTATGTATTTACAAATCACACCTAAACTTCAGTTTTTATCCATATGTCATCTCCACCAAAGAGATGGATATAACTTATTTAAAAAAATTAAAATAATGATATTTTAAACTTTAGATATCATAAATATAGAAAAGTCATATTTATATGTTAGACATGCAAAGACATAAAATCATCTAAGATCTAATTTTATAAAAACAACATTTCAAGTGATGTTAATGTAATTATCCCAATTTTTAAAAACTGAAGCCAAAAGAACTTTAAATAACAATAACAGTAGATAAATAAAGCAATCACTCATTTCAACAATATCTAAATTACAAATCTCAATCAAGTTCTGTTACAGTTAAGCAACTGAGTGAAGCAGGATCTCCCTCCATATCGATACTTAAACAGGCCATCAAACACCAAATAAAAAAACAAACTTGGCCTGCAATAAAATACCATGAACTCCCTCTAATGCACAATTTCAATCACAAAACAATTATAAAAAAATTAAAAAAAAAAAACTGTACAGAAATACAGATGAAATGTTCTACATAAGTCCATCATCATTTACTTGAATCTCATCTCCCAGAAGCAGCCAGAGCTTGGCCTTCAGACTCTTGCCTGGATAATGAAACCAGAGAAAGAGGGAGCTCTTTAATGGCGGAAACCGGATCCTTAACTTCAGCAGAAGAAAACACAGGTTCCTCCTTCTTGGTATAGCTGAAGCACAGATCCTTATTTGCAGCTAAAGCTAATAGTTCAGATTCTTCCAACCCTTTTGTTGGTCCAAGGCTGCACCTTTCAGTGTTATGCTTAGCTAATGCGTCCTTAAATTTCTTTATCTGCAATAAAATGGCATAAAGAGTTTTAAAAATCCTATTTTTAGCAGGATTTAAGCAAGTTTGAATGTTGCCAAACAGACAAATCAAAGCCTATCATTTTAACGAATCTCATTTCATTATGCTGTTTGTTAAAAACAAAATATGTTAAATATCATCATTGAAAGGAACTAACAGATTTCAGACTTTTTCCTTCTCACAAATCATAAGTTCTGAAATAAACAGATAAATGATTTATGGGGGGTTTACATACAAACATATAATTCTTATATATTTGTGTATCAAAATGTCAATTTTGCTTTAGATAAGTTAATCTTTTATGTGATTTAGAGATTACTGTTGTATATGTAATTATGATAATGCATCTATTAGATATATGAATAAGAATATAGTCAAATTTAACAAGATTTAACAGTCAAGCCAAACAATTTTCTGGTTTTAAGAGACCAAATCTGGATTTTTCAGGATTCAAACAGCACCTTAAGACAAGAAATCATATAAAAATAACTACAAATAGTCCACAAACGATTAAAATAAGTTGTTGCAGAACTTACTGTAGCATTAGTACAGCTGAAGCTACAGAGACGACCATTCGCTCCCCTGTAAAACCTAAAAAAGGGAAGGACATGAACGTTCAAGCTATAGCACATGGATTTATGCATCTCATAATTCACTTGTAGAAAGAGAACATCTGGATTCCTCTCGGCAAATTGACATATCTGCAATCAAAACATAACTAATAAATAAATAAACCGGNGCTTGGCTTATCTGGTTGAAGGTGGAGCATTGATTCAGTAAAAGGGTGAGGTAATGAAGAGGAGTAAGGTGATTTCTATTCCTGGTGTGATGAGTAGGGGAGAGGAGACAAGAGGAGATGCGTCTCAAGCTGCATCGTTGGGACATGGATCGAGGCTGAAGCTCCAAAGATGCTGTTTGAGATATCATGCCCATAATAACAACAAAAATAGGACTTAATTGATTTGGCAAGAATAATAATTTTTCTTCGTTTTAGATTGCAGATGGCCTTCTCCATTTCGACGACGAGTCTCTTAAAGAAGATTCTCATTCTCCCAAGGATGAAGCTCTTTCAAATGAAGTCTTACATGAATAATACTCGATTAGTATGTATTTACTAACACCTAAACTTCAAATTTTTTATATTTGTAGTCTTCTCGATGCATTGAAAGTATGTTTTACTTTAAAAATTAAAATAGTGGTATTTTTAAATGATATGAATATTTGATTGTTATAGATGAAAATGAGGAACTTGTTTGGTAACCCTATTTCCAATGCATTTTTTTGTCTCTATTTGGGCTCCTTTGCATTCTAAATTCAAAATAGTGGATGGCATTACACATCTTATTCTATGTTTCAAATGTTGATCAAACCATATGTCAGCCATGATTAACACTTGTTTTTACACCGAAATCTAAATCTAGAATGTCATTGATCATATGTTGTTTACTTCAAGCGATAAGAGAAATTGGCTCAAACATCATTGAATCTTGTTCGAATGAATTGATTTCTAGTGATTTATCTATGTATAAGTTGGTCTAGTTTATGATGAATATTATCTTTTAAGAAATCTAGGTTCAATATAAATTTAAGTTTGACTTTATTTAATGATAATTTCATATATTAAAGGAGCACTAGATGCTTAAGTTTCTCCTGAATTACACTATATTGTTATCTTTTACATTATACTTTATTGTGAGGTAATAGTTTGTCATAAAAGAAAAGAAAATATTGGATCAAAATTAAATATAAATGACTATAGAAAAATGTGTATGATAGTCAATGATATACAAAGGCCTTACTAATGAATTATGATACAAATGGTAAAGTTATTATTAGATTATATGTGATGATTATACATATAAAGTCTATCAATATAACTCTTCATTTAGTTCACCAACATAACATAGATGATGATTGCAAGACAAGTACATCAATGGAGCAACATCTAAGCATAAAGATAAAGCTAGACTTGGACTATAATGTGAATTTTCTTCGAGAGAGAAAAATGAGGATAATTTCATGTGGGTATAAATTCTTTGTAACTATACAATGGTTTTTGAATCGCCCGAAGAAGTTACTAACAAGCAAGAATTGGCGGGAGATCAAAAAAGTATTTAACTCACATTTTAGATCTAGTCATACTATTATATAAACCAATTACAAACATACCTACATGGGCTTGAGATAGAGATAAAAGCTAAGCAATTAAGACATCATTAGAAGTGCATATGATTGTTAAGTAATCAATCAATATTTTATATTATATGTTGTTATTTATCAAGTAAATGTAGGAAGAGCTCATAATTCAATCATCATGTTTGTTAATCATGTTGAGCTAATCTGAAATTATAATAAAAAAGTATATTAATAATGTTAAAATCCACTTAAGATATTTATTTTATATTTCTACACAATTAAAACAAGAAGACTTACATACATACCAGTCAATTCTTATGTATTTACAAATCACATCTAAACTTCAATTTTTATATATCATCTTACCTATACATGTAAGATAAGATATATATATGTAATGCATCAGTAAACGCTTATGTATCCAAAAACATTTACATACATACCAGTCAGTTCTTATGTATTTACAAATCACACCTACACTTCAATTTTTATATAGCATCTTATCTATATCCATGAAAGATTAGATATATATGTAATGC
Source organism: Phalaenopsis hybrid cultivar (assembly GCA_002079205.1). Taxonomy (NCBI): domain Eukaryota; kingdom Viridiplantae; phylum Streptophyta; class Magnoliopsida; order Asparagales; family Orchidaceae; genus Phalaenopsis; species Phalaenopsis hybrid cultivar. The sequence continues at coordinate 21,524 of JXCR01147059.1, read as the reverse complement.
ATCAGTAAATGCTTATGCATTTACAAATCACACCTAAACTTCAGGTTTTATCCACATGTCATCTCCACCAAAAAGATGAATATAACTTATTTTTAAAAAATAAAATAATGATTTTAAAAACTGATTGATATGTATGTAAATACCCCATTAAAAAAATATATAGGCATTTACATATATTCAATTTTCATGTATTTACATATTTGTCACCTAAACATTTATGTTCAAGTGTATATCACACAAAAATTTCATGTAATTATCCCAATATTTAATAGCTGAAACCATAACAACTTTTAAAATTTATAAATTAGTTCAAAAAAATCATCTAAGATCTAATTTTACAAAAACAACATTTCAAGTGATGTTAATGTAATTATCCCAATCTTTAAAAACTGAAGCCAAAAGAACTTTAAATAACAATAACAGAAGAAAAATGAAGCAATCACTCATTTCAATAATATCTAAATTACAAATCTCAATCAAGTTCTGTTACAGTTAAGCACCTGAGTGAAGCAGGATCTCCCTCCATATCCNTTACAAATCACACCTAAACTTCAGTTTTTATCCATATGTCATCTCCACCAAAGAGATGGATATAACTTATTTTAAAAAATTAAAATAATGATATTTTAAACTTTAGATTTTATAAATATAGAAAAGTCATATTTATATGTTAGACATGAAAAGACATAAAATCATCTAAGATCTAATTTTATAAAAAAAAAATTTCAAGTGATGTTAATGTAATCATCCCAAATTTTAAAAACTGAAGCCAAAAGTACTTTAAATAACAATAACAGTAGAAAAATAAAGCAATCACTCATTTCAATAATATCTAAATTACAAATCTCAATCAAGTTCTGTTACAGTTAAGCACCTGAGTGAAGCAGGATCTCCCTCCATATCCATACTTAAACAGGCCATCAAACACCAAATAAAAAAACAAACTTGGCCTGCAATAAAATACCATGAACTCCCTCTAATGCACAATTTCAATCACAAAACAATTTAAAAAAAAAAAAACTGTACAGAAATACAGATGAAACGTTCTACATAAAAGTCCATCATCATTTACTTGAATCTCATCTCCCACAAGCAGCCAGAGCTTGGCCTTCAGACTCTTGCCTGGATAATGAAACCAGAGGAAGAGGGAGCTCTTTAATGGAGGAAACCGGATCCTTAACTTCAGCAGCAGAAAACACAGGTTCCTCCTCNCCATCAAACACCAAATAAAAAAACAAACTTGGCCTGCAATAAAATACCATGAACTCCCTCTAATGCACAATTACAATCACAAAACAATTATAAAAAAATTAAAAAAAAAAACTGTACAGAAATACAGATGAAATGTTCTACATAAGTCCATCATTTACTTGAATCTCATCTCCCAGAAGCAGCCAGAGCTTGGCCTTCAGACTCTTGCCTGGATAATGAAACCAGAGGAAGAGGGAACTCTTTAATGGCAGAAACCGGATCCTTAACTTCAGCAGCAGAAAACACAGGTTCCTCCTTCTTGGTATAGCTGAAGCACAGATCCTTATTTGCAGCTAAAGCTAATAGTTCAGATTCTTCCAACCCTTTTGTTGGTCCAAGGCTGCACCTTTCAGTGTTATGCTTAGCTAATGCGTCCTTAAATTTCTTTATCTGCAATAAAATGGCATAAAGAGTTTTAAAAATCCTATTTTTAGCAGGATTTAAGCAAGTTTGAATGTTGCCAAACAGACAAATCAAAGCCTATCATTTTAATGAATCTCATTTCATTATGCTGTTTGTTAACAACAAAATACGTCAAATATCATCATTGAAAGGAACTGACAGATTTCAGACTTTTTCCTTCTCACAAATCATAAGTTCTGATATAAACAGATAAATAATATATGGGGGGTTTACATACAAACATATAATTCTTATATATTTGTGTATCAAAATGTCAATTTTGCTTTAGAAAAGTTAAATCTTTTATGGGATTTAGGGATTACTGTTGTATATGTAATTACGAAGATGCAGCTATTAGATATATGAATAAGAATAGAGTCAAACTTAACAAGAATTAACAGTCAAGCCAAACAATTTTCTGCTTTTAAGAAACCAAATCTGGATTTTCAGGATTCAAACAGCACCTTAATCATGTAAGACAAGAAATCATATAAAAATAACTACAAATTGTCTACAAACGATTAATCGAAGAAGTTGCAGAACTTACAGTGGCATTAGTACAGCTGAAGCTACAAAGACGACCATTCGCTCCCCTGTAAAACCTAAAAAAGGGAAGAACATGAACGTTCAAACTATAGCACATGGATTTATGCATCTCATAATTCACTTGTAGAAAGAGAACATCTGGGTTCCTCTCGGCAAATTGACATATCTGCAATAAAAAAAATAACTAATAAATAAATAAGCCTGACAAATTTAGTAAAAAAAGAAGGAATTTTTTTGGTAAAATATCAACCTTTGGATGCAGGGCTCTGCAACCAGCACAGCCGGGAGAGAAGAAGTCCACAACAACAAGCCTGTCACCAGCTTTCGACAAGGAATCCACAAGGTCCTGAGCTGAATCAATCTCCTTCATGTTCGGCTGAATCCCCTTCTCCCACCACCTCATAGCTTTACTAATCAGAGCTGTCATCTGATGTTTGTTTCAGACCAAAAAAAAAAATTAGAAAAGAATTCCTTTTCAGATAAAGAAAAATGAAATAATATATTTTCGATTTACCTGCACAGGAACAGCATGAAGATTTCGATTCAAAAGTTTCCCCTTTCGGTTCTCGGTAAGTAATTTCTTCCCAAGAAACTTGCTTGCAGGCTGAATCGAAGAGGTGGAGAAAGGAGAAAAGAATGGTTTTTTTCGATTCTGAGAAATGGACGAAGACGAAGACTGGTTTTCGAACTGGGGAAAGATGCAGCTTTTGCTCAGCAACTCCGCCATGGACTCTAAAGATCGAAGCTTTGACACGGATATTGAGAAAACCCTAGAATAAGAACAAGGTAAGAGGGGAGGCAGAGAAAATTGGGAGTCGTGAATTTTTCTTCTTTATCCATTTCTCTGCCAATTGTGCTTATCCGCATCATGACCGTTGGATTTTGAATGATAGTGACGTGGAAGAACAGATTTGCTGCCACGTGTATTTAATTGTCTTACAGGTGGGTAGTTGGGAGTACAGAACTGCACCACGTTTTGCACCCGCGTTAGCGCCTCTTGTTTTGAGTGGATAAGTTACAGTGTAGATAAGATTTATTNCTTCTCCCACCACCTCATAGCTTTACTAATCAGAGCTGTCATCTGATGTTTGTTTCAGACCAAAAAAAAAAAAATTAGAAAAAAAATTCCTTTTCAGATAAAGAAAAATGAAATAATATATTTTCGATTTACCTGCACAGGAACAGCATGAAGATTTCGATTCAAAAGTTTCCCCTTTCGGTTCTCGGTAAGTAATTTCTTCCCAAGAAACTTGCTTGCAGGCTGAATCGAAGTGGTGGAGAAAGAACAAAAGAATGGTTCTTTTCGATTAGGAGAAATGGAAGAAGATGAAGACTGGTGATCGATATGGGGAAAGATGCAGCTTTTGCTCAGCAACTCCGCCATGGATTCTAAAGATCGAAGCTTTGACACGGATATTGAGAAAACCCTAGAATAAGAACAAGGTAAGAGATGAGGCAGAGAAAATTGGGAGTCGTGAATTTTTTTTCTTTATCCATTTCTCTGCCAATTGTGCTTATCCGCATCACGACCGTTGGATTTTGAATGATAGTGACGTGGAAGAACAGATTTGTTGCCACGTGTATTAATTGTCTTACAGGTGGGTAGTTGGGAGTACAGAACTGCACCACGTTTCGCACCCGCGTTAGCGCCTCTTGTTTTGAGTGGATAAGTTNATCTCCTTCATGTTCGGCTGAATCCCCTTCTCCCACCACCTCATAGCTTTACTAATCAGAGCTGTCATCTGACGTTTGTTTCAAGCAAAAAAAAATTAGAAAAGAATTTCCTTTTCAGAGAAAGAAAAATGAAATAATATATTTTCCATTTACCTGCACAGGAACAGCATGAAGATTTCGATTCAAAAGTTTCCCCTTTCGATTCTCGGTAAGCAATTTCTTCCCAAGAAACTTGCTTGCAGGCTGAATCGAAAAGGTGGAGAAAGTAGAAAAGAATGGTTTTTTTTTATTCTGAGAAATGGACGAAGATGAAGACTGGTTTTCGATCTGGGGAAAGATGCAGCTTTTGCTCAGCAACTCCGCCATGGATTCTAAAGATCGAAGCTTTGACACGGATATTGAGAAAACCCTAGAATAAGAACAAGGTAAGAGGGAGGCAGAGAAAATTGGGAGTCGTGAATTTTTTTTCTTTATCCATTTCTCTGCCATTTGTGCTTATCCGGATCATGACCGTTGGATTTTGAATGATAGTGACGTGGATGAACAGATTTTCTGCCACGTGTATTTAATTGTGTTACAGGTGGGTAGTTGGGAGTACAGAACTGCACCACGTTTCACACCCGCGTTAGCGCCTCTTGTTTTGAGTGGATATGTTACAGTGTGGATAAGATTAATTAAAATTGTAGGGACATTTACATAAGTACAATACCATTCTAACATATTTACATATTATCTATTATATATATATATATATATCTAGCGTACAAGTGTGTGTATCATGGTCTCTTGCTAAATATTCAAGTGTTATATCTTACACGTTGAACCCTTGAACCCTTTACTTGAGGGGATTTACGATGATCGGGACTCATCTAATAGTCTTTGTTCATTTCTTTACATATATATGTATAACACTAATCTTTAACATTACATCAAGTGAGTGTTTGACTGCGACTTGATTTTACGTTAAACAACATTTATCAAATGTTATTAAATCAAGATTTATCAAACTCGATGCAGATCTCACGAGCGACAATGAGAGATATTCATAAATTTGTCTCATTGTTACAACAACAATAAATCTTTTTCTCACTGAGTGGTGTCGGCTAAATTAACCATTTTTCTCTATTTTGTCATATTGAGTGTCGTATTTCATTTAATTTAAAAAAAATTAAGATTATTTTTTAGACAACATGCCCAAGTTTTTCTAAGTCTATCTCTGTCTTTTTTAACACAAGTCGAATCTAAAATATCTACTCTTCTAATCTGAAGCAAATATTCAAGTCATTAAAGATATTTATGCTAAGTGTTTGACCTAAGATTTTCGTATTTCAGTTGTATTACATTAGAGATCGACTTTAAACCAATAAGACATTTATAGGGGGATGTACCTTGGTGTATGGTTTTCGCTGATGATATTCTTCTCGCGGATAAGACTAGAGAAATAGCTTAGGAAAAACTTTAATTATGGAGGTCTGCATTGGAGTCTGTGACTTAATTTGTGTAGAACTAAAGCTGAATGCAATGAATGTAATTTTAATGGCAGTAGCCTCATAGTTAGATTTAATAAATTCAGAAGGGATGCAAGTAATATCCACGAACGTGAAAATTATTGATTTAATGGAATATTAGATTTAATTTCTATTTTTCTTTTTGTTTGGCGAGATTTAAGTTAAATTCATGGCTAAATCTCTAAGTAGTATGCTACCAAACACTCCCTATAAATATCACTATTTTTAGATTTCAAAAGTGTAATACATATTTTTCATGTTTAGATTTACTAAAGTGCAATAAATGTAAGACTTTAGATTTTTTATATGTAAATACATATAATATGTGTGGTATTCAGAGAAATATCAAAACCAAATATTTTAATAGCATATTTTATAATTTATTATCCGTTTTATATATTTAATAGGTGAAGTGCTTGGACATGATCATATCATTGCCCGAAATATGATTGTTGTTTTGAAGGTGTAAGATGGTGTTTGAGTTACCCTGAAAGGGAGACATATTTCACCCGGATACTGCACGTCCTGATGGTTAGCCATTGGCGGTCATTTCATCATACAAGTTAGCGGTGAGCGGTCACTTCATTACCCGAAGTAATTTTTTTCCCTAAAATGATTACACTTCGTTCCTTTGTAAAAAGTTCAGAAATTTGAGTGCTTGGTCAACGTTCAGAGTGTGCAATTCTCGACCCTGAAATTTGAGATTTCTCAATTGTTGAATGCGAAAATGTCCGGGAAAACGCATCCAAGGAATATAGCGCTGGGCAGATCTGAACTGAAAGGGAAGAACAATTATGAACAGTAGAAACACATTTTTGTTTTTTGTAAAATGACTCTATTTATTGACATAGGGGTATTAATATTAGAATTACAAATAAGCTCTCTAATCATTAATTTCTGAGAGGTTCTTCTACTAAATTATAGAATAAATATAATAGAAATAACAAGTAGGATTATCTGACTGATACGAGATATGGCGATCGTCCCATCCAGATGATCATCTGGCCTTGGGTCGCAGCGTCAGCACTCGATCGATAGTGATATCGTTACTCTATNTATATATATATATATCGCATACAAATGTGTGTATCATGGTCACTGGCTAAATATTCAAGTGTCACACATTACACATAGAAATTCGAACCCTTGATCTGAGAAAATTTACAATGATCGGGGCTCATCTAATAGTTTCTGTTCATTCCTTTACATATATATGCATAACACTAATCTTTAACATTACATCAAGTGGGTGTTTGACTGTGACTTGATTTTACGTTAAACAACATTTATCAAATGCTATTAAATCAAGATTTATCAAACTCGATCCAGATCTCTCGAGCGACGATGAGAGATATTCATAAATTCGTCTCATTGCTACAACAACAATAAATCTTTTTCTCAGTGAGTAATGCCGGCTATATTACCATTTTTCTTCATTTTGTCATATTGAGTGTCATTTTTTGAAGTCTACCTCTGTCTTTCTTAACATAAATCGAATCTAAAATATCTACTCTTCTAATCTGAAGCAAATATTCAAGTCATTAAAGATATTTATGCTAAAGCTGTGTTTGAACAGAAAGTGGATTGATCGAAGATTTTCGTATTTCAGTTGTATTACATTAGAGATCGACTTTAAACCAATAAGACATTTATAGGAGGATGTACCTCGGTGTATGCTTTTCGCTGATGATATTCTTCTCGTGGATAAGACTAGAGAAATAGCCTACGAAAAACTTCAATTATGGAGATCTGCATTGGAGTCTAAATACCTTAATTCGTGTAGAACTAAAACTGAATACAATGAATGTAAGTTTAATGGCAATAGCCTCGTAGTTAGATTTAATAAATTCGGAAGGAATGCAAGTGATATTCACGAACGTGAAAATTATTGATTTAATGGAATATTAGATTTAATTTCTATTTTTCTTTTTGTTTGGAGAGATTTAAGTTAAATTCAGGGCTAAATCTCGTAATTAGTATGCTGCCAAACACTCCCTTGAAATATCACTATTTTAGATTTCAAAATTGTAATACATATTTTTCATGTTTATATTTACCAAAGTGCAATAAATGTAAGACTTTAGATTTTTTATGTGTAAATACATATAATATGTGTGGTATTTAGAGAAATATCAAGACCAAATATTTTAATAGCATATTTTATAATTTATTATCCGTTTTATATATTTAATAGGTGAAGTGCTTGACATGATCATATCATTGGTGTAAGATGGTCTTTGAGTTACCCTGAAATGGAGAAATATTCCACTCGGATACTGCACGTCCTGATGGTCAACCACTGGCGGTCATTTCATCATACAAGTTAACGGTGAGCGGTCACTTCATGACTCGAAATATTTTTTTCCCTAAAAGGATTACACTTTGTTCCTTTGTAAGAAGTTCAGAAATTTGAGTGCTTGGTCAACGTTCAGAGTGCGCAATTCTCGACCCTGAAATTTGAGATTTCTCTATTGTTGAATGCAAAAATGTCTGGCAAACACATCTAAGGAATAGAGCGCAGGACAGATCTGAGCTGAAAGGGAAGAACAATAATAACTGGTAAAAACACATATTTTTTTAATTGTAAAATGACTCTATTTATAGACATAGAGGTATTATTGTATTAATATTAGAATTACAAATAAGCTCTCTAATCATTAATTTATGAGGGGTTCTTCTACTAAATTATAGAATAAATATAATATAAATAACAAGTAGGATTATCCAATTGATACGAGGTATGGGGATCTTCCCATCCAATCGATCGTCTGTCTTTGGGTCGCTGCGTCAGTAGTCAATCGATAGTGATGTCGTTGCACGATTGGTTCCACGACAAACCAGCCACCATATCTTAAGGTGATCACACCCTTAGGTACACCTTTGGATGACCTTCTGACCATGGGATTTTCAACGGATCTAATGATCTCATATAACACTGATCGTCGTAATCGTAGTTCAATATTAAATGATGAAGTTTAAGTCAAATCATTAATGTATACCACATAATATATAAAAAGTGAGTTGTAACTCTCCAAATATGAATAGACCAACATTCAATTGAAAAAAAGATCTCAAACATATTCTAAAATCCAATGAATAGGTGTTGTGCGATATGTACTTCCTGGCAAAGAAATGAGACGCAAAGAACACAAGCAAACACAGATCGTTTTACGTGAAAAAGAAATAGAGAATACATAGCTTATACATAGAGATGAGCCCTCATCTTCTTTCTGTGGCCTCCCTCTCAAGCGACACCTTGATACAAAGCCTCAAGATGCTCTCCTCCTCTCTAACTCTCTAGCTATTCTCTCCTCATTTGTTGTAGCTTAAGATCTCTTCTCTTGCTCTCCTAAGCCACACACCCTCTCTATTTATAAAAGCAAGAGAGTGGTAGGTGGGAGGTAGGTGTGGTAGGTGAGCGGTAGGTGACATGTGGTAGGTGAGCGGTACCACAATACAAAAGTGTCCTTTTACCTTAGTTCAATAATTGGGGGTCAAAATAACAATAGGGTTACGAATTGCATGCATACATTATATATATGTTAAAAGTAGTTAAAAAAATCCTTGGCAATTTTATAGAAAATTTAAGGCTGAGAAGTTTAATTGCACATGCATTAAATGTAATTAACACATTTTAAAATTTAGGAGAGTGGTACTATAAAATGTAGAAATAAGTATTTTAGTACCCCTCTAAATTTGAAATTATAGTAATCACATTTAATGCATGTAACATTAAACTAGCAAGTAATTTAAAAAAATAACAACATCAAATAGCATGTGCAAAACATAAAATTAATAGAACTATGACAAAATAATAGGGTTAAAATAAATTTAATTATTGTTGCTTGTTTACAAATACATATTCTATTAAGTAAGTTGGCGAATATGTAAAAGTTGAAGTTTAACTGTTAGACATGTAAATATGTAGAAATTATGTGGAACATACGTAAAATCTTCCATGAGGAAGCTCCGTACATTAGTAGGGGAAGAGGCCCCATGAAAAATTTTATGTTAACCTATCTTAGGTGTTAGCCATTAGTGGAGAAGTAGAATGAGTGCTACCAATTGTAACATTCAGCTCATTTATAGACCGTTTGGCCGCTACAATATATTGTTTGCGAAATTAATGTCATAAGTAACATGTCATTCATAGTATATATGAAATTGTGGCCAGCAATGGCCGCTAACATTCGTACAAAAAGTAAACTTACATAACATAGCCTAAATTCAAAGCCTAGCATATTGTATTTAATAGTGAATAATTTTGCAAAAATATCTCATAAATATTCAATGCAACAAAATTGCATAACATATTGTTCACATAACAAATTATGTGTATTAAAAAAGTCAAACATACAATAACATATGGACCAAATGTTTGTCTTGAATAGAAAGAAAATATGCCATCAATTTTCCTCTAAAACTATTTTTTTGTTTATGTAATTATCTATTTGTGTGAAACATTACAAATATGTCATATAAAGCAATTCACTAATTGCACCCCTTCTTTCATGGCTGGGGAGAAATTAAGTCGTACGTTTGTATTATACTAATTCTATCAGAACAGGAAAGGGGAAAAAGAGGTGGAAAATCAGTAATTACAAAATGAAAGGTCTATTTGGGGCAGCTGCAGCTTATTAATAAACTGCTGCGTAGCAGATTTGGTTATTGATGTTTGAGAACAATTGCAACACAGTGGTCTTTGGACAAATTATCATTTTACTCATGTGTAGCAATGTTGTCTGCAACAAAACTGTCATAATAATATATTTGATAATTTAGAATCAAAACTTCACTTAATAGCAGTGAAAAAAATAGGATATACACCTCACTTAACGGTAATATCATCATAACTGTAATAAAGAAAAAGACTATAAAAAAAAGAAATAAATAAATAAATAAGCTAATTATCTGGGAAAAAATTAAAGTTTTGCACATGACAAATTAAAATTTTCTAAAGCATATTTCTGAAAATGATTCACCTTTGATTGCTTTGCAAATGATGAATCCATTTACTGATATCTTGCGATGGCAGTTCCTTGCAATTTTTTAAGGAGTATTAATTACCACCTAATTCTTATGTATTTACATATCTAGTAGTTAAACTTTGCATTTTACATTTATACCGCTCAATCTCTTAAATCACATTAAGAATGCCACCATTTTAACTTTTAAAACGTGAAGTGTATCTTTTCATGCATAGATAAGATAATATATATGTAAAAAATAAAATATAGGTGCTAGATGCGTACTATATACATCGCAACTGTCATTATGAATTTTAAAGAGAACGAACAGCCGAAATTTAAAAAAAGTTTCCCTCAAAGGTAAAAAACTGACTGACATGTCACTGCCAAGCATGTGATGCACGTCTCTATACCCGGGACATGTCAAAGCTTTGGAAATAGTCCCTCGCCCGATATTGACAAGATTTGTCAAAGGCAAGACGTAATTCATCATAGTGGCAAGTCTCGTCGGATGCACCACACAAGCAGTGACAAGATTCTCCTAAGATCTTGCAAATAGGGATATCCGACCAATGGGACAAACCAACCAGCTGGACAAGACGCATGCTCCATAAGACTTGAGTCAAAGTAATAGGTGAGCCACGATTCACCCGATGAAACAAATCGACGCATTGATCGAACAAACGACCGATCGAAGCGCAGAAAGAAACCCCTTGATCTCGATTGGACCCTCTTTTTCCACGACAGACGAGATTGTCATTCTACCAAACGCCTCAATTGACCGAACACAAGGCACGGTCGCTACCCAGCCGATCGCATAAGTCGACCGAATTCTAGCAAGTTGATCAACAATTTACTGTCATATCAAAATTCAAATTGTCATACAACTATGAAATAAAATCCATACAAATTATTAGAACACTAATCTTATTAAGAAGAGTTTCCATATTTTTTTTCCTCATTTATGTAATTGTACAAAATACGCTTTTATAAATATAAGACAAAAATATGAATAAGGAAACTATTACTCGGTTATCTCCACGATAACTCTTGGTTCACTTTATTACTCGTTCTACTATTTTTCTCCTTCACTCGGCTCTAACACCCGAAGAGTGTTCACAAAAGACAATCTCGAATTCAACACGTACATGCATAAAAATTGATCTGACTAGTATATATGCAAATCTTCCTTATTGACCCCCCTCATTCATTTATTTTTCAAATTCATGAATGTTTGCCAACTTCTAGTAAAATTACACAACATAATATGAGAATTACAATATATACCCAAAACAATATAACATTTACATTATTATTCTTCACCCAGACCAATCACCATAAGTTTTCTTTCTTATGTACATCAAAGCTAAATCACAACCCAATATTCTTCACAAACATTCATCTTCTAAATATAGAGATCACTAAACTTACAAACCCTAATGATCTCTTCTCATACATATCTATGATCTTCATTCCATTCTTCAGCACTTCCACATGCCACACAAGTCCACCACGCCGCCGGCCGCCATCGACGACCCATCAAAGTTTTCAATTCCGATATTGTGCTTCGCTACGACGGACGTAACATCGGTCGAACGGTCTGTGCTGATTCCAGTCTCCTGGCTCAGCATCGACTGGTTCGAAAACTGTTGCGCTTTACAGTGCCTTCTTATGGGCGGCAACGATGTCGACGATGAATGCACCGCTGCTCCGGGCATCGTCCAACACGAGTTCTGAGTGCGCGGCGGCGAAGGGTTGCTCATGATCATGTAATCTTCAACATCGTTGAGGAAGGAGAAGTAGGAAGGGATTGCCTGCGGCTCGACTGGTTTGAACTCGTAGGTCTGGTCATGGCCGGAGATGAAGTAGGGAGGATCCATGAGGGGTGGAAGAGTGTTTGTTGAGCTAAAAAACTCTTCTTTGAAGCCTTTGATTCTGTGCAAGCTGTTACTATCTATTGTGATTGGGCTGCTCTTTCCTCCATTCGCGTTCTTGTGAAATACTCTACAAACAACCCATTCATCCTGCACCAATTTTGCATTAGAGAATTATTCTCGGAAATTAGGGCTGCCAAAATGGCTAGTTGTTCAAGAGTAAAGTGCTCGGCTTATTAAGCAGCTCGTGTTAGACTCGTTTATTAAGCAAGCAAGCCGAACAGGAACCCGAACGAAGATTTATTCATTCGTCTTCAGCTCGTTTTGATTTAAAATAATTCTATATATATAAGTAGCTCGTGTTAGACTCGTTTGTTAAGCAAACAAGCTCAACAAGAACCCGAACAAAATTTATTCATTCTTCTTCAGCTCGTTTTGAATATATATATATATATATATATATATATATATATATATATATATATATATATATATATATATATATGAGGAATGACCAATGGCTATTATACGAGCCTCCAACCACTCCTAATGTGTCTAACAATTCGAGTACCACCTCCTTAAGGCTCACTGTGCCAGAGGGGATTCAAACCCCTGACCTGAAGGGTCTTACTCCACGGATGCTAACCAACAAGCCGGGAAACACGACACACAGATACACAGACACACAGACACATATATATCATAATTTTTTTTTCAGCCATTTAAAGGATTGAAATTTTTTTTGGCAATTTTCTAGTAAATTTAAAGATTTTTTTGTAATAAAGTTGTAGTAACAAAGTACTTCCATTTGAAGGATGAGAGCCAAGAAAGTTTAATTGCACATGCATTAAATGTAATTAATACATTTCAAAATTTAGGAGAGTGGTACTATAACATGTAGAAATAAGTATTTTAGTACTCCTCTAAATTTTAAATTATAGTAATCACATTTAATGCATGTAACATTAAACTAAGCAAGTAATTTAAAAATATAACAACATCAAATAACATGTGCAAAACATAAAATTAATAGAGCTATGACAAAATAATAGGGTTAAAATAAATTTAAGTATTACATATTCTATTAAGTAAGTTAGCGAATATGTAAAAGTTGAAGTTTAACTGTTAGACTTGTAAATATGTAGAAATTATGTGGAACATACGTAAAATCTTCCATGAGGAAGCTCCGTACATTAGTAGGGTAAGAGGCCCCATGAAAAATTTTATATTAACCTATCTTAGGTGTTAGCCATGAGAAGTAGAATGCTGCAACATTCAGCTCATTTAGAGACTGTTTGGCCGCTACAGTATATTGTTTGCGAAATTAATGTCATAAGTAACATGTCATTCACAGTATATATGAAATTGTGGCCAGCGATGGCCGCTAACATTTGTACAAAAAGTAAAGTTACATAACATAGCCTAAATTCAAAGCCTAGCATATTGTATTTAATAGTGAATAATTTTACAAAAAATATCTCATAAATATTCAATGCAACAAAATTGCATAACATATTGTTCACATAACAAATTATGTGTATTAAAAAGTCAAACATACAATAACATATGGACCAAATGTTTGTTTTGAATAGAAAGAAAAAATGCCATCAATTTTCCTCTAAAACTATTTTTTTTGTTTATGTAATTATCTATTTGTGTGAAATATTACAAATATGTCATATAAAGCAATTCACTAATTGCACCCCTTCTTTCATGGCTGGGGAGAAATTAAGTCGTATGTTTGTATTATATCAATTCTATCAGAACAGTAAAGGGGAAAAAGAGGTGGAAAATCAGTAATTACAAGATGAAAGTTCTATTTGGGGCAGCTGCAGCTTATTAATAAACTGCTACGTAGCAGCTGCCTCAGGATGCTGCTGCGTAGAAACTGACTGGTTGTTTGGTTATTGTTGTTTGAGAACAATTGCAACACGGTTGTTTTTGGACAAATTATCATTTTACACATGTGTAGCAATGTTGTTTGCAGAAAAACTGTCATAATAATATATTTGATACTTTAGAAGCAAAACATCACTTCAGAACAATACAAAAAATAAGATACACACCTCACTTAACAGTGAATATCACAATCACTGTAATAAAGAAAAACACTATAAAAAAAAGAAATAAATAAATAAATAAGCTAATTATCTGAGAAAAAATTAAAGTTTTGCACATGGCAAATTAAGATTTTCTAAAGCATATTTCTGAAAATGATTCAACTTTGATTGCTTTGCAAATCATGAATCCATTTGCTGATATCTTGAGATGGCAGTTCCTTGCAATTTTTTAAGGAGTATTAATTACCCCCTAATTCTTATGTATTTACATATCTAGCAGTTAAACTTTGTGTTTTACATTTATACCCCCCCAATCTCTTAAATCACATTAAGAATACCATCATTTTAACTTCTAAAACGTGAAGTGTATAAAAATAAAATATAGGTGCTAGATGCGTACTATGTACATCGCAACTGTCAGTATGAATTTTAAAGAGAACGAACGACCGAAATTAAAAAAAGCTTCCCTCAAAGGTAAAGACCAGATTGACATATCACTGCCAAGCATGTGATGCACGTCTCTACACCCAGGACATGTCGAAGCTTTGGAAATAGTCTCTCGACCGATATTGACAAGATTCGCCAAAGGCAAGACGTAATTCATCATAGTGGCAAGTCTCGTCGGATGCACCACACAAACAGTGACAAGATTCTCCTAAGATCTTACAAATAGGGATATCCGACCAAGGCGACAAACCACCTTGTTGGATGAGTCGCAGGCTCCTTAAGACTTGAGCCAAAGCGATAGGTAAGCTGCAATTCATCGGACAAAACAAATCGACGCATTGGCCGAACAAACGACCGACTAAAGCGCAGAAAGAAACCCCTTGATCTTGATTGGACCCTCTTTTTCCATGACAGACAAGATCGTCATTCGACCAAACGTCTCGATTGACAGAACACAAGGCACGGTCGCTACCCAGCCGATCGCATAAGTCGACCGAATTCTAGCAAGTTGATCAACAATTTACTGTCATATCAAAATTCAAATTGTCATACAACTATGGAATAAAATCCATACAAATTATTAGAACACTAATCTTATTAAGAAGAGTTTCCATTTTTTTCCTCATTTATGTAATTGTACAAAATACGCTTTTATAAATATAAGACAAAAATATGAATAAATGGACTATTACTCGGTTATCTGCACGATAACTCTTGGTTCACTTTATTACTCGTTCTATTCCTTTTCTCCTTCGCTCGGCTCTAACACCCGAGGAGTGTTCACAAAAGACAATCTGGAATTCAACAAATCTTCCTCATACCATCTAATATTTCACAACAAAAACATTTTTTTACNTATATATATATATATATATATATATATATATATATATATATATATATATATATATATATATTAATTTTTTTTCAGCCATTTAAAGGATTGAAAAAAACTTTGGCAATTTTCTAGTAAATTTAAAGATATTTTTGTAATAAATTTGTAGTGACAAAGCACTTCCATTTGAAGGATGAGAGCCAAGAAAGTTTAATTGCACATGCATTAAATGTAATTAATACATTTTAAAATTTAGGAGAGTGGTACTATAAAATGTAGAAATAAGTATTTTAGTGCTCATCTAAATTTGAAATTATAGTAATCACATTTAATGCATGTAACATTAAACTAGCAAGTAATTTAAAAATATAACAACATCAAATAACATGTTCAAAACACAAAATTAATAGAACTATAACAAAATAATAGGGTTAAAATAAATTTAAGTATTGTTGCTTGTTTACAAATACATATTCTATTAAGTAAGTTGGCGAATATGAAAAAGTTGAAGTTTAACTGTTAGACATGTGAATATGTAGAAATTATGTGGAACATACGTAAAAGCTTCCATGAGGAAGCTCCATACATTAGTAGGGGAAGAGGCCCCATGAAAAAACTTATGTTGACCTATCTTAGGTGTTAGTCATTAGTGGAGAAGTAGAATGAGTGCTAGCATTTGTAACATTCAGCTCATTTAGAGACCGTTTGGCCGCTACAGTATATTGTTTGCGAAATTAATGTCATAAGTAACATGTCATTCACGGTATATATGAAATTGTGGCCAGCGATGGCGGCTAACATTCGTACAAAAAGTTAACTTACATAACATAGCCTAAATTCAAAGCCTAGCATATTGTATTTAATAGTGAATAATGTTGCAAAAAATATCTCATAAATATTCAATGCAACAAAATTGCATAACATATTGTTCACATAACAAATTATGTGTGTTAAAAAGTCAAACATACAATAACATATGGACCAAATGTTTGTTTTGAATAGAAAGAAAATATGCCATCAATTTTCCTCTAAAACTATTCTTTTGTTTATGTAATTATCTATTTGTGTGAAATATTGCAAATATGTCATATAAAGCAATTCACTAATTGCACCCCTTCTTTCATGGCTGGGAAATATTAAGTCGTACGTTTGTATTATACTAATTCTATCATAACAGGAAAGGAGACAAAGAGGTGGAAAATCAGTAATTACAAGATGAAAGGTCTATTTGCGGCAGCTGCAGTAGCAGCTGCCCCAGAATGCTGCTGCGTAGAAGCTGATTGGATGTTTAGTTATTGTTGTTTGAGAATAATTGCAACACAGTTGTTTTTGGACAAATTATCATTTTACTCATGCGTAGCAATATTGTTTGCAGCAAAACTGTCATAGTAATATATTTGATACTTTAGAAGCAAAACATCACATCATAACAATACAAAAAATAAGATACACACCTCACTTAACAGTGAATATCATCATCACTATAATAATAAAAAACACTATAAAAAAAGAAATAAATAAATAAATAAGCTGATTATCCGAGAAAAATTAAAGTTTTGCACATGACAAATTAACATTTTCTAAAGCATATTTCTGAAAATGATTCAGTTTTGATTGCTTTGCAATTTGCAAATCATGAATCCATTTACTGATATCTTGCGATGGCAGTTCCTTGCAATGTTTTAAGGAGTATTAATTACCACCTAATTCTTATGTATTTACATATCTAGCATTTAAACTTTGCGTTTTACATTTATACCACTCAATCTCTTAAATCACATTAAGAATACCACCATTTTAACTTTTAAAACGTGAAGTGTATCTTTTCATGCATAGGTAAGATAGTATATATGTAAAAAATGAGATATAGGTGCTAGATGCGTACTATATACATCGCAACTGTCAGTACGAATTTTAAAGAGAACGAACGGCCGAAATTTAAAAAAGCTTCCCTCAAAGGTAAAGAATCGACTGACACGTCACTGCCAAGCATGTGATGCACGTCTCTACACCCGACAAAACAATCGACCTTGCAAATAGGGATATCCGACCAATGCGACCAACCACCCAGTTGGACAAGACGCAGGCTCCGTAAGACTTGAGCCAAAGCGATAGGTAAGCCGCAACTCACCAGACAAAACAATCGACGCATTGGTCGAACAAACGACCGACTGAAGCGCAGAAAGAAACCTCTTGATCTCGATTGGACCCTCTTTTTCCCTAAATTCAAATTGGCATACAACTATGGAATAAAATCCGTACAATTTATTAGAACACTAATTTTATTAAGAAGAGTTTCCATAAATTTTTCCTCATTTATGTAATTGTACAAAATAAGCTTTTATAAATATAAGACAAAAATATGAATAAGGGGACTATTACTCGGTTATCTCCACGATAACTCTTGGTTCACTTTATTACTCTTTCTATTTTTTCTCTCCTTCACTCGGCTTTAACACCCGAGGAGTGTTCACAAAAGACAATTCAGGATTCAACACGTATATACTTAAAAATTGATCGAGTTGTATATATGCAAATCTTCCTTATTGACCACCCTCATTCACTTATTTTTCAAATTCTCACTCAAATATCTTCAAATTAGACCATCTAATATTTCACAACAAAAAACATTTTTTTACCCAACTTCTAGTAAAATTACACAACATAATATGGGAATTACAATATATACCCAAAACAATATAACATTTACATTATTATTCTTCACCCAGACCAATCACCATAAGTTTTCTTTGTTATGTACATCAAAGCTAAATCACAACCCAATATTCTTCACAAACATTCATCTTCTAAATATAGAGATCACTAAACTTATAAACCCTAATGATCTCTTCTTATAAACATTCATCTATGATCTTCATTCCAATCTTCAGCACTTCCACATGCCACACAAGTCCACCACGCCGCCGGCCGCCATCGACGACCCATCAAAGTCTTCAATTCCGATATTGTGCTTCGCTACGACGGACGTAACATCGGTCGAACGGTCTGTGCTGATTCCAGTCTCCTGGCTCAGCATCGACTGGTTCGAAAACTGTTGCGCTTTACAGTGCCTTCTTATGGGCGGCAACGATGACGACGACTGCATCGCTGCACCGGGTNGACGGACGTAACATCGGTCGAACGGTCTGTGCTGATTCCAGTCTCCTGGCTCAGCATCGACTGGTTCGAAAATTGTTGCGCTTTACAGTGCCTTCTTATGGGCGGCAACGTTGACGACGACGACTGCATCGCTGCGCCGGGCATCGTCCAACACGAGTTCTGAGTTCGCGGCGAAGGGTTGCTCATGATCATGTAATCGTCAACATCGTTGAGGAAGGAGAAGTAGGAAGGGATTGCCGGCGGCTCGACTGGTTTGAACTCGTAGGTCTGGTCATGGCCGGAGATGAAGTAGGGAGGATCCATGAGGGGTGGAAGAGTGTTTGTTGAGCTAAAAAACTCTTCTTTGAAGCCTTTGATTCTGTGCAAGCTGTTACTATCTATTGTGATTGGGCTGCTCTTTCCTCCATTCGCGTTCTTGTGAAATACTCTACAAACAACCCATTCATCCTGCACCAATTTTACATTAGAGAATTATTCTCGGAAATTAGGGCTGCCAAAATGGCTTGTTGTTTACGAACAAAGTGCTGGGCTCATTAAGCAACTCGTGTTAGACTAGTTTCTTAAGCAAACAAGCCGAACAAGAACCCGAACACAGATTTATTCATTCGTCTTCAGCTCGTTTAGACTTAAAATAATTATATATATATAAGTAACTCGTGTTAAACTCGTTTGTTAAGCAAACAAGCTCAACGAANCTCTTTCCTCCATTCGCGTTCTTGTGAAATACTCTACAAACAACCCATTCATCCTGCACCAATTTTACATTACAAAATTATTCTCGGAAATTAGGGCTGCCAAAATGGCTCGTTGTTCACGAACAAAGTGCTCGGCTCATTAAGCAGCTCGTGTTAGACTCGTTTCTTAAGCAAACAAGCCGAACAAGAACCCGAACGAAGATTTATTCATTAGTCTTGAGCTCGTTTTGACTTAAAATAATTCTATATATATAAGTAGCTCGTGTTAGACTCGTTTGTTAAGCAAACAAGCTGAACAAGAACCTNCACCCGAGCCTTAACGTGTTCCCCTATACCTCTACAGTCGTATAGGATTACCGCATACTTTTTTTTGCAAAATATTTATTTATGGGGTAATATTGATCTGCAATATTTATAGAATNGTGATTGGGCTGCTCTTTCCTCCATTCGCGTTCTTGTGAAATACTCTACAAACAACCCATTCATCCTGCACCCATTTTGCATTAGAGAATTATTCTCGGAAATTAGGGCTGCCAAAATGGCTAGTTGTTCAAGAGTAAAGTGCTCGGCTTATTAAGCAGCTCGTGTTAGACTCGTTTATTAAGCAAGCAAGCCGAACAGGAACCCGAACGAAGATTTATTCATTCGTCTTCAGCTCGTTTTGATTTAAAATAATTCTATATATATAAGTAGCTCGTGTTAGACTCGTTTGTTAAGCAAACAAGCTCAACAAGAACCCNAGCCGTGGACCTTGGAAGAATGATTTTGGGTGGAATTTGTAAAATGAATTAAATGATTTTTAATTGTCAATTTTAAATAAAAAAAAAGACTTTTGATTTTCGTTTGGAAATAATATATTTATTTTTTTATGCCATTAATTATTAATGGTGGTATTATCATAATTTTTTAATGTTTGGGGGTAGTTATGTAAATAGATGATAAATATTGTGCAAATACTTGATTTTGAGTTTCATAATCACTAAAATAAATAGATAGATAAAAAAAATAAATAATTGGTTTAAAAAAGGAAAATGTAGAATCACTTGACGTATTTGCGGATCGAAAGGCTCAGAGCGGAGCACACGAAGATACCTAAAGATCTGATGCAGAGTAAGGGGTAGATTGATCGACATAGGGGATAATTGAATCGTAGGTCAGATGCAGATCAAGCGACTGATCAAGGAACTGTTAACTCGAAAAATGACTAAACTAAGGCCCCGTTTGGGGCAGCTTATTTGGTGTGGTGGCGTTTTGAAAACGCATATGACCTGTTTGGGTAAACTGCGTTTTGGGAGCTTATGCGTTTTCAAAATGCAGAAAACAACGTTTTCACACCACACTTATGTAGGTGCGGTGGCAGCTTATTGGCAACAGTCTGACTTTTCCAAAATAAAATAAAAATTTGTAATAGTCATCGCACCTAGCTTATCAGCAGATTATTTTTAATCAGATTATCAGCGGATTATTCAATAAGCTACAGCTGCCCCAAATAGACCCTAAATGTTGACAGACCCGAAGAGCACTCAGATATAGGCCGACCGACAAGAGGACGACCAACGACCATTAAAAAAGAGTAAGGACAGTAATTGTCATTTTGCATCGCTCTTTCTCTCTTTTTACGCTCTATATCTTTGGGTGCAAAACATAATATAAATAAAGATGCTAAAAAGTTTATAAAAAAACAAATTTAATGCATCATATATTAATCATAATTAAAACAAGAAAAGAAAGTTAATGATTCCCAAAATCGTCAAATCCCACTTTGTTCGGACATAATTATTGTTCGATGATGACGTGGAAGGTGATTAAGAAGCCGTTGATTATGAGATTAATTAAGGAGCATTTACATACATACCGCACACCTTCTATCTATTTACATAACTACCATATAAAATACACCTTTTCATAGGTAATGCGAAATAAGGGTGTAAACAAATCGAACACGAACGAAGAGAGTTGTGTTTGTGTTTGGTTCGTTTGAAATTTAGTTTGTTTGAAATAAGCTCGTGTTTGAAATTATTCGTGAAATCACTGTTCGTATTTGTTTCATAACGAACAAGCCGAACACGAGTTGTTCGCGAATGACGAGCCAGTTTGACATCCCTAGTATTAATATATATAAATAATATATTATATTAATTATAT
>JXCR01147056.1:241212-319965 GCA_002079205.1 Phalaenopsis hybrid cultivar | reverse complement strand
TGCTTTCTTTTACCCTTCATTTTTAAAGCTCTTCATGTAAAATCTTTTAAAAATTTAAGTTTGGGGGGGCGGGGGGGAGAAGAAGAAAATTCATTTTTAGAAAGAGAGAAATAACTTAATTTTATTTGTCCTCACTTAATTAAATTTTCAAAATTTTCAATTTAACATGACCTTTGGTATTAGAGGCTAACTTTGGGATAACTATATTTATTTTTCTAAATATATAGTAAATTTAAGTAAAAATTTTCAATAATAAAGGTTAATTCTAGGGGCTAAGATATTTGGTCAAAGAGAATAAGACTATGTTTTTTTTTTTATTTTTTGTAAAAGTAATTTATATTTTTGAAGTATTAAAAATCTTAAAAGATTCATGTAAAAAGAAAAGAATTAAACTTTATGAGNAGAGGATAGTGAAGTTCAAAATCATTAAAGGCTATCCAGATATAGTAATCCTGACATATATATAAAAAAAGAAGAGAAGAAAAGAAAGAAAGAAAAGAAAAAGGGGATTAAAAATGATCCTGAAAAGAAAAGAAAAAGAAAAAAATATATATGGGGAGAAGCTTGAGGAGATGCCTAATTAAAAATTGGCTTCACTTGAATCAACTTAAAGAAAAAGACTTGAACACATTTTCTAAACTTCTTATTTGAATGTTAACTTAATTATTAATAAAGTTTTATGAAGTTTTTTTCATATGAATTTGCTAAGTGACTTTAATATATAAAATCGTAATTTTTCTTGAAAGAAATAGAGGATCAGAAACCTTAGACTTAATCATTGAATATATTTACACCTTTAGTATTAACTGAAGTTGTTTTGAAATTTTTCTTAAGTTATACTATTATATTTGGAAAACTAAAATATGAAAGTCTAAAAGTTAAGTTCTTTCATAATTCATGTTTTTTATGTAGTAAAGAAGTTACTTAAGGACAAGTAACATGTAAGTTTGGGGGATTTTGATACACAAAAAATATATTCATTTTTAGACCCATATTTTATACCTATTTTTGATGAAATTGCACTTTAATGGAAGGTATTTTAATATTTTCTTGCAGATTGTTGATTTTTAGGGCTTAAAGCAAAAAGAAAGCAAAAAGGATGAAATTTGGAGTCACAATGACGTTTTTGAAGAAATGCTCAGCGCCGACGGCGTAGAAAAATTAACGCGGAGATTTTTTACTCAGCGCCGATGCCGCCAAAGGCAGTGCAGACCCCGTTTCTAGAAGTTTCAATGTATTTGGATGATTTTTTGAAGACTTTTTGGTGGCACCTCTCGGAGAACCGACTTTGGGCTCTATTTGGCGCCGAATTTCATCAGAAAAAGCACTCCTCTACGTTTTTCACTCCTCTACTTTCATTTTTTGCACCACATCATTCCATTCCACTTCCATATTGGAGTCAATTAGTGATTTTGCTTTCATAATTTAGAGTTTTTGTGGTGAGATTTAGTGTGAAACTTTCTGTAAGAGTGTTGGAGAAGAAGAAAAGTGAGAGATATCTTCTTCCAGCATTTCTAAGGAAATGCTACAAAGGATTTGCTTTGAGAAAGAGTTTTCAAATAAGTATTGTTTGTTTATCAGTGTTGTATGAACTTTCTTTTAAATGAAATTTATGTTTTTTATTTCTTTCTCATGAAGTCTGAGCAGTTCCCTTCATCTTTCTCCCTACTCTCAGATATGGTAAAAATGAAAAGATAATATGAATGTGCCAATATTGAATTGTAAAATAAATTATGATGATTTTTTAACTCCAAACTTAATTTACTTTTCGATCTGGCCAATTAATTTGTTAAAATGTGTTGTGAAACATATGATCCGGAAAATGGAGTATGAGTTCTATAACAGATAAGCATCACATTTGATTCCATGAAGGAGAACATCATTTATGGAATTAAGTGCAAATAAATAGAGAAATATTCTTTGTTGGGTGTAGAATTGGAGAACCTTTAAGAGACAGACTAAAATCTTCAATTCAGTCTTAGTGTTTAAAAACTGAAGCGAGAGCTAGCCTTCAGGTGAAGAGAAATGACAGCCGGTATCCTCCTAACCTAGCCACGGATTTAGGGACTAAACATTGAGATTAGCCAATTATTTTCTATGCACTGTATGAGGGTAGAGAATTAAAATTTCTCCTATTTGGCACAATACATATTATGAGCATTTATCTCATCTCAGTTTACCATAGCCTCATTGTAGTAGGAATGATGTTTTTTTCACATAAGAATCTCCATTACATAAACATAGTTAATAGATTAGTATTTACTGTTTTAAATTTTGCATATTTGATTTGATAATAGTTTAGAAATTTAATTTTGATTACATCTCAACAATTTAAATTAGTGACAGTTATTTCATTTGACTTTCTATGAATTTCCTAGCAAATTTATCATTTCCCATTTAAACCTTCCCCGTAGGATCGATATTTGGGGCTTAAAATAGAAAGTCCATTATTACTTGATAATGATATGTATACTTGCGTAGAATTCGAATATTAATTGATTATATTTAATTAAATTTTACACAATCTATCACAACAAAAAGTCGGATCATATAATAGAAGATTGAAAATATTTTCCGCAAAACTTAAGTCCAGGTGGTTAGGGTCATTTATTGTTATAAAAGTTTACTCATATGTAGTTGTAGATAATGAAGATCCAAAAACCATAAAAATATTTAAATTTAATGGACAAAGGTTAAAACTTTATTTTGATGGGCATAGACCAATTTTTAAAGAGGTTTTAATGTTAGGTCAACTAGATTAAAAACTGAGAACGTCAGGCTGACGACATTAAACCAAGTGCTTTGTGGGAGGCAACCCATAGTTATTTGTGCAAGTGTTTTAAATTTATTTTTACGTAATATAAGTTTTTTTTATTAAATTATATGTGCTTTGGAAACATACATGTTAAGAAAATACATAAAAACATTTTAATTATTGAATTTTATGGAAGGTGGGTGAAGCGGTGCAAAAGAGTGCATTGGTGCCTAGGTGCTTAAACTGGTGCCTCAGCGCCTATTTTATTGAGCACTATCGCTTAGGTGCGTAAATCTAGAGTCTAAGGCCACTTCCCAGAAAGCTCGGCGCCTAAAAGCCAGAACTAAGAGCCTAGGTGCTGCAGTTGGAAAAACCGCCCCAAAATCTTCTTTTGACGGTTTTGGCCGAATTTTCTCTATATAACTCCTAAAACCTATCATTTGGAATTAAATTAATTTAGTAGAGAGGGAGAGGATCCACTATTCTTGTTCTTATGGCTTCCAACTCCAAGGAAACTTCCAAATATGAGACTTTCAACAGAAGGAAGTTCATTAGTTTTCATGCACAGAGGATGCATAATAGGATTTTTATGAAGAAGAGTTTGATCAAGGAATAACGTTCTGTGAGTCAAGTATTTAATACTCCTGGTACTATTGTGGAAGAGATCTTTGTGCAGAGGCGATGGGAAGTACTATGCTACACAATTGTGGCCGTAGTAATTCCTGTCGTGAAGGAATTTTATGCAAATCTTCATGGGATTAATCAAGGAGATGTCTATGTTCGAGGTAACTGGGTACCTTTTACTCATTCAAGAATCAATGATTTGTTCTTGATCAAGATTGTTTCAATTTTTCATTATGTCAACTTTGCCTCTACAAGAGACAATATGAATAAAGTCTTTGATTCTTGAGGGAAAAAGATGGAACTTGAGAGATAAGAGATGACAATAATGTAAGTTTTCCATCATCATTATTAAATTCTGCATCGAAGCCTTAACATATCTTTATTTTGGTAAAATTACTTCCTACTATGAAAATTAGTAAAGTGTCAAAGGAAAGTGTTATATTAAATTGTTGTATTCAAACTGGAAGACCTATTGATGTGGGTTCTTTAATAGTAAAATTTATTCTTGATTTGATTCTAAAAATATCTTCTCATGGTCTTTGACATTCATCAACAATATTTTTTCTTCGTAGCCAATCGCAAGTTCCATACAAAAATTGGAAAAAAGTGCTTCTTCCTTGGAAGCCCATGGACCCATCGTTAAACTGTGACTACTTAAAAAATAGAGAAGTGGATGATAGGAATGTTTCTATGGATCAATCATCTCAAAATTGATCACCTTTATGAACTTGATTTCCGAAGAGTTCACATGTTATTTTGAAGAAGATTAAGAAGTTGGAGAAAGAGATGATTAATATTTTGAATGTGATTAGCAACATTTATGATCAGTTAGAACATTTGCATTGGAGAATTAAAGATCAATTTGATTACACTGGACTTAAGGAATAGGTTACGGTGTGAATGTAAAAGAAAAATGTTTGAACTAAAGAAGACTCGAGTGAAGGATTCCTCACCGCCTTTTTTATAACTTATTTGTGCATCGCCAATCCATGGGAGATATTAAAGAAGATGATAATATTAAAGATGAAGATGTGTAGCAACTCTGAAGTTTGGAATTCTAGTTTATAGGAGCTTATCTGTGTTTGGTTATGTTGGATTTCCTTAGTTTTCAATATCAAACTTTTTATGTTTTCTATTAGTATTTAATGTTTATTTTTCAACGTTAGGATGTTGTTGGTGTGATTATAACTCTAAGTTTTATGTAGTGGTTTCAAAATACTCATTTGTAATTGTTTGGATTTATATATAAATGTGAAGTTATTTGTTGTTTCTGAAATTTAATGTTAGTAACTTACTTAATTATAAAAATTAAAGTAAATTTAAATTAATTAGAGGTTGGAGTGCTTTTATGTACAACGATTTACAAAAAAAAACAAAACTGAAAAATTTTGAGCATCAACGATAAGGCTCCAAAACCGCGCCTAGGCGTCTGATTGGTAGAACCCTTACAAGTCGTGAAACTGAACAGTAACTCCTTTTTTCTGCTTCGGTTCATCTCCTACCTTGCGTCTAAGGCCAAAAAGCTACTTAGGGCTTCTTAATACATGAATTTGAGGCGATTTTGAGGCTTGAAAATCTTGTATTTCATCTTCTCTTGGTAAAAGCTTCAGTTTAACATAGAAATTTTTTTATTTTCACCATGCTATCATGTCTGTTTACTGTAGTTTTTTTTTCATGTCTCTGTTAGTTAGTTGAACCTTATTTTTAAACATGTGCATTGTAAAATGTGATATTAAACTTGTTATGTGTGGATTTAGATTGGTCGTTTTTATTTCAGTGTTGTTTGTTTTTATAATTTATTGTTTATGTTTAGAACTCTCCCTTACTTAGATATTGTTTTTATATATCATGTCTTACATAATGCTTTATACCCTGTTCTTTTTAATTGGTACCTGTAAAGTTTCATGTTCAAAGCCCTCTACAGGCAAGTTTTATTTAATGTATTTAATTTTTCCTTTCTACCTACATTTTTGTATTAAATGTTTTACCTATTAAAAATTTAAGTTTGGAGGAAGGAAAAATATTTCTTAAAAACAACTAAACTTTATTTTTCCTCAATGAACTATATTTTTAATTATTTTTAACATAACTTTTAGTATCATTGATCAACTAGAAGATAACTATATTTTATATTTTATAAATATTATTGTAGGCTTAAGTAAAAGTCTTTTATAATAAAGGTTAGTTCTAAAAGTTAAGATATTTAGCATAAGAGTATAAGGTTATGTGTTTACTATTTAAAGTAAAGGAAATTAAATTTTTGAAATATTAAGAGAGTCTTAGAGTTAAATGAAAAGGAGTTGAGACTTCATGAAAAATCTTTTTCCAAGCTAATATGCACTTATAAGTAAGAAAAGTGATAAATTTTTAACTTTAAAAAGAGGATAGTGAAGTTCAAAGTCATTAAAGGATATCAAGATATATTAATCCTCACATGAAAAAGAAAATAAAAGAAAGGATTGAAAATGATTATTAAAAAAAAAAAAGAAAGATCAAAAGAGAAAGAAAAGCAAAAAGAAAAATATATATGATGAGAAGCTTGAGGAGATGTCTAATCAAAATTGGATTCACTTGAATCAACTTAAGGAAATAAGCTTAATTACATTTCTAAACTTATATTAAAGTATTAGCATCTTTACTAATGAAGTTCTCATGAAATTATTTTTCATATAATTCTTCTAGGCATCCTTATATAACGAATTACAATTTCTCTTGAAACGAGTAGAAAATCAAAACTCTTAAACTTGATTACTAAATATTTTTACATCTTTAGTTTTAACATCAATTATTAAAAAATTTTCTAAGAGTTATAGAAGGATCAAGAGTTTTGTGAAATATTTTAATTTCATAATTGTGATGATTCAAACTATGAACTTAATTTACTTTTCAATCTGGTCAATTGAATTGTTAAAATTTATTGTGAAACATACGATCCGAGAGAGCTATGCTTTCTACAACAAAGTAAGAATCACATTTGATTTCATGGATGAGAATGTAGCCCATGGGGTGGAGTCCAAATAAATAGAGAAATATTCAGTGATGGGCGTAGAATTGGAGATTTTAGTGTGACAGAATAAAATCCCTAATTTACTCCAGCCATTTGGAAACAAAAGCGAGATGTTAGCCCTTAGGCGAGGGGAACAAGGGAACTCTGGAGTAAAAGTGAGTATCTCCCCAATTCAAAAATGGATTTAGGGACCAAACACTGGATTGGCCAATATTCTTTGTCACTTTTAAAAAGGATAAAGAATATAATTACTCCTATTTGGCACAATACAATTTTCTACAACTTAATAATTAACTGACTATAACCTCATTGTAAGGGAAAAAATACTTTCTTAAATTTTAACTCTTCAACACAAAACTTACTTTAGTTTTAGTAAAGTTAACTTTGAATTTTAGAGATTAGTTTAGTAAACATAGTTTCTTTAATAACATTAAACAAATTTCGATCGGCTTTCTTTCTTATCTTTTCTATAGTTTGAATATTGTGTCTTTTGCATAAGAATTTCCACCTCCCTGTCAGATCAATACTTAGGACTCCATTAGAGCTCTTTATTATCTGAGTGATACGTATACTTGCGTTTGCAACCTAGTGACGATTTGAAATTGAAAATACACCTTAATTCATTAGGAGTAGCAGCTTTAAATATTTTAAAAGAGAACTGATTCTACTGAAGTAAATTTTATTGTTATTGATCTACATATTTTTTAGTATAGATGTCGTGTGTGTTGTGGTGTTAAAAAACATTTATAGCGCACACAAATTTCAACATCAGTAGGTTAAAACCACTGCTCAATACCTTTTCAGTAGTGGTCGGCCGAATATGGCATTGGAGGTTGGAGGGGATTCGATCATTATAAAGTCCTCCATATTGGTGTACTTCCTTTCACGCTCCCCACTAAGATGGTCAGTGTGATGACACCCATGGCTTCTTTTCTCTCACCGAAGAAGCTAAATAGTGGACCGACACGTGCTGTCAACCGGCCAGTTTTCAAGCTGATCTTGTTAAACACCATCTTAAAAGGATGTTCCCTGAGCTTCCAATGTAAATTGGGATGCTACTCACCTAGTAGTTATTGATCAATAACATAACAACAACTGTATTGTTATAAGGATTTTCCTTTGGCAGGAGGTCTGCATTGTAAAGACAGGTAATTATGCTTGTAAAAACAATAGAACATACCTCGCCTGACTGATGCCTCTTCTAGCCATATCGTCAAAATATTCCTCTATCTTCTCTGAATATATTCAGAAATATTCCAACGATATGATCCTCGCTCGCCCTGGCTAATTTATCTGATGGTTCCTCTGTCGAGGGGGGGCTTACCCTATAGCGATTTTTGTTTGTCGACGGTGACGACTTCCTTCAGCTTTTCAACCTCAATCGATTCTTCGACTAGGTTTTAAAGGTGTCAACATTCCTCTGTGTCGTGGCCATAGTCTTGATGGTAGTCATAGTGTTTGTTTGGATTTTGGAACACAGATCTGACCATCATCTGTGGGGCTTTCCTAAAATATTCTTTATTTTGAATGGTAGTTTCTAAGACATTTAGTGGGGTCAAACCCTCCATCTCTCGATGCATGTTTGGTCTCTCACCAACTTTGGGTTTGCCCTTGATGGCTTTGATTTTTCTGCGGTCGTTAAACGTTGATGTGATTTTGACAACCGGAGGGGTTTCGGTTGCCCTTCAAACTCTGTCCTTGATCTCCAGTATTCCTCCTTTTCAACCGCAAGTTGTTTGATGCTAAACCAACCAAGGAGAAGTCCATGAAGGATTCTTTACCAGTGATATGACTATATGCCAATTCGAGCATCTCAAAAAGAGGCTTCGGTTTAAGCATATTTAGATCATACTTGAAGTGCCCATCGCTAACCCCTTATTCTAGAGCAGCCAGGGCTTTCAACAGTAGGAAGTATTGTACTTCCAACATCTCTTTTTGAAAATGAGAGATGTAAAATCACAAGATCTCATTCTCCCTCTGCTTGATTAATATCAGAGCCTATGTTTTTTTTTCCTCATCTTCTACATGTCAACAAAGTGCGACAGAAAAACTTCTTGAATTCAACAAGCATACTCCTTGAGTGTCGTCAAGAAGCGGCACACTTTCTCGCATCGTCGAATTGCAAAATACGAATTAATGATTTGAAAGACACAAAGTGTTGATAGGGTCACTTTTAACCTTGTAGGGGTCTAGATGTGGTATCCACTACTTCGCTGGCGATACTGCCTCTAGAATTTGTCGAGTGAAGGCATTTTCAATCAGGCTAAAAGAGCGCCTAGACGGGTTCTACCTGATGCTTAACCATCGGCGTGGATCCAGTACTAGCTGGTTGTTGGGAGTCTCCTTCTCCCTCGACTGGTTGGTTGTCGACATGCTCGACAGGCGCTAGAAGGTGTTCAGAGGGAACCTTCTGAGGACGAGTTTCTGGAGATTCCTTGGGAGTGTAGGCTGGTTGTTCCTTTACTATATTGCTTATCAATGGGCCTTGAATTGACCCATCAATTGATCCCACAATTCTAGAATCTGTCGCTGGATTTCTTGATCACAGATTCTTTATTGAATTTCTTTTCCACTGGATCTCTTTGTTGTGATTCTTCTTCGTAATTGGCTTTGCTTCTCACCTGTGGCATGTCCACGCTCACGACACCACCTTTTAGGATGTTGAATCTGAGATTGTTCTCTTGTGAGCACGCCCCGAGAGTTAAAGCTGAGAGGAGAGAAAAGAGAGGGAATAGAGAGCTAGCGAACAGAATAGAATATTCACGTGTCAATACCCATAAGTATGAGGATCCCAAAAGCAATAGAATCTAAAAGTTTGAGAGTTCAAAAGTCATTTTATTGATGTCAGGACCTCCTAATTATATGGGCTTTAGCATACAAGTACATGTCTGGAAAGGACAGTTTCCCTAACTACCTTAATGATTCTTAATCAAATTATTTGATAGGGATAATGAAAGTTAATGAGTGGGTGGTCGACCAATGCTTTGGTTTTGACTGGTTATGTTGATCTTTCGCCATATGCGTGTGTCGGTCGACCGCAACAGCCAACTGTATTTCCTTCAAAGATTTGATCGCTTGATCAAGCTAAGAGGATTTTGACAGCGGCCTCTCGGTTGGTAGGCTCGTCTTTCAATTGACTTCACTAGAAGAAGGATTCTTGTCGGTCTGCTGGTCACGTCTACCGACCGTGTCATCGAATCAATCAACATCTCTTTTGATGGATTCCATATTCTATTGTTTGGGACCCCACGTGTAAGCTCCAATTCCTGACCGCTCGATCGCTTTGAGATTCGTGCAAATATTTCTATAATTTACAATATTATAATCAAATAACAAGTCGAATAACACCTTAAGCGAGTCGTTGACTTGGATGATCAATCAACATGGCCAAAGTGACCTTTAGATAAGGCCTGATTTGAATATGAGGTTAATTTAATCCTATGCAGCATAAATAATGTTATCGTGTATATGGTCATACGACGGTAATAGATTTGAAAGTTAAAATAGACAGCTTCATTGTCACCAGCCTTCTCAGCCATATAATAAAACATCATAAAAAAAAAACAAAAAGCCTCCGTCATCAAATCTCCTGGATGAAATAGTAAGGCGGCATTCTCGTGAAATCCATTTAAAGCGTCCCCTTTGTTTACTTCATTAAAACACCACTTCACATCTCATCCTCGTGACTGCAGTTAATATTCCCGCGGGTCCATTCTCAGCTGAATATACTAAACAAGCACCTTTAAAACACACAAGCCACCCGAACCAAAGGGAAGTTCCATCATTCCAAAACAACACCCAACGGTCTTATAAATCCATCCCCTCCGGACCGATTTAACAAATCACTCAAAATGCAGAGCCTCCTTGTAATCTTCTTCCTACTCCTCCTCCTTCAGCCATCCTACTTAGAATTTACGGTAGTGATGCCGGATTCGTCTAATCTCGTTGACTCTCCCCAAACTGGTTTCTCGACTCGAGCTCGCACTGACCCCAATGAACAACGCGCCGTCTATGAGATCATGGCGGCCACCGGCAACACCTGGGCCTCATCCATCCCCGACGTTTGCCGCGGCCGATGGCATGGTATCGAATGCATGCCAGACTCCGACGATATCTACCATGTCGTCTCACTTTCATTCGGCGCCCTTTCGGACGACACAGCCTTCCCCACTTGCGACGACGCCCCGCAAGGCGGAGCCACCCTCTCCTCCGCTGTCCTCCTCCTCCCACATCTCCGCAGCCTCTTCTTCTATCGTTGCCTCAACGCCAACCCCCACCCGATCCCTGCATTCCTCGGCCGCCTTGGCCCCACACTCCGCTCTCTAGTCCTCCGCGACAACGGCCATGTGGGTCCCATCCCGCCGGAGCTCGGCAACCTCACCTCGCTCCGCGTGCTCGATCTCCATGGAAACCGACTTGAGGACTCAATCCCTTCATCTTTTTCCAGCTTGACTAATCTCCAGCTTCTGGATTTAAGCAGTAATCAGCTCAGTGGAGTCGTTCCAGAGCTCAATTCTCCCTCTTTGAGCGTTCTGGATCTGAATCACAACCACCTCCATTGCCGAATCCCATCTTCTCTTTCCAAGTGCGAATCACTCCTCAAAATCGACCTTAGCCAGAATCGCTTCATCGGTTTGATTCCAGATTCGTTAAGAAGCCTTAAAAATCTTATTTTGCTGGATCTCAGCCACAATTCCCTCTCCGGCGGCCTCCCCTGTTCAACGAAAGACGGCTACGTTTCCTTACAAGCGCTGATACTGAAAGGGAACCCCATGATCTCTGCAACTATTCCCGAAGACTGCTTCGCAGGAATGAAGGAACTGAATACGCTTATACTTTCCGGAATGGGATTGGAAGGGCCGATGCCGGAATCCATGAGCGAGTTGCGGAGCCTCCGAGTTCTTCACCTTGAGGGAAACAGCCTGAACGGTTCCATTCCAGGAAACTTTAGGAGATTGGATAAGCTAAGTGAGTTGAGATTAGATGATAATAGGTTGGTTGGGAGGATTCCGTTTGAAAGGGAGATGATGTGGAGGATGGGGACGAAGCTCAGGGTATCGAATAACTCAGGGCTCTGCTTGGAAATGGAAAATGGAGGAGGCGAAGGATTGGAATCCATGGCGGGGATAACCTACTGCGACCCGGAGACGATGAGGACTGTGGGGGAAGAAAAGGGAAGTGGAGCGGAGACGAAGCACCTTTCGGTTTGGAACGTCGGAGGCTGGAGACCTTTTGTTCTGAGATCCGCGGCTGAAAAGCGCGCAAGAGAAATTATTCGAGATTTGTTTTTGATTGGTACTGTTCTTCGTATTTTAGTGGTTTGAGAGAACTGAATTGTGAAAAAGTATTTTCTGGCGAAATGCTGGTAAAGAGAAGAACTTTATGTACATTTTTTAACTGTAAACATTCGCGCTCGCCCTCACAAACTCAAAAAAAAAATTTCATACGAAGGCTCCAATTAGGATAAGCCCCAAGCAAAATGTATATATCATTAAGCCCTACTTTAAAAAATTATAAATTTATTAAATTTTATTTAGATGGCTTAAGCTAATTGGAGCCAATATCTGTGGAAATTTTTCTCCACAAATTCACCCAATTATTAAATTCACAATAAGATCCTAAATATTTAAACTGTAAAATGCCAACTTTTAAATACATAACTTTTTAGGTGCTATTTATGTAATTTTCCGAAATGGAATTGGATTTTTTTGAAATCCATTGAGTTCTTTACATGCCCATAACAAGTATTCACAACAAACAGTTCAGCAAAACGTATTGATGCTATATATAATTATTATGATTTGATGTCAATATTGTAGCAGTTGATTGATAATTCAAGCGTCTCCAATGCATTTTAATGACCGACTAGTAGGCGTACAATTTTCGTCTAAACATTTATTTTATATTTACAATATTGTTACATTAAAAACAGCATTATTGCTATAAAAAAAAATGCATCATAACTACCAAAAATAAAAAATACACTAATGCATAAGTGTTGCAGAATAAAAACAAATTTTAAATACTAGATGTATATTATATACAGAAATTCTATGATATATCAGTAAATCTTCTAATAAATTTTTTTATGATTTGCATGGTATTAAGGTTTTGCAGATTAATTATAATTAATAGGTGCCAATAAAAAGAATTAAATACCACAATAATCTGGTCAGTGAAACGGCGTCAATTCTCTTTTTCAATGTTTACTATGAAGGTCACCCATTCATCCTCATATTCTTGTTTCATGAATAATAAAATTTTCACAAAAACTACAAATAAATTGCTGTATACTCCATAAATCTATACAATGTTAACAGAAATATAACTGCAAAAGCATACCGTAATAAAACAATATTAAAGTATGCGCATGAATCCATGCTTTCTCTAATACCCAACCAAATAAGGCCAAACATACAATAAAGCTCACATGGATTTATCTCCAACTTTAATTCGACAAACAATATTTCACAGAAGGCATGAAAAACAAACATGACAAATGCAAACAAAGAAAGATTAATAAGTTTTTATACAAACAGTTGATAAAATAAACTGCAAAACATGCTACCAATAAAGCCTAGGGTGAAATTAGATATGGGAGATNATGTATAGGAATGTCATAAAGATTTTTCAACATTAATTTAGGCCAATTGACTAGGCTATGGGTTCAATTTGGAGAGATTAGGTCATAGGGTCAAAATTGGGGTTTTGATCCAAATCAAAATTGGGGTTTTGACCCAAATCAAAATTGGGCTCAAATAATGGACCAATTAAGCTTGTATTTGGTTTATTTTGGTCATATCAAAAGTGAATTTGAGTTCAGGATTGAAATTTGGCTTGGATTTGGTTTAGTTTGGTCATATCAAAAGTGAATTTGAGCTTAGGATTGGAATTGGGTCAATTGAGATCAAATTGATGGACATTTGAGTTGGATTTGGGGAAATTTGGATCTTTAAAGAGCAATTTGGGGATTTTGGTTAAAGATGGTTAAATTGGCCAAATTGGGTCATGTGATAGTTGAGAGAAATGAAATTGGAAATATTTTGGGTTTATTGGAATTTTCTGAGAATTTTTGGAATTTTTGGGATTTTTAGCTATGGAGGGGTATTTTGGTAATTTGGGGGTGTTTTAAGGGTAAAAGGCCAAGATGGGTATTTTGGTAGATTTGAGGTACCAAACATCAACAATAAGCCATGTACCAATGGAAACCCCATTTTGGGTCCTCTATATAGTGGTCTTAGCCAAACCATAGCTCTAGGGCTAGTAGGTTTAGGGGACCATCTATATGATTATCCCAAAAGATCAAGGGATCTAGGCTAGAAATTTGAGTTCAGGGTTGTGAGTGATTGTGGGTGTAGATAAGTGTAGTGAGTGCCTTAGCTCCAGACCAACACCCAAGGTCAATCCTAAGGGTGACCATCTTGAGTTTCCCCCACAGTGACCCCACCTACTAAGTACTTAGAGGTTGAGACCAACATGTGAAACTTCAAGTTGAGTAAAGAAAAGGGTAGAATTTCTAATGGTGAGGGTTCCAAGTCTAATTTTCTAAGGACCAATATGTGGAACTTCAAGTTGAGTAGAGAAGAGTTTGAAATTTCTAGTGGTGAGGGTTCCAGATCTAGTTTTCTAAGAATAGGCAATAAGAAGTTTGGAATTTCTAATGGTGAGGGTTCCATGTCTAGTTTTCTAAGAATAGTCAATAGAAAATTGTAGAATTTCTAATGGTGAGAGTTCCTTGTCTAGTTTTCTAAGAATAGTCAATAAGAAAATAAGTGTAGAGTTTCTGATGGTGAGGGTTCCTTGTTTAGTTTTCTAAGAATAGTCAATAGAAAAGTCAATGGCTAGACCTTAGGCTACTAAAGAGGAAAAACTAAACCTCAACAAAAAATGAGGTCAACACTTCACTGAGTATAATCAAAAATATTCTAACGATATGATCCTCGCTCGCCCTGACTAAGTCATCTGATGGTTCCTCTGTCGACAGTGGCTTACCCTATAGCATTTTCTATTTGTCGACGGTGACGAATTCTTTCAGCTTTTCAACCTCAATCAATTCTTCGACTAGGTTTCGAAGGTGTCTACATTCTTCTGTGTCGTGGCCATGGTCTCGATGGTAGTCATAGTGTTTGTTTGGATTTTGGAGCATAGATCTGGCCATCATCTTTGGGGCTTTCCTAAAATATTCTTTATTTTGCATGGTTGTTTCTAATTCAGCCATTGAGACATTTAGTGGGGTCAAACCCTCCATCTCTCGATGCATGTTTGGTCGCTCAAAGTACCGAGGCGACCATTGGTACCAACTTTGATTCTTCCCTTGATGGCTTTGATTTTTCTGCTGTCGTTAAACGTTGATGTGATTTTGACAACCGGAGGGGTTCTGGTCGCCCTTCAAACTCTGTCCTTGATCTCCAGTATTCCTCCTTTTCAACTGCAAGTTGTTTGATGCTAAACCAACCAAGGAGAAGTCCATGAACGATTCTTTACCAGTGACACAGCTATTGACCAATTCGAGCATCTCAGAAAGAGGCTTCGATTTAAGCATATTTAGATCATACTTGAAGTGCCCATCGCTAACCCCTTATTCTATAGCAGTTAGGGCTATCAATGGTAGGAAGTATTGTGTTTCCAACATCTACTTTTGAAAATGAGAGATGTAAAATCACAGGAACTCATTCTCCCTCTGCTTGATTAATATTAGAGCCTGTGTTTTTTTTTCCTCGCCTTCTACATGTCAACAAAGTGCGACAGAAAAACTTCTTGAATTCAGCAAGCATACTCCTTGAGTGTCATCAAAAAGCGGCACGCTTTCTCGCATCGTTGATTTGCAAAATACGAATTCATGATTCGAAGGACACAATGTGTCGATAGGGTCACTTTTAACCTTGTAGGTGTCTAGATGTGGTATCCACTACTTCACTGGCAATACTACCTCTAGAATTTGTCAAGTGAAGGCGTTTTCAGTCAGGCTAAAAGAGCGCCTTGACAGGTTCTACCTGATGCTTAACCATCGGCGTGGATACAGTACTGGCTGGTTGTTGGGAGTCTCCTTCTCCCTGAACTGCTTGGTTGCCGACATGCGCGACATGCGCTAGAAGGTGTTCAGGGGGAACCTTCTGAGGACGAGTTTCTAAAGATTCCTTGGGAGTGTAGGTTGGTTGTTCCTTTACAATACTGCTTATCAATGGGCCTTGAATTGACCCATCAATTGATCCCGCAATTCTTGAATCTGTCGGTGGATTTCTTGACACAGATTCTCTATTGAATTTCTTCTCCACTGGATCTCTCTATTGTGATTCTTCTTCGTAATTGGCTTTGCTTCTCACCTGTGGCATGTCCATGCTCACGACACCACCTTTTAGGATGTTGAATCTGAGATTGTTCTCTTGTGAGCACGCCCCGAGAGTTAGAGCTGAGCGGAGAGAAAAGAGAGGGATAGAGAGCTAGCGAATGCAAGAGAATATTCAGGTGTCAATACCCACAAGTATGAGGATCCCCAAAGCAATAGAATCTAAAAGTTTGAGAGTTCAAAAGTCATTTTATTGATGTCAGAACCTCCTAATTATATGGGCTTTAGAATACAAGTACATGTCTGGAAATGACAGTTTCTATAACTATCTTAATGATTCTTATTCAAATTATTTGATAAGGATAATGAAAGTCAATGAGTGGTCGGTCAGCCAATGCTTTGGTTTTGACTGGTTATGTTGATCTTTCGCCATATCCGTTTGTCAGTCGGCCGCAACAGCCAACTGTATTTCCTTCAAAAATTTGATTGCTTGATCGAGCTAAGAGGATTTTGACGGCAGCCTCTCGGTTGGTAGGCTCGTCTTTCAATTGACTTCACTAGAAGGATTCTTGTCGGTTTGCTGGTCACGTCTACCGACCGTGTCATCGAATCAATCAACAGCTCTTTCGATGGATTCCATATTCTATTGTTTGGGACCCCACGTGTAAGCTCCCATTCTTGACCACTCGATCGCTTTGAGATTCGTGCAAACATTTCTATAATATACAATATTATAATCAAATAACAAGTTGAATAACACCTTAAGCGAGTCGTTGGCTTGGATGATCAATCAACATGGCCAAAGTGACCTTTAGATAAGGCCTGATTTGAAATGAGGTTAATCTAATCCTATGCAGCATAAATAGACTGTTATCGTGTATTTGGTCATACAACGGTAATAGATTTGAAAATTAAAATAGACAGCTTCATTGTCACTAGCCTTCTCAGCCATATAATAAAACATCATAAAAAAAAA
This sequence comes from Phalaenopsis hybrid cultivar, assembly GCA_002079205.1. NCBI lineage: Eukaryota > Viridiplantae > Streptophyta > Magnoliopsida > Asparagales > Orchidaceae > Phalaenopsis > Phalaenopsis hybrid cultivar. The sequence continues at coordinate 303,317 of JXCR01147056.1, read as the reverse complement.
AAAAAAAACCCTCCGTCATCAAATCTCCTGGATGAAATAGTTAGGCGGCATTCTCGTGAAATCCATTTAAAGCGTCCCCTTTGTTTACTTCATTAAAACTCCACTTCACATCTCATCCTCGTGACTGCAGTTAATTTTCCCGCGGGTCCATTCTCAGCGGAATATACTAAACAAGTCCCTTTAAAACCCACAAGCCACCCGAACCAAAGGGAAGTTCCATCATTCCAAAACAACATCCAACGGTTTTATAAGTCCATACCCTCCGGACCGATTTAACAAATCACTCAAAATGCAGAGCCTCCTTGTAATCTTCTTCCTCCTTTTCCTCCTTCGNATATATATATATATAAGTTTTAGAAAAATATGAAATCAAATTGACCCCATATTTTTCATAGTTTAAATGAAATAGCACTATACCTAAAGCCCTATATCTATCCTGAAAGATAAACACAAGATTTGAGGATGAGACTAGATCAAATAAATTAAGAAATATATGTCATCCGTTTAGTCTGAGAAACCATTTTATTTACCGACAAGTTCCCCAACTATCTTAATGATTCTTAATCAAATTATTTGATAGGGATAATGAAAGTCAATGAGTGGTTGGTCGGCCAATGCTTTGGTTTTGACTGGTTATGTTGATCTTTCGCCATATGCATGTGTCGGTCTGCCGCAACAGCCAACTGTATTTCCTTCAAAGATTTGATTGCTTGATCGAACTAAGAGGATTTTGACAGCGGCCTCTCGGTTGGTAGGCTCGTCTTTCAATTGACTTCACTAGAAGAAGGATTCTTGTCAGTCTGCTGGTCACGTCTACCGACCGTGTCATCGAATCAATCAACATCTCTTCTGATGGATTCCATATTCTATTGTTTGGACCCCACGTGTAAGCTCCAATTCCTGACCGCTCGATCACTTTGAGATTCGTGCAAACATTTCTATAATTTACAATATTATAATCAAATAACAAGTCGAATAACACCTTAAGCGAGTCGTTGACTTGGATGATCAATCAACATGGCCAAAGTGACCTTTAGATAAGGCCTGATTTGAATATGAGGTTAATTTAATCCTATGCAGCATAAATAATGTTATCGTGTATATGGTCATACGACGGTAATAGATTTGAAAGTTAAAATAGACAGCTTCATTGTCACCAGCCTTCTCAGCCATATAATAAAACATCATAAAAAAAAAACAAAAAGNTTTGAAAATTAAAATAGACAGCTTCATTGTCACTAGCCTTCTCAGCCATATAATAAAACATCATAAAAAAAACAAAACAAAAACCCTCCGTCATCAAATCTCCTGGATGAAATAGTAAGGCGGCATTCTCGTGAAATCCATTTAAAGCGTCCCCTTTGTTTACTTCATTAAAACTCCACTTCACATCTCATCCTCGTGACTGCAGTTAATTTTCCCGCGGGTCCATTCTCAGCTGAATATACTAAACAAGCCCCTTAAAACCNCTGGATGAAATAGTAAGGCGGCATTCTCGTGAAATCCATTTAAAGCGTCCCCTTTGTTTACTTCATTAAAACACCACTTCACATCTCATCCTCGTGACTGCAGTTAATATTCCCGCGGGTCCATTCTCAGCTGAATATACTAAACAAGCACCTTTAAAACACACAAGCCACCCGAACCAAAGGGAAGTTCCATCATTCCAAAACAACACCCAACGGTCTTATAAATCCATCCCCTCCGGACCGATTTAACAAATCACTCAAAATGCAGAGCCTCCTTGTAATCTTCCTCCTCCTCCTCCTCCTCCAGCCATCTNGGTCTTATAAATCCATCCCCTCCGGACCGATTTAACAAATCACTCAAAATGCAGAGCCTCCTTGTAATCTTCTTCCTACTCCTCCTCCTTCAGCCATCCTACTTAGAATTTACGGTAGTGATGCCGGATTCGTCTAATCTCGTTGACTCTCCCCAAACTGGTTTCTCGACTCGAGCTCGCACTGACCCCAATGAACAACGCGCCGTCTATGAGATCATGGCGGCCACCGGCAACACCTGGGCCTCATCCATCCCCGACGTTTGCCGCGGCCGATGGCATGGTATCGAATGCATGCCAGACTCCGACGATGTCTACCATGTCGTCTCACTTTCATTCGGCGCCCTTTCGGACGACACAGCCTTCCCCACTTGCGACGACGCCCCGCAAGGCGGAGCCACCCTCTCCTCCGCTGTCCTCCTCCTCCCACACCTCCGCAGCCTCTTCTTCTATCGTTGCCTCGACGCCAACCCCCACCCGATCCCTGCCTTTCTCGGCCGCCTTGGCCCCACACTCCGCTCTCTAGTCCTCCGCGATAACGGCCATGTGGGTCCCATCCCGCCGGAGCTCGGCAACCTCACCTCCCTCCGCGTGCTCGATCTCCATGGAAACCGACTTGAGGACTCAATCCCTTCATCTTTTTCCAGCTTGATTAGTCTCCAGCTTCTGGATTTAAGCAGTAATCAGCTCAGTGGAGTCGTTCCAGAGCTCAATTCTCCCTCTTTGAGCGTTCTGGATCTGAATCACAACCACCTCCATTGCCGAATCCCATCTTCTCTTTCCAAGTGCGAATCACTCCTCAAAATCGACCTTAGCCAGAACCGCTTCATCGGTTTGATTCCAGATTCGTTAAGAAGCCTTAAAAATCTTATTTTGCTGGATCTCAGCCACAATTCCCTCTCCGGCGGCCTCCCCTGTTCAACGAAAGACGGCTACGTTTCCTTACAAGCGCTGATACTGAAAGGGAACCCCATGATCTCTGCAACTATTCCCGAAGACTGCTTCGCAGGAATGAAGGAACTGAATACGCTTATACTTTCCGGAATGGGATTGGAAGGGCCGATGCCGGAATCCATGAGCGAGTTGCGGAGCCTCCGAGTTCTTCACCTTGAGGGAAACAGCCTGAACGGCTCCATTCCAGGAAACTTTAGGAGATTGGATAAGCTAAGTGAGTTGAGATTAGATGATAATAGGTTGGTTGGGAGGATTCCGTTTGAAAGGGAGATGATGTGGAGGATGGGGACGAAGCTCAGGTTATCGAATAACTCAGGGCTCTGCTTGGAAATGGAAAATGGAGGAGGCGAAGGATTGGAATCCATGGCGGGGATAACCTACTGCGACCCGGAGACGATGAGGACTGTGGGGGAAGAAAAGGGAAGTGGAGCGGAGACGAAGCACCTTTCGGTTTGGAACGTCGGAGGCTGGAGACCTTTTGTTCTGAGATCCGCGGCTGAAAAGCGCGCAAGAGAAATTATTCGAGATTTGTTTTTGATTGGTACTGTTCTTCGTATTTTAGTGGTTTGAGAGAACTGAATTGTGAAAAAGTATTTTCTGGCGAAATGCTGGTAAAGAGAAGAACTTTATGTACATTTTTTAACTGTAAACATTCGCGCTCGCCCTCACAAACTCAAAAAAAAAATTTCATACGAAGGCTCCAATTAGGATAAGCCCCAAGCAAAATGTATATATCATTAAGCCCTACTTTAAAAAATTATAAATTTATTAAATTTTATTTAGATGGCTTAAGCTAATTGGAGCCAATATCTGTGGAAATTTTTCTCCACAAATTCACCCAATTATTAAATTCACAATAAGATCCTAAATATTTAAACTGTAAAATGCCAACTTTTAAATACATAACTTTTTAGGTGCTATTTATGTAATTTTCAGAAATGGAATTGGATTTTTTACATGCCCATAACAAGAATTCACAACAAAACAGTTCAGCAAAACGTATTGATGCTATATATAATTATTATGATTTGATGTCAATGTTGTAGCAGTTGATTGATAATTCAAGCGTCTCTAATGCATTTTAATGACCGACTAGTAGGCGTACAATTTTCGTCTAAACATTTATTTTATATTTACAATATTGTTACATTAAAAACAGCATTATTGCTATAAAAAAAATGCATCATAACTACCAAAAATAAAAAATACACTAATGCATAAGTGTTGCAGANTCCTAAATATTTAAACTGTAAAATGCCAACTTTTAAATACATAACTTTTTAGGTGCTATTTATGTAATTTTCCGAAATGGAATTGGATTTTTTTGAAATCCATTGAGTTCTTTACATGCCCATAACAAGTATTCACAACAAACAGTTCAGCAAAACGTATTGATGCTATATATAATTATTATGATTTGATGTCAATATTGTAGCAGTTGATTGATAATTCAAGCGTCTCCAATGCATTTTAATGACCGACTAGTAGGCGTACAATTTTCGTCTAAACATTTATTTTATATTTACAATATTGTTACATTAAAAACAGCATTATTGCTATAAAAAAAAATGCATCATAACTACCAAAAATAAAAAATACACTAATGCATAAGTGTTGCAGAAATAAAAACAAATTTTAAATACTAGATGTATATTATATACAGAAATTCTATGATATATCAGTAAATCTTCTAATAAATTTTTTTATGATTTGCATGGTATTAAGGTTTTGCAGATTAATTATAATTAATATGTGCCAATAAAAAGAATTAAATACCACAATAATCTGGTCAGTGAAACGGCGTCAATTCTCTTTTTCAATGTTTACTATGAAGGTCACCCATTCATCCTCATATTCTTGTTTCATGAATAATAAAATTTTCACAAAAACTACAAATAAATTGTTGTATACTCCATAAATCTATACAATGTTAACAGAAATATAACTGCAAAGCATACTGTAATAAAACAATATTAAAGTATGTGCATGAATCCATGCTTTCTCTAATACCCAACCAAATAAGGCCAAACATACAATAAAGCTCACATGGATTTATCTCCAACTTTAATTCGACAAACAATATTTCACAAAAGGCATGAAAAATAAACATGACAGATGCAAACAAAGAAAGATCAATAAGTTTTTATACAAACAGTTGATAAAATAAACTGCAAAACATGGTGCCAATAAAGCCTAGGGTGAAATTAGATATGGGAAATAAAGCCCCCACAGATTCACCTGGAGAACAATTTATGAGACATAGGTTATTTTCTTCTTTAGAGATTTTGGTTTGGGGAAAAATACTGATAGCACACTCTTGCTACGAGCGGGAGGATGGGATGCTTCTCTCCGAGGATTCTCAGAGGACCTGACCGCTGAAAGGGGGTTAGCAACCGCTCTGGGGTCCTGTAATTAATTGAATTCCAGCAACAATTAGAATAAGGGGGTTGGGCAGAATACATAGGGTTATATAAATGTAAAATGGGGAAAATACGGTAAGAAGAATGGAGCTCTACNCAACAATTAGAATAAGGGGGTTGGGCAGAATACATAGGGTTATATAAATGTAAAATGGGGAAAATACGGTAAAAAAAATGGAGGAGCTCTATATGGGAATATAATTGACAATAAAAAACAAGTGCCAATAAAGAGGAGAAATTACGTACCGTAAGTGGGTGTATACAGTTATGTACTGTTCACAACTCGAGTATTTAAATATGTACCATAGGTAATAACTGAAATTTAATATGTACATATTTAATCAAAAAGGCAGTTAAAAGCGTCTCTACAGGCTTTGTCATTAGAAGTCCATTACCCCATTCGAATCAATTGAAAGCGAGAACGAGCGAGAGCAGAAACTGGAGAAAGAAAGAAAGANGTATACAGTTATGTACTGTTCACAACTCGAGTATTTAAATATGTACCATAGGTAATAACTGAAATTTAATATATACATATTTAATCAAAAGGCAGTTAATAGCGTCTCTACAGGCTTTGTCATTAGAAGTCCATTACCCCATTCGAATCAATTGAAAGAGAGAACGAGCGAGAGCAGAAACTGGAGAAAGAAAGAAAGAAAAAAGACAATTAAAGGAGAGGAATCACGCACTTATCATACCCGAGATTCAACGCCTGCACAAAAGAAATCACACCGCACCGAGGAAGAGGACGCTATCATACCTTAGCCGGAACGGCGCTTGCTGAAAGTTGAAATCGAGAGCACTCTGTGCGTAGGAAAAGAAAGAAGACGAGATGTGTTGTTCTATGACCTAGCGATGGGGCGTCACTTACAGGAGGAATGCTCGTATCAGGAGGAATAGGGGAAGAACCGAGGGAGTCGAGCATGAGATTTCTCCACTTGCGGAAGGAGGAAGATACAGNGACGCTATCATACCTTAGCCGGAACGGCGCTTGCTGAAAGTTGAAATCGAGAGCACTCTGTGCGTAGGAAAAAAAAGAAGACGAGATGTGTTGTTCTATGACCTAGCGATGGGGCGTTACTTACAGGAGGAATGCTCGTATCAGGAGGAATAGGGGAAGAACTGAGGGAGTCGAGCATGAGATTTCTCCACTTGCGGAAGGAGGAAGATACATGGGTGAGTCACAAACGAAAGCAGAGCGTCGAGGGCCATCATTTGCAGAAGGAAGGGGGAGCGAGCCTTTGTGCATGAAAAGGAACAAGCAAAGGAGAATACGTTGAGGAGCTTCGCGTGTGATGTCGCTGTCAAGCTGAGGAAGGCATGTTGTGTCGAATCCTTGCCGAAGAAAGAGGGAGATTGGCTCCCTATGTTGTGTTAAAGTTCAGCCACGCTCAAAGGAAGAACTAGGGGGATGCTTGTACACATGTGTGTAAGGGCACAACTAACCGAAATTCATTTAAGGATAGGGTAATACAAATTTCAGATTTATTTATTTACTTTATTTTAAAAAATCATTATAAGTATTAAAGTTAGTTTCTATTGAATTATGACCGAACCCTTTAAGTATTAATGTTAGTTTCTATTAAATTGGACCCTTTAATCAAAGAAATTTTAGTTAATAAGATTGGGAGGCATAAATTATTGATTTCTTACAATAAGAAGAAGGTAAATATTTTTATTAAGTGAACATTTGGTAATGTAAATGTTTATGTGAACTTTAAATAAAATCAAGAATTAGAGGTTGATAAATCCTTAGGAATTGAGTTAAAAGCGAATCAAGACATCCGAAGAAGGATAAAATAAAGATGTATAAGTTTTGTACATTAATTATATAAATTAGTTAATTAAAGGTGATGTTAATTTTATAACAACAATTTTATGAATTAATTTTAGTGATTTTAATTTGTCAAATAGCTGAATTAAAGGATGAGAAATATCGAAATTTGTTTGTACTAGAAAAAATAAGGTCAAGGGATAAGTATTTCAAAAATCTCTAAAAATTCAAGTATATGTTTTTTTCATTTGTATTAAATTTAAGTTTTATTTAAAAAAAGTACTTGCTTTATTGTCTTATCAACAACTATTTTTTTATTATATGCATATTTAAAGTTAAGGAATCTTTCAAATGCAATTAAAGGAAACGGGAAAGGATAAATGATTGATCGATAACTTTAAATGGATAAAAAAATGAAATGTAAATGCTTAATTAAGTCAATTATGATTTATCCTCAAATTGTACTAATAGAGGATGTGATATAACCTTGCACAAAAATGAAAATGAAAATGATAAAGGTGAACCTTTAGATGCATAAATTTTAAGTGTCTGCGGATCTAACTATTTTATAATATATTTGAGTATGATGGTAATCCTAATATAACTTATTAAAAAAAAGTTTAAAAATGTAAATACTTAAATTGAAACATAAATGGTTAATTTAAAATGAAAACTTACAGTTTAATAAGTAATGAATTATATTTCTTTTGATAATTCATGTATAATATTTGCATATTAAATTGACGCAAAAGAACATTAAATTTGCTCACTTGTACAAACTTACTATTTAAATTAGTTTTTTGTTTCCGTACAACACTAGGTTAATATAACTAATATGAGGATTTAGTTTTCTTGAAAGTAAGCCAAATCCCTCAAATTAGTTAAATCAACCTAGTGTTTTACCGGAAAGAAATAATTGACTACCGATATTAAATAGTAAGTTGTTTATTTTGATTCTAGTTCTTATGTTGTTTAATTTTGATAAATGTTGGATTATTGTTAATTTTAGTGTGATATTATTTTACTCGCAGACTATGTTGATACTTTGGATGAATTGAATTTTTGTGTAGTATACTTGTGATTTTTAGCGGTTTTTTTTATTATTGGAAATTATAAAAGATCATGTCCTTTCCCCTTGACTAGCCTTTCAATGATTATCTCCTTAGCAGTGGGAAATTTTTAGGGAGAATATGCAATGGAAAGCCGCCAACTACAATCAAGGCTTACGACCGTCGAGAAGAGAATCTAGATAATGGCAACATGATACATCAAAGGAATGGAGTGGATCTCATCCACCATGCAGATTACAAGGATAAAGGATCTCTACCTCAAAGACATGATCTGAAATATCTGAAAAGCTAGAATTTTAAAGTGAATGTGTATTTTTCATATGTCGATGGCCACGTGGATCCGCAAAAGTTCATCGAGTGGCTCTAGACTTTGGAATGCANTCCGTACAACACTAGGTTAATATAACTAATATGAGGATTTAGTTTTCTTGAAAGTAAGCCAAATCCCTCAAATTAGTTAAATCAACCTAGTGTTTTACCGGAAAGAAATAATTGACTACCGATATTAAATAGTAAGTTGTTTATTTTGATTCTAGTTCTTATGTTGTTTAATTTTGATAAATGTTGGATTATTGTTAATTTTAGTGTGATATTATTTTACTCGCAGACTATGTTGATACTTTGGATGAATTGAATTTTTGTGTAGTATACTTGTGATTTTTAGCGGTTTTTTTTATTATTGGAAATTATAAAAGATCATGTCCTTTCCCCTTGACTAGCCTTTCAATGATTATCTCCTTAGCAGTGGGAAATTTTTAGGGAGAATATGCAATGGAAAGCCGCCAACTACAATCAAGGCTTACGACCGTCGAGAAGAGAATCTAGATAATGGCAACATGATACATCAAAGGAATGGAGTGGATCTCATCCACCATGCAGATTACAAGGATAAAGGATCTCTACCTCAAAGACATGATCTGAAATATCTGAAAAGCCAGAATTTTAAAGTGAATGTGTATTTTTCATATGTCGACGGCCACGTGGATCCGCAAAAGTTCATCGAGTGGCTCTAGACCTTGGAATGTGNACCTAGTGTTTTACCGGAAAGAAATAATTGACTACCGATATTAAATAGTAAGTTGTTTATTTTGATTCTAGTTCTTATGTTGTTTAATTTTGATAAATGTTGGATTATTGTTAATTTTAGTGTGATATTATTTTACTCGCAAACTATGTTGATACTTTGGATGAACTGAATTTTTGTGTAGTATACTTGTGATTTTTAGCGGTTTTTTTTATTATTGGAAGTTATAATNTATTCCCGAAGACTGCTTCGCAGGAATGAAGGAACTGAATACGCTTATACTTTCCGGAATGGGATTGGAAGGACCGCTGCCGGAATCCATGAGCGAGTTGCGGAGCCTCCGAGTCCTTCACCTTGAGGGAAACAGCCTGAACGGCTCCATTCCAGAAAACTTTAAGAGATTGGATAAGCTAAGTGAGTTGAGATTAGATGATAATAGGTTGTTTGGGAGGATTCCGTTTGAAAGGGAGATGATGTGGAGGATGGGGACGAAGCTCAGGGTATCGAATAACTCAGGGCTCTGCTTGGAAATGGAAAATGGAGGAGGTGAAGGATTGGAATCCATGGCGGGGATAACCTACTGCAACCCAGAGACGATGAGGACTGTGGGGGAAGAGAAGGGAAGTGGAGCGGAGACGAAGCACCTATCGGTTTGGAACGTTGGAGGCTGGAGACCTTTTGTTCTGAGATCCGCGGCTGAAAAGCGCGCAAGAGAAATTATTCGAGATTTGTTTTTGATTGGTACTGTTCTTCGTATTTTAGTGGTTTGATAGAACTGAATTGTGAAAAAGTATTTTCTAGCGAAATGCTGGTAAAGAGAAGAACTTTATGTACATTTTTTAACCGAAAACATTCGCGCTCCCCCTCACAAACTCGAAGATTTTTTTCATACGAAGGCTCCAATTAGGAAAGTCCCAAGCAAAATGTATATAGCATTAAGCCCTACTTTAAAAAATTATAAATTTATTAAATTTTATTTTGATGGCTTAACCTAATTGGAGCCAATATCTGTGGAAAATTCTCTCCACAAATTCACCGAATATTAAATTCACAATAAGATCCTAAATATTTAAACTGTAAAATGCTAACTTTTAAATACATAACTTTTTAGGTGCTATTTATGTAATTTTCCGATATGGAATTGGATTTCTTTGAAATCCATTTGAGTTCTTTACTTGCCGATAACAAGTATTCGCAACAAACAGTTCAGCAAAACGTATTGATGTTGAGAATTTTAGATACTATATATATATATATACAATTACTATGATTTGATGTCAATGTTGGATCAGTGATTGATAAATCAAGCGTCTCCAATGCATTTTAACGAACGACTAGTAGGCGTACAATTTTCGTCTAAACATTTATTTTATATTTACAATAATGTTATATTAAAAACAGCATTATTGCTATAAAAAAAAAATGCATCATAACTACCAAAAAATAAAAAATACACTAATGCCTAAGTTGTAGAAATAAAAACAAATTTTAAATACTAGATGTATATTATATACAGAAATTCTATAATATATCAGTAAATCTTCAAATAATTTTTTTTATGAATTGCATGGTATTAAGGTTTTGCAGATTAATTATATTTAATAGGTGCCAATAAAAAGAATTTAATACCACAATAATCTGGTCAGTGAAACGGCGTCAATTCTCTTTTTCAATGTTCACTATGAAGGTCACCCATTCATCCTCAGATTTATGGAGTATATGATATATCAGTCAATTCTCTTCTTCAATGTTTATTTGTAGTTTTCACAAAAACTACAAATAAATTGTTGTATACTCCATAAATCTATACAATGTTAACAGAAACATAACTGTAAAGCATACTAATAAAACAATATTGAAGTATGCGCATGAATCCATGCTTTCTCTAATACCCAACCAAATAAGACCAAACATACAATAAAGCTCACATGTATCTATCTCCAACTTTAATTCGACAAACAACATTTCACAGAAGGCATGAAAAATAAACATGACAAATGCAAACAAAGAAAGATTAGTAAGTTTTTATACAAACAGTTGATAAAATAAACTGCAAAACATGCTACCAATAATGACTAAGGTGAAATTAGATATGGGAGATAAAGCCCCACAGATTCACCTGGAGAACAATTTATGAGACATAGGTTATTTTCTTCTTTAGAGATTTTGGTTTGGGGAAAAATACTGATAGCACACTCTTACTACGAGCAGGAGGATGGGATGCTTCTCTCCGAGGATTCTCAAAGGACCTGACCGCTGAAAGGGGGTTAGCAACCGCTGTGGGGTCCTGTAATTAATTGAATTCCAGCAACAATTAGAATAAGAGGGTTGGGCAGAATACATAGGGTTATATAAATGTAAAATGGGGAAAATACGGTAAGAAGAATGGAGGAGCTCTATATAGGAATATACTTGACAATAAAAAGCAAGTGCCAATAAAGAGAAGAAATTACATACCGCAAGTGGGTGCATACAGTTATGTACTGTTCACAACTCGAGTATATAAATATGTACCATAGGTAATAACTGAAATTTAATATATACCTATTTAATCAAAACGGCAGTTAAAAGCGTCTCTACAGGTTTTGTCATTAGAAGTCCATTACCCCCATTCAAATCAATTGAAACCGAGAACGAGCGAGAGCAGAAACTGGAGAAAGAAAGAAAAAAAAAAGACAATTAAAGGAGAGGAATCACGCACTTCTCATACCCGAGATTTAACGCCTGCACAAAAAAGAAATCACACCGCACCGAAGAAGAAGAAGCTATCATACCCTAGCCGGAACGACGCTTGCTGAAAGTTGAAATCGAGAGCACTCTGTCATAGGAAAAGAAAGAAGACGAGTTGTGCAGTTCTATGACCTAGCGATGGGGCGTCACTTATAGGAGGAATGCTGGTATCAGGAGGAATAGGGGAAGAACCGAGGGAGTCGAGCATGAGATTTCTCCACTTGCGGAAGGAGGAAGATACAGGAGTGAGTCGCATACGAAAGCAGAGCATCGAGGGCCATCATTTGCAGAAGGAAGGGGGAGCGAGCATTTGTGCATGAAGAGGAACAAGCAAAGGAGAATACGTTGAGGAGCTTCGCGTGTGATGTCGCTGTCAAGCTGAGGAAGGCGTGTTGTGTCAAATCCTTGCCGAAGGAAGAGGGAGATTAGCTCCCTATGTTGTGTTAAAGTCGAGCCCCGCTCAAAGAAAGAACTAGGGGGATGCTTGTACATGTGTGTGTAAGGGCACAACTAACCGAAATTCATTTAAGGTTAGGGTAATACAAATTTCAGATTTATTTATTTATTTACTTTAAAAAATTATTATAAGTATTAAAGTTAGTTTCTGTTGAATTATGTTTAAGTATTAATGTTAGTTTCTATTAAATTGGATCCTTTAATCAAAGAAATTTTAGTTAATAAACTTGGGAGGCATAAATTATTGATTGCTTACAATAAGAAGGTAAATATCAAAGTTCTATTTTTATTAAGTAAACATTTGATAATGTAAATGTTTATGTGACTTCTAAATAAATCAAGAATTAGAGGTTGATAAATCCTTAGGAATTGAGTTTAAAAGCGAATCAAGTCATCTGAAGAAGGATAAAATAAAGATGTACAAGTTTTATACATTAATTATATAAATTAGTTAATTAAAGGCGATGTTAATTTCATAACAACAATTTTATGAATTAATTTTAGTGATTTTAATTTGTCAAATAGCTGAATTAAAGGATGAGAAATATCGAAATTTGTTTGTACTAGAAAAAATAAGGTCAAGGGATAAGTATTTCAAAAATCTCTAAAAATTCAAGTATATGTNTCGAAATTTGTTTGTACTAGAAAAAATAAGGTCAAGGGATAAGTATTTCAAAAATCTCTAAAAATTCAAGTAAATGTTTTTTTTTTTAATTTGTATTAAATTTAAGTTTTATTTAAAAAAGTACTTGCTTTACTGTCTTATCAACAACTATTTTTTTATTATATGCATATTTAAAGTTAAAGAATCTTTGAAATGCAATTAAAGGAAACGGGAAAGGATAAATGGTTGATCGATAACTTTAAATGGATAAAAAAATGAAATGTAAATGCTTAATTAAGTCAATTATGATTTATCCTCAAATTGTACTAATAGAGGATGTGATATAACCTTGCACAAAAATGAAAATGAAAATGATAAAGGTGAACCTTTAGATGCATAAATTTTAAGTGTGTGCGGATCTAACTATTTTATAATATATTTGAGTATGATGGTAATCCTAATATAACTTTNGATAAATGGTTGATCGATAACTTTAAATGGATAAAAAAATGAAATGTAAATGCTTAATTAAGTCAATTATGAATTACCCTCAAATTGTACTGACAGAGAATATGATATAACCTTGCACAAAATAGAAAATGAAAATGTTAAAGGTGAACCTTCAGATGCATAAATTTTAAGTGTGCCTGCGGATCTAACTATTTCATAATATATTTGAGTATGATGGTAATCCTAATATAACTTATTAAAAAAAAGTTTAAAAATGTAAATACTTAAATTGAAACATAAATGGTTAATTTAAAATGAAAACTTACAGTTTAATAAGTAATGAATTATATTTCTTTTGATAATTCATGTATAATATTTGCATATTAAATTGACGCAAAATAACATTAAATTTGTTCACTTGTATAAATTTACTGTTTAAATTAGTTTTTTTATTTCCATACAACACTAGGTTAATATAACTAATATGAGGATTTAGTTTTCTTGAAAGTAAGCCAAATCCCTCAAATTAGTTAAATCAACCTAGTGTTTTACCGGAAAGAAATAATTGACTACCGATATTAAATAGTAAGTTGTTTATTTTGATTCTAGTTCTTATGTTGTTTAATTTTGATAAATGTTGGATTATTGTTAATTGTAGTGTGATTTTATTTTACTCGCAGACTATGTTAATACTTTGGATGAATTGAATTTTTGTTTAGTATACTTGTGATTTTCAGCGGTTTTTTTTTATTATTGGAAGTTATAATAGATTATTGTATGATTTAAAAAAATGATTATTAGCGGTAATATTGATATGACTTATTAAAAGAAAGACAAGTTAAGAATATAAATTCTTAAATTGAAACATGAATGATTAATTTAAAATGAAAGCTTACAGTTTAATCAAGTAAAGATTTTTTTTTTTTTGATAATTCACGTATAAAATTTGCATATTAATTTAATGTATAATGATATTGAAATTGCTCATGAAGTCGTGTAAATTTAGTATTTAAATTAATTATTTCTTTCAGGTAAAACAATAGGTTGACATGACTGACAAGAGGGATTTGGTTTACATGAGAACTAGTAATATTAGGCGGTCGGTTGTTTAATTTGCTTCTAGCTCTTATGTTGTTTAATTTTGAGAAATTTTGAATTATTGTTAGTTGGATTGTGATACTATGCTTTGGTTGAATTGAATTTCTGTTTAGTGTACTTGTAATTTTAGAGGCTTATTTTATTATTTGAAGTTATAATGAATTATTTATTATATGATTTAAAAAAAATAACCGTCCAACCACAGTTCCATACTCGGTTAATTCTAAAGCTCAGGTCGGGTCATGACAAAAGTGGTATCATCGAAATTAATTTTGAATATTGATAAAAAAGAGTCAATACGTTGATTAAATTAATTGAAAAATAATATTAATAAAAAAAAATTAATTGTTTAATTATATCCTTTGTTGTGTTATTTCAGAATTATGGATAATCCATAAGAAGTCAGACAAAGTAACACCGGGACTAAAACTTTCTTTGAATATCTTAGTGAACACGGATACTTTTGTTGAGATGATGGTTGCGGTGACTTGGATGATTAAAAACTCTCAGCCTTAAGCTAGTGGTTTTGTTAGGGGTGGCTAGATGAACAAATATTTAATTTTGTTTCAGGATATAAGAACACCTCCATTTTCTAGAGGAGGCCTGATGGATGCTGAGAACTGATTATTGAGAGTGAAGAAAATTATAGATTCTTTGTCTTGTCTAACAGAGATGAGGGTTATACTTCCCACATTTATCTTTGAAAGAGAAGCTAAGAGTTGGTGACAATGATAGTTGTACAAGTTCGGAGGTAGAACAAGCCAATTAGTGATGTGGCAATCATTAGAGACTACTTACCACTCTCAGCCAGAAGAAAGATGCAGGAAAAGTTTATCAAGTTGGTGCAGGGTGATTGTTCAGTAATGAAGTGCGAGAAGAGTTTATCAGGCCTAACACCACACCTTGGGGAGCTCCAGTGTTATTTATGAAGAGGGATAAGAGCTTCAAAATATGCTTTGACAATAAGGAGTTAAATAAGCTTTCCGAGATAAATAAATATTCATTGTCGATGATTGATGACTTGTTTGATCAATTGGAAGGGGCTTTTGTATTTTCAATGATTGATTTTAAGGTCAGATTATCACGAATTGAAGATTAAATATGAATATATAACGAGACAGCCTAATATGGACAATAAGAATTTGCAGCCATGTCATTTAAACTGATTAATGCTTAACTTTTATTGATTTGATGAATTGGGTTTTCAAATGTATTCATAGATAATATCAAGGTACATTAAAGACATGAAGTCAGTCATACAAATCATCTACATTTTCTACAGGTTTTATCATCTACATTTTCTGCAGGTTTTGAAGAATAAATAGTATGCCAAATTTTTTTAATGTGAATTTTGGCTTACAAGTGTGGATTTCCTGGGCATATTGCTAGTGGAGATGCATTGGTCAAATCCTGTTACTGCTACTGCTACTGCTACTATTGTCAGAAGTTTTCTCGATTTGGTTGTTTACTACAAGAGATTTATAGGTACCACTGACACAAGGCCGGACACGACGTATAAGGAGTAATGAGCTTCTCCTGTGATATCCTTCATCTAGACCAGACCGATCCGAACCCAGAAGGTCGATCAGCTCTCCCACGAGGGATTCGCACCTCTTTTTCATGAGGATCTAATCTTAAGTATCTACGGCTCTATTTGTTTGGTTCCACTATTTTAGGTTTGCAACTTTTGGCTCAGATTCAGCGTTGGCATCCGGCGTTCCCCTTCTAAAGTTGTATACGAAGGTGAGAAGGTATTTTAGTTGTAACTCGTCTGAGATGGTAACCATCTTCCAAGGGTCGAGTGGTGCTCTGACAACAACTTGTTTGTGAGGGAATATTTAGACTCGACCTTTCCTTCCCCGCCCCTGCTTCGCAGCCATGCATGCCTCTTTCCTCGCTGCAGTTGCCCACGACAATCGTTGTTGTTGTTCTTTCCTGGAATTTTCCTCTTTTCAGCCACCATCATTCTACCACTCATGATCTCCTTTCAAATCAATCGCCAACCCTCCCTCTTGTTTCTGACGGGCCACAGCGTTCAGCCCCCTCATATCTACTACCACCACCATTTCAGCCCCCCATCCACACCTCCCTCGCTATCTCTGCCCTCCAATATCGTAGTCGCAGCATTCACTGCCTTCCTATTGTTGTTTTCATGTCGTCTAGCCATCCCCAACAACAAACTGATGCCTATTTGGACCGTCTTGTCTTCATCTCTCCAAGCCCCCTAACAGTCACCATCATCACCCAAGATCTGCCTTAAAGTAAGTTTGCATGTCTTGCGTCATATTTTCCCTTGCAAATGTATTTGATTGCAACTACATATTTGCTCTCGGTAATAATATTTGAGTTCTTATTGTTTTTTGGGTTAACACCGGCATTATTTAATATCAGAGTTAGTCTAACTCTAATCATACCCTAAGGTTTCTAGCATTTATCATACCCAAACATATCTCCACTTTGAAATTTTTCTCACCTAACATTACTCTTAGACACTTTCCAACTACCCACCCAAAACCTAGCTACCTCTTTGTGAATTTATCATAAACGGCATCATGTCCTTTCCCCTTGACTAGCCTTTCAATGATTACAATCAAGGCTTACCACCGTCGAGAAGAGACAATCTAGATAATGGCGATTTGATAAATCAAAGGAATGGAATGGATCTCATCCACCATGAAGATTACAAGGATAAAGGATCTCTACCTCAAAGACATGATCTGAAATATCTGAAAAGCCAGAATTTTAAAGTGAATGTGTATTTTCCATATGTCGACGGCCACGTGGATCCGCAAGAGTTCATTGAGTGGCTCTAGACCTTGGAATGTGTCTTTGAGCATTAAGACGTCTCAACGAATAGAATAGTGAAATTAACTGCCAACAAATTAATTAACTGCCAACAAGTTAATGAAGAGTATTAATTTTGGTGGCAAAATTTAAAGTACCTACGCCAAGTATGAGGTAAAGATAAGATCACTATCTGATAAGTTGAAATAGGAGATGCAACGCCAATACATACTAATTCACTACAAATCGAATGTGCGGACACTAGCAACAACACTGGAGAAACAAGATTATCTTACAGCAATATCTTACAAGCAGAATTCAATCCCATGATTATACGGTGAGAGTACACTCAAGACAATCCAAGCTGACCCCATTGAAGGAGGCACTTGGTAAAACTGAAAAATAAGTGGAACCAATCCGCAATCCCAAATCCTTCGAAGCCATAAAGTGCTTCAAGTGTCAAGGATTTGGGCATATTAAAGTAGATTGGACAACTAGGAGATGATATTTTTCACTGAGCAAAGAAAGTTGAAGAAAAAGACAATGACACAATAAACACAGAAGAGGGTGAGAACACAAATAAGGGGTACTAGCTACTAGACAAAGACGAAGAAACACCATCAATTCCAGTTGAACCCAGAAAAGAAATTCTAGCTGAGTTGAAAATAACTGTTCTAGAAAATAGTGAATCCGAAGTAATGGGTATTCATGTAGAGTATGAGAATGCGGTGCCTCAAGCTACAGTTTTGTAGGCATTGAGAGAAGCAACAGCAGGACTAGACTTGGATGCCCCAAATGACCATAAGTTTGAGGACTTAATATCCGACATAGGGCAACCCTAAATAAGAGAAATTCATACTTCTCAAATATATAAGCTACTTCATGAGTTGCCTTTGCAGGGAGAGGTCAAATATGTTCAAGATGAGACTCATTTGTGTCATTTATGCAAGCCCATAAAGAGTTATTTTTAAATTAAGTTCAGCAATGCAACCATCGATAGATGGCCAGATATTAGGGATGAAATACAGAGTTGGNGACACAAATAAGGGATACTAGCTACTAGACAAAGATGAAGAAACACCATCAATTCCAGTTGAACCCAAAAAAGAGATTTTAGCTGAGTTGAAAATAACTGTTCTAGAAGGTAGTGAATCCGAAGTAATGGGTATTCATGTAGAGAATGAGAATGCGGTGCCTCAAGCTACAGTTTTGTAGGCATTAAGAGAAGCAACAGCAGGACTAGACTTGGATGCCCCAAATGACCATAAGTTTGAGGAGTTGATATCCAACATAGGGCAACCCCAAATAAGAGAAATTCATACTTCTCAAATATATAAACTACTTCATGAGTTGCCTTTATAAAGAGAGGTAAAATATGTTCAAGATGAGACTCTTTTGTGTCATTTATGCAAGCCCATAAAGAGTTATTTTTAAATTAAGTTCAGCAATGCAGCCATCGATAGATGGCCAGATATGAGGGATGAAATACACAGTTGAAATTGCCTTAAAAGTTTGGTGGGAGAGAAAATACTACAATGGGATACAAGTCCTACCAGAGAAGAAGAGGTCTCTCATGAGTGGTTGCTAACAAGAGTGGCTTGGCCTGCCATAGGCTTCATCTTCAAGTTGATTCCTCCCAAACATACTTTTTGTCAAATACGTTCAAAGGAGCATGAGAAGTGGAAGAATCACTTTACAAATGTAGTGGCCCAAGACCTAAATCATGAGTGTACTTAATTATCTAAAGTGTCAGCTCAAATTATGTCAAAAAAGGACAAATAATTATTCAATCATTATGTGTTGTGGAACGACAAAGCCTGCATGATTGACTTACTAAGACGTTGCAACATTTTCTTTACCTTCAACAGGGCNGAGAAGTGGGAGAATCAGTTTACAAATGTAGTGGCTCAAGACCTAAATCATAAGTGTACTTAATCATCTAAACTGTCAGCTCAAGTTATGTCAAAAAAGGACAAATAATTAATCAATCATTATGTGTTTTGGAACGATGAAGCCTACATGATTGACTTACTAAGACCTTGCAACATTTTCTTTACTTTCAACAGGGTCGACCTAACTACTATGAGTAGATGGAAGCTTCAATGAATGAGGTGAAGCTCCCCCAACCTCAGAAGACTGGTGTGGGGGCCTCATACCCGACGTAGGTGCTTAAATAACATCGTGGGAGCAGTGTAAGGGGAGCCACAGGCTACATCTGGACCGAATCAATCATGACTAGGAAGTGTTGATCAGCTCTTCCATGAAGGAATGGCGCCTCCTTTCCATAGAGGGATCCAATCCTAAGTANAGCTTCAATGAATGAGGTGAAGCTCCCCCAACCTCAGAAGACTGGTGTGGGGGCCTCATACCCGACGTAGGCACTTAAATAACATCGTGGGACGGAGCAGTGTAGGGGGTGCCACGGGCTACATCTGGACCGAATCAATCATGACTATGAAGTGTTGATCAGCTCTTCCATGAAGGAATGGAGCCTCCTTTCCATAGAGGGATCCAATCCTAAGTAGAATTTAGGGCTCATTTATGTGGTTCCTTTCTTTTAGGTTTGCACTTAACTCAGATTTTTGTCAAGATAGGGTCGGCATAGGGTGTTACCCTTGTAGGGAATCCGAAGACGAGAAGGTGCGTCAATTGTAACTTGTCTGAAGTGGTGACCTTCTTCCAAGGGTCGAGTGACACTCTGGCTATAGCTCGTTCTCGAGGAAGTATTCATCCTCGAACTTTCCATCCCTACCCCTTCGCTTCGTTGCCATGCCTCTTTCCTCTCAGCAGTCGCCCAGGACAGTAGTCGGTGTTGTTATTTTCTGCAGTCATCTTTCCAGCCACCTCCCTTCCACAATCCATGTTTTCCTCCTTCTGAATCAGAGGCCATCCCTCCCTCTTGTTGTTTTTGACTGACCACAGCATTCCAACAGCCTCATATTCGCCGCCTCGCTGTTCCAGCCCTCTACCCTCGCTGACCTCACTATCTAAACCCTCCACCATCGTTGTCGCAGCACGCAACACTCCCCCTTTATGGTTTTCTTATTATGCAGCCATCCCAAACATCAAACTACTGTTGTTTGGACTCTCATCGCTTGTTGCCCTGTTGTTACAGTCGTCTTGCACAGCCAGAAACCCCTTCTCAATCTTGTGGCCATCTTTCCAAGCCCCCTAACTATTACCACCATCACCAAGAATCCGCACAAACATGAGTTTGTCTCGTGTATTACATTTTTCCTTTCAAGTATGTTTGATTGCAACTTCATAATGCTCCAAGTAATAATATTTGAGTTCCTATTGTTGTTTGAGTTAGCTCTGGTATCACGTTGTGAGGAGGCCTTCCAGAAGCTGAAGACTTATTTAATGCCTATTCTAGTATAGAATATTCCTTCTAGTTCAGATGGGATTCAAATTTTAAGTGATGTCTAAAAGGTTTGAGTTGTGTGCTTATGCAACATGGAAGGGACATGGCCTATGTCTATGCTTCTAGGCAATTAAAGAAATGTTCAAGAAGCTACTTTGTCCATGACTTGGAGTTGTCTACAGCTGTATGTACACTTAAGATTTGTAGACACTACTTATACGGAGTCAAATGTGAGGTATTTACTTATCACAATAGTTTGAAGTATAACATAACTCAGTAAGAGCAGAGTTTGAGATAGAAAAGATGGTTGGAATTCATTAAAGACTATGACTTAAATATACAGTATCACCCGAGAAAAGCAAATGTGGTGGGATGCATTGAGTAAAAGTTTCAGGTAATATCAAATTTTTATTCACTCAACAAAAATAATTACTTAAGGATTTTGAAAGAGTGAAGATATTTGTGATTAGTTCTAGTGATGTTGGTATGGTTCAATTGAATCAGTTCTTTGTACAGTCTATNGCATCTTCTTATTAGCAATAATCGGTCAGCTTTTATGAATGGGAGATTCTTATTTGCAAATGATGAAAATGTTATCCTATATCATTAAGAATTTTGAAAATCATTTTACCAATTATTTTGGGCTAAAAATGATCATATCATTTATTGGAGAAGTTTTTCCAAACCTTGTAAACCAATTTCTGCCGGTGGTTTGGGTTTCAAAAGCATATCAAATTCAATTGTACGAAAGCTTGTCCCCCTTGGAGGGCAATTATGTTAAGGTGATTCACAAATTTGCCCTCTTCACTTGTCATGGCGATTAAGCAGTTTAGATGACCCATCTCTTTAAGGGTAACCGTTGCTTTAATGAGCTAGAGGTTGGGAAATAGTTGGATATGCAACCAGTTGGGGGTGTGACTTGAAGTATTAGCTGAAGTAGTAGCTCGTCTTCATTTCTTTTTGTTTTAGAAGTATATACAAATTCTACTTGGATTCATAGTCCTAGGAAGCATGCATGTAACTGTTGTTGTGAAGGATAAATCAATTCGTTGGGTCGTTGAAATGAATGTCTTTCATCACCTGCCATTATACTTTCTATGAAATGCTATCTTCCATTTCCACTAGTTTATGATTAGTGGGTTGCTTCATTCATTCGACCACAACAGTGGATAAATTGGGTGGTATATATGTAACAACCCCTTTAATTATTTATCTATTATGAGTATAATGATGGTTCTGGTAGCTTTGATGAAAGCAAATCTTGGTTTTATGAATTCCTTTGTTTGGAGGAAATTTTAAAATGAGATGCTCTCCTGGCTTTTGCGATCCATTGCTTGCGGCTTTTGCTTTAAAAGGATTTACAAAATTCTTTTCAAGTTAAAATGAAGGGGACTCACAATCTTTGAAAGCTCATGGGTAGCAAGATCATTTTGGCATATAGGTTTTTCATGTCCATTTGTGTTGCAGCTAGGTCCAGTTGCTAGCTCTATTAATTTTTCATCAAGGATAGTGTGGCATATACTATCTGCTGAAACGAAAAAATCAGCAATTGCCACACGTTTTATCTTATTAAACTCCATTTTAAGACTGCATTCTGCATGTTCAAGAATAGATGGAGAAGCCATTTTCTCATCATGTAGCTCATAGTCGAGCATTTCATAGTCATATGAAAGTTCTGGGTCTACTTTTTCATTGTTTCTCATAGCATCATGCTCTTTGTTTAGATGCATTAGTGAGCCACGCATTTCTACTGACTCCTCTTCAATATCAGAATGTGCTTTAACAACCCAAGTAGCCGTTTTTGTCATGGCATTACGTTCTGCTGTCTATTTGATGGTAGGAGAAGAACTCCTTTCTTTGTTGTGTTTATCGTGTTTTTGATGATTTTACTTGCAACTACATCAATGTTCTCTGTGTTTGAATTCACAACCTCAGTGGAAGAAATCGCATTTAGTTCCCCAACTATAGCATCACTATTTCTAGGAAATGTTTCATCAGAATCATGAACTGTGATATCTGATTCTTTGGGGTTTGAGTCATAAAGAGGTTTCTCACCTGCATTTGAAAGTTCCAGAACCCGTTCGGATTTATAATCACTTTCAATCATGAGAACCTTAGGGCAATCAAACTCAGCAGACATTTTTTCCCTCTTTAAACATTTCAGAACTTCAGTGTCGGATGGGTTATCTCTCTTCTGATGATTGAGATACTTTTTTTTGTCGTTTAGTAATTGTAAAACTAACAAGTTTTAATTCAGAAGCATATCTTTCTGTTATTGGCTTTGATCTGTGTCTCACCTCCATAGAACTTTGTTGGTATAACTATTTATAATCATTTCTTTATACATTATTGTTTTTTATTTTTCATTTCCTATGATTTTTTTTTATTTCATCTAATTTTCAGACTGATCTATTCTCTCTAAAATAATTGAAGTAAGATGAGCTGCAGGTATTCAAGAAAGTCTGGGTGAGTGCTATGCCGCTGCGGACTGCCGTCCTTGTTACTCACGTCACGTCGGCAACATAGCTACGGGCGGCAGTTCTACAAGTGCCCGCGGTGGGCAGACGAACTGGACGACNATATCTAGTTATATTATTCATCCAAGGAGTAATAAAATATATCAATATCTCAAGAAAATATTTTGGTAACCAGGATTGAAGAGAAGCGTGGCAGAATTTATGGCTTATTGTCCTACATGTCAATTAATGAAGGTAGAACAACAACATCCTAGAGATCAATTATGGTATTTACTTATTCCAAAGTAGAAATGGGAGATAGTTACGAACATTGTGATTGGATTGCCTGGACCACGTTAAGATCATGATGTTATTTGGGTAATTGTCGATAGACTGACAAAGGGCCCGTTGGGGGCATCTTATAACAGCGAGCGGTGTTTTGAAAACGTTGTCGTCTCGTTTGGATTTCGCGTTTCTCCCATGTTTTCATGGCATAGGTCTTTCTCTAATGCATGAGGCGGCCTAATAGGCCGACAAATTTCTCTTTATTTTCGTGTGATTTGTATTTTTGGGTGCACAGAAGTGATTGTGTCAATAGATAGTGTAAGTGAAAGGATATTTTAGTTGCAAAGAGTTAGTGTTATTTTTTGCTTAAATGAACATTTCTTATACCTTCTTAAACGAATGTTTCATCAAAAACCTGACCCAGTTAAATATTATTTATTTCTTGTTTTTCAAATAATATTTTTTAGTTCTTAAATATTTTATTTCTTAGGGTTATGGATGCTACATCTTCGACTTTTTCTAAGGTATTGTATTAGAGAATGTGCACAAGAAGAGACTTCTTCCAAAAATGCAACCTTATCATTTCCTTATCTTATCTTTTTATTTTCTATTATAATTATGCTTATCTTCGTTTAACTATTGTTTGAGAAGAAATGATGTAGTAAAGTTTTGTATTGTGCTCAGAAAGCTAATCTGGAATTGGTTTGTGAGTGCTTATGCTTGAACTCAGAAAGCTAATCCGGTATTGTTGTTGATGTTGGACCCTGTGCTCATTATTGAACCTCATTTGCATCTTCTTATTAGCAATAATCGGTCAGCTTTTATGAATGGGAGATTCTTATTTGCAAATGATGAAAATACCATCCTATATCATTAAGAATTTTGAAAACCATTTTACCGATTATTTTGGGCTAAGAATGATCATATCATTTGTTGGAGAAGTTTCCAAACCTTGTAAACCAATTTCTGTCTGTGGTTTGAGTTTCAAAAGCATATCAAATTCAGTTGTATGAAAGCTTGTCCCCCTTGGAGGGCAATTATGTTAAGGTGTGATTCACAGATTTGCCCTCTTAACTTGTCATGGCGATTAAGCAGCTTAGATGACCCATGTCTTTAAGGGTAACCGTTGCTTTAATGAGCTAGAGGTTGGGAAATAGTTGGATATGCAACTAGTTGGGGGTGTGACTTCAAGTATTAGCTGAAGTAGTAGCTCATCTTCATTTCTTTTTGTTTTAGAAGTATATACAAATTCTACTTGGATTCATAGTCCTAGGAAGCATGCATGTAACTGTTGCTGTGAAGGATAAATCAATTCGTTGTGTCGTTGAAATGAATGTCTTTCATCACCTGCCTTTATACTTTCTATGCAATGCTATCTTCCATTTCCAATCGTTTATGATTAGTGGGCTGCTTCATTCATTCGACCACAACAGTGGATAAATTGGGTGGTATATATGTAACAAACCCTTTAATTATTTATCTATTATGAGTATAATGATAGTTCTGGTAGCTTTGATGAAAGCAAATCTTGGTTTTATGAATTCCTTTGTTTGGAGGAAATTTTAAAATGAGATGCTCTCCTGGCTTTTGCGATCCATTGCTTGCGGCTTTTGCTTTAAAAGGATTTACAAAATTCTTTTTGAGTTAAAATGAAGGGGACTCACAATCTTTGAAAGCTTATGAGTAGCAAGATCATTTTTGGCATATAGGTTTTTCATGTCCATTTGTGTTGAAGCTAGGTCCAGTTGCTAACTCTATTAATTTTTCATCAAAGATAGTGTTGCATATACTATCTGCTGAAACAAAAAAATCAGCAATTGCCACAGGTTTTATCTTATTAAACTCCATTTTAAGACTGCATTCTGCATGTTCAAGATTAGATGGAGAAGCCATTTTCTCATCATGTAGCTCATAGTCGAGCATTTCATAGTCATATGAAAGTTCTGGGTCTACTTTTTCATTGTTTCTCATATCATCATGCTCTTTGTTCAGATGCATTAGTGAGCCACACATTTCTACTGACTCCTCTTTAATATCAGAATGTGCTTTAACAACCCAAGTAGCCGTTTTTGTCATGGCATTAGGTTCTGCTGTCTATTTGATGGTAGGAGAGGAACTCCTTTCTTTGTTGTGTTTATCGTGTTTCTGATGATTTTACTTGCAACTACGTCAATGTTCTCTATGTCTTACTTCACAACCTCAATGGAAGAAATCGCATTTAGTTCCCCAACCATAGCATCACTATTTCTAGGAAATGTTTCTTCAGAATCATGAACTGCAATATCTGATTCTTTGGGGTTTGAGTCATAAAGAGGTTTCTCACCTGCATTTGAAAGTTCCAGAACCCATTCGGATTTAGAATCACTTTCAATCATGAGAACCTTAGTGCAATCAAATTCAGCAGACATTTTTTTCCTCTTTAAACATTTCAGAACTTCAGTGTCGGATGGGTTGTCTCTCTTCTGATGATTGAGATACTTTTTTTTTGTCGTTTAGTAACTGTAAAACTAACAAGTTTTAATTTAGAAGCATATCTTTCTGTTATTGGCTTTGATCTGTGTTTCACCTCCATGGAACTTTGTTGGTATAACTATTTATAATCATTTCTTTATACATTATTGTTTCTTATTTTTCATTTTCTATGATTTTTTTTTATTTCATCTAATTTTCAGAATGATCTATTCTCTCTAAAATAATTGAGTGCTATGTCGCTGCGGACTGCCGTCCTTGTTACTCACGTCACGCCAGCGACATAGCTACGGGCGGCAGTTCTACAAGTGCCCGCGGTGAGCAGACGGACTGGACGACTGTAAGTTCTTCAGATGGACAAACAGTCTATCCAATTCTACATTATCCAAATCGGACAATATTACTCAGGATTCGACGGTATCCCAATCGGAGAACGTCGCTCAAGTTCGGTGGTATCCCATCGGAAAATGTTGTTAGGGGTTCTACGGTGTCCCAACTGGACAACGTTTCTCGTGACATGTTTCTACATTTTAAAATGAATATTGTCATTCTTTTGTTTGTAATTTTAAAATGTTATTTTTTTAGGTTTCTTGATACTCACTATTAAGTGAGGTGTATATCCTTTTTTGTACTGTTATGAAGGGGTTTTATTGTTTCTGAGATATCGAATGTGTAGTCGTTGCAATTTTATTGCAAAAAGCACAATTGTTACGTGTCAGAATGATCATTTATCCAAAAAAAAAAACTGTGAATGAGCTGTTTTCCAAGCTTATCCAGAACATGAGCAGAATGATCATTTATCCAGAATTAGTTCTTTTTTAAATGCAGAAACCAAACATACATCCAGTTTATCAGGATAAGTTGTTGATTAGCAGATTATCAAGATAAGCTGTTTATCTGGATAAGCTGCAGCTGCCCCAAACAGACCCTAAGTCTACCCATTTTTTTCCTATTATACAAACATATCATGTTATGAAGTATAAGGCTATATGAGGTACCAAATCATTGTTTCAGACAAAAATGACAGAAATACTTTCAAATTGAGGAAGAAGATTTAGGAGGCTTTGGGGGAGAAGATAGACTTTTAGAACATCCTTTCACTCTCAAATAGATAGCCAATCAAAAAGGACTATTCAAACTTTGAAACATCTACCAAGGTTATGTGTCCTTAATTTTGACGAAAAATGGGAATTCACATATACCTTTGGTAGAACTTGCTTACCATAACAATTATCAGGCTAGTATTGGGATGGCTCCAGATGAAGCTTCGTATGAAAGAAATTGCACAACACCTTTATGTTGGGCAATAACAGTTGAAAGAGTAGTCATTGGACCTGACTTTGTTGATGATGTAATTGAAAGATTAGATGATTAGAAACAGATTATCGGCAGCACAAGATTCCTAGAGAAAATATTATCATGATAAGCATAGACCAATTAATATTAAAATTGGAGAATTTGTCTTTATCAAAGTAGTCCTTTGAAAGGTGTGCAAATATTTGGAAAGACAAGAAAATTAAGCCTTGAATATGCAAGTTCATATGAGATTGAAGAGAGGATTGCAAATGTGGCATGCATATTAGCTTTGTCAGCTCATTTGCAATGAGTGCATAATATTTTCATGTATCTTCACTTAGGAAGTATATTGCTAAAGATTCTAATAGAATTGTTGAAAATGAAGTGAAGATACACGCTGACTTGACCTATATAAAAGAGACTGAAACAATATTGGATTATGATATTAAAAAGCTTAGGAATAGAGAGATTTCATTTGAGAAGATTGTATGGAAGCACGGATCAATGATGATGCTACATAAGAAAAACTTTCAGATATGCAAGAAAAATATATCTCGGGCAGGTAAAGGGGATGCACAAGCTCGTGCAAATTATAGAAGAATTAAGTTGATGTATCATACTTTAAAATTACGGGAGAAGGTAATTGAACATAGGTTAAGACGTACTATAAAGATTTCACATAATCAAATTGGATTTATGCTAGACATGTCTACCATGGAAGCCATACATTTATTGAGATGTTTGATGGAGATGTACAAAGATGATAAGGAGGATCTACATTTAATTATTATTATTTTAGAAAAAGCTTACAATAAGGTTCCAAGAGATATCCTTTGGAGAGTTCTTGAGAAGAAAGGTGTTGATATGACTTATATTCAAGTCATTAAAGATATGTATACTAGAGTTGTTATTTGTGTTCGAACTAAAGAAAGATTGAGCAAATATTTTTGTGCTTCTATTGGATTACATCAGGGGTCGTCTTTAAACCCATATCTTTTTTTATTTAGTTATGCATGGTCATACTGGACATTTACAGGAGGATGTACCTTAGAGTATGTTTTTTGCCGATGATATCCTTCTTGTGGATAAGACGAGAGAAAGAGCTCAGAAATAGCTTAAGTTATGGACATACACATTGGAGTCTAAAGGCCTTCACTTCAGTAGAACTATAACTGAATACATGGAATGTAATTTTAGTAGTAGTAGCTCTAGTTACAGAAGTGTAAGTTTGGGAGATCAAATTATTAAACGGTGTGAACGATTTAGATATCTCGGGTTTGTTGTTCAAAGTGATGGTGATATAGATGGGGATGTTAATAGTAAAATTCAAGTTGGTTGGTTGAAGTGAATGAATGTTCGGGCCTTTTGTGTAATATAAATGTTCTACTTAGACTGAAAGTAAAATTTTATAAGATGGTGGTGAGACCTGCATTGCTCTATGGAGTTGAATGTTGGCATTTAAAAGTGAAGCATGATTCTGATTTAAGTGTTGCTGAGATGAGAATGATTAGGTGGATGAGTGGCTTTAAACTTAGAGACAAAATGAGAAATGAATATATCCATGATAAGGTTGGTTTAGCTCCATTGACGGACAAAATTAGAGAGAGTGTCTTAGATGGTTTGTTCACATTAAACGTCGACCATCTGATGATCCAATTAGGAGAGTAGATGTTTTATATTCGACTTATGTTAAGAAAGACAGAGGAAGAACTAACAAGATTTGAGCATTTTGTATAAAAAATAATCTTAATTTATTAGAACTAAATGAAAATGACTCTAAATAGGACGCAATGGAGAAAAAGAATTCATGTAGTCGACCCCACGTAGTGAGATTAAGGCCTTGTTGTTGTTGTTGTTATTGTTGTTGTTGTATGTAAGAAAGATATACTCAACTCTTCAATTAAAGTAAGTTTGCTTTTATATTAAACTTTTCAAATTTTGATGACCAAATTTTGATGAGGGGAAATTGTAATAATTAAAATTTAAAATATACAATAATAATAATAATATTAATATTAATATTAATCGAATAGGCAGTTAAAGGATAAGCGTCTCAACAAGCTTTGTCTTTAGGAATCACGTCTCATTCAAACCAAACAAAACAAAGAATGAGTAAGAGTAGAAATCGAAGAAGGAAGAAGAAGAAGAAGAAGAAGAAGGAAGAAGGAGAGGAATCACGCACTTCTCATACGAGAGATTCGACGCTGGTGCGAAGAAGAAATCGAGCGGCACAAAGGAGGAAGACAAGAGGATGTCGAACCCTAGTTGGAACTGCGCTTGCGAGAAGTCGAAGTCGAGAGCACTCTGTGTCAAAGAAATGAAGAACATCGACTAGTGCAGTTGTATGTCCGAGGGCGTCACTTGCATGAGGAGCGCTCATATCGAGAGAAATGAGGAGAGAACTGAGGGAATCAAACACGAGATTTCTCCACATGCAGGAGGAAGATTCAGGGGTGAGTTGTATGCGGGAGAAAGGGTGTGCAAGAAGAAGGGAAGTAAGCCTTTGTGTGTAAAGTGGAAAAAGCGAAGGAGAAAAACCGAGGAGCTTCGCGTGCAACACCACTATAGAGCTGAGGAAGGCATGTGCATAATGCGAAGTTCTAGCCAAAGAAAAGAGGAGAGAGAAGATATGCTCGCCGTGTAGTGTTAAAGTGTCCGTTTAGGGCAACTGCAGCTTATTGAATAATCTATTGAGAAGTTGATTAAAAATAATTTGCTGATAAGCTAGGTGCGGTGGCTATTACAAATTTTTATTTTTATTACAGAAAGCCAGACCGCTGCCAGAAAGCTGCTATCGCACCAAGATATGTGCGGTGTAAAAACGTTATTTTCAGCGTTTTCAAAACGCATCAGCTGCCAAAACACAGTTTACCCAAATAGGTCAGCAACGTTTTCAAAACCCCACCGCACCAAATAAGCTGCCCCAAACGGGACCTAAGTCAAGACACACTCAACGGAAGTAGGGGTGGCATACGGCTTGCACGCGTGCCTGTAAGGACACAGCCAAACGAAATTCTTTTGACGTTAGGGTAACAAAGATTTCAAATTTAATAAATTATTTAATTTAAATAAATGTTATAAGTAATAATGTTAGTTTCCATGAAATTATTACATGATCCTTTAATCAAAGAACTTTTACTTCATAAAATTGGGAGACAATTTATTAATTTCATACAATATGGAGAAGATAAATGTTAGGGTTTTATTTTTATTAAATAATTGGTAAAGTAAATGCTTAGGTGAAGTTTAAATTATTCAAAAATTGAAAGATGATAAATCTTTGGGATTTGAGGAAGAGACGAATCAAAACATTCAAAGAAGTATAATGTAAAGATTTATAACTTCTATGAGCCAATTATATAAATTAATTTAATTAAATGTGGCGTTAATTTCACATCAACAAATTTATAAATTAATTTTAGTGATTTTAATTTGCCAAACAGTTAAATTAAAAGACGAGAAATCGAAATTTGTTTGTAATAAAGGATATAAGGTGAACGGATAAGTATTTCAAAAGTTTCTTAAATGTTCAAGTGAGTAATTGCTTTACTATTTGTATTAAATTTAAGTTTTATTTAAAAAAACACTTGCATTATTATCTTATAAACACCTGTTTTTCTTATTATATGCATAATGAAAGTTAAAGAATCTTTGAAATGTAATTAAATGAAACATGCAAGGATAAATGGTTATTCAATAACTTTATATGGATAAGGAAAAAGAAATGAAATGCAAAGGATTAAGTCAATTACGATTTACCCCCATATGATATTGATACGGGATGTGATGTACCCGTGCACAAAAAGTTACTATTTTCATTTTCTTTTTGTGCACGGGTACATCACATCCCGTATCAATATCATATGGGGGTAAATCGTAATTGACTTANTTCCGTTCTTCTTCCTCCTAGACACCAGGACCAAATCCTGTCGGCAAGCATAAAATTCAAAGGTATTTCCTCAAGTCAGTCTTTCACAGAAGAAGAGATCGAGGCTTCCATTGCCTTCACTGTTGATGGGGAAGGTGCAAGCGAGATGGCGGAGCTGAGGGAACGAATTACTGATGAGATAGTAGGGCTATGAATGAAGAATTTGAGATGAAAAGTAATTCTTATGTGCCATGTATGTAAATAAAAAATTAAGGAGTCGTTGTCTCATGGTGAAATTGAAGTATGCTTACACTTATAGAACCTTATTCTGTTTTCTTTACATACTTCATGATGATTTTTTTTCCCTAGGAATGATGCGTTGAGTAGTTACCTTGGTAATTTCCCTTCCATGTTCTAAATGCTGCTCCATTGTTAATTTTCTTAACATGTCTCTGTAAAGCTATTTGAAGTTTCTTGTGTGAAGGATTATAATATTATCCCAATTTGATGCATTTGTTGGTGTTCATGGATTTTCTTGCATTTGTTGGTGTTCATGGATTTCAAAATTCTACCCAACATATGGGTTTGTTTGATTTATCATCATGTAGTTATGTTGCACTTGAAATTTTCCACCCAAATCTTTCGTATCACATAAAAAATTGAAGTGTTGGTGTTAGTTATGTAAATACATAAAAATTGAGTAGTTTGTATGTACATCCTCCAGATTGTAATTTTTTTTTTTGTTATATTTTCTTGCATTGACATGAAGCAGCTTGAAATACATTGCATTTCCTGTTGCTTTGCGGACTCCACCTTTCTGTTGAAAATTGTATATGGCAGTTGAGAGGCAGCTTTCAGAACTCATTGGTTGGCAATATCTGAGAAGTTCGTTTTGTAGTTTATGGGAAGAAAAAAATTGTTGAATGCATTTTGTACTAATATCCTGTATGAAATATGTATTTACATATTTATCTCACATATCTCACATATTTCACACTTAATGTTTAGTACTTAATATCCTGTGTTTGAGGTTAACTTCTTATTCCATGAGACAGTTGTAGGGAATTGATATTGGATTTGCTGCTTGATTAAACTTAAAATGAATATGAGCTTCTGATTGTACAATTCCTTCATAACTTTTCCATATATGTCTTTAGGCATCCCTTTCAACTCTTAAGGCATGCCGTTTGTTTTATTTTGGCATAGTTATGGCCTGTTTTGGCATGCCGTTTCCTTCATAACTTTTATATACACAAATAATGTTTCTTAACTTGTGTTAGATAGATTTAATCGAAGTCGACAAAAGGCTTCCCATGGATTAAAATAAAAAAGAAAATCTGGATTCTAATCTGTTCTTAGGATGAACAATGGCCATCATCAGATTTTTGTTTGCGATTTAGGAAGAGTCNTTGGGAGACAATTTATTAATTTCATACAATATGGAGAAGATAAATGTTAGGGTTTTATTTTTATTAAATAATCGGTAATGTAAATGCTTAGGTGAAGTTTAAATTATTCAAGAATTGAAGGATGATAAATCTTTGGGATTTAAGGAAGAGATGAATCAAAACATTCAAAGAAGTATAATGTAAAGATTTATAACTTCTATGAGCCAATTATATAAATTAATTTAATTAAATGTGGCGTTAATTTCACATCAACAAATTTATAAATTAATTTTAGTGATTTTAATTTGTCAAACAGTTAAATTAAAAGACGAGAAATCGAAATTTGTTTGTACTAAAGGATATAAGGTGAACGGACAAGTATTTCAAAAGTCTCTTAAATGTTCAAGTGAGTAATTGCTTTCCTATTTGTATTAAATTTAAGTTTTATTTAAAAAAGTACTTGCATTATTATCTTATAAACACTTGTTTTTCTTATTATATGCATAACGAAAGTTAAAGAATCTTTGAAATGTAATTAAAAGAAACATGCAAGGATAAATGGTTATTCAATAACTTTAAATGGATAAGGAAAAAGAAATGAAATGCAAAGGCTCAAGTCAATTACTATTTACCCCCATGTGTACCTTTAGATGCAAAAATTTTAGGGTACCTATGGGTACTACTTTTTGAGGATATCTTCTGGTATGGCGTTAACCTGATATTACTTATAAAAAGAAAAACAAAAGTTAAAAATCTAAATGCTTAAATTGAAATGGGAAGGATTAATTTAAAATAAAAGCTTACTGGGAAACTAACTAATGAGTTACATTTCATTTAGTCATTCACCCATAGCATTTGCATATTAATTTAATGCATAATAAGATTAAAAGTGCTTACTAAATGCTTAAATTGAAATGGGAATGATTAATTTAAAATAAAAGCTTACTGTGAAACTAACTAATGAATTGCATTTCATTTAGTCATTCACCCATAGCATTTGCATATTAATTTAATGCATAATAAGATTAAAAGTGCTTACTAAGCCATGTAAACTTACCGTTTATAATAACAGTTACTTTCAAGTAAAACACTAGGTTAATATGGCTGACAGGAGGGATTTCAATTACATGAGGAGAACTACTGAAACTAGGTAGCATGTTGTTTATTTGACTCCTAGTTCTTATGTTGTTAGACTATTATTGATTGGATTGAGATACTGTTTTACTCTCAAACTATGTTGAAGCATTAGAAAAATTAGATTGACATTTTAGTGATACTTTTTTTTATTGGATGTTATGATGAATTATTATATTATTTAAAAGAAATATTAATGTCCAACCACAGTTCCTGACTTAATTAGGCTCGGCTCGTCACGTCCAAGCCTTTTTACCATGACACTTCTTCTCCGGCTATCGTGCCTTCTCCGACAATCTCCCATGATAATTTAATTTTTTGCTAGATCTCTTAAGGTTGATGTCATCATTGCGAGCCGAGATCGAGCTCGCCATTAATGCTCAACTCAAACTCGAGCTTGAGCTTGCATTTCGATAGACAAGCCAAGCTCAGCTAGGCTCGTTTACACTATATCACCCTACAAATGTAGAGTTACGTGCATAGTCAGTATCAAGGACTTTCTTCAAGAAACAAAAGATGGATTATGAAAGTCAAATTTGCTAGATACGGAATGCGAAGCGAGTCCGAGCTGAATTTGTTGAGCATTGTGATGGGCAATATCGTAAGTTTCTGGCAGAATTGAGAAAAATATGTAGTATGGGGACAATGCTTCACCTTCCCAGCCACACCCCAAAACAGGGTACGCATAAAGATACCAAATTTGTCAAAAAATGGCAAAGAATTTATCATTACTCATGTTTATTAGCCACTACAATATTTTTCTTGTATACTAAAAATACTGAATAGGATCAAATTTTTTTTATAAAAATAAGCAAGCAACGTTAAGTAAACAAATAGAGCATTTGAGAGGGATATATAAGGCACCCGGTCAAGATAAAAAAAATGCAAAAACATGGTATAAGTCTCAAGTCGTTTGAGGTAACTGCAGTCGTTTGTAAAAATACTTGCAGCATTGTTACAAGGAAAGTGACTTTTTGAAAATTATTATTGGTATTATAAATTTATGAACATTTAAAAAAGAGACAATAATTGCCTTATAATTAACACATTTTTAGCAGAATTAGTTGAAAAAAAGTAATGTCCTACCACAAAAAATTTCCTAAAAATAGCAAGAGTAGTGGATAAACATGTGTGATAGTAGTATAATAAAACATGAAACAAACGGCACAAAATAAACACACAAAAAAAAAGGATGAGCAATTCAATCATACCCTCATTCCAAATGAATTTACTGGTACAGCCTCTGATGTAGATCGAAATTGTCTTGACAAAGGCATTGGTGTCACCGCCACTTCAGCTTCTACGATATATAGAAATTCACAGAAAACAAAGAATCATTTGCGTCACTAAAAACTAACTTCAAAAAAACTTTAACCTTGAAATGGTTATTATACGCATAATAAACACAAAGAAAAGAATGATGGACTTGTGAAGTACCCAGCAGGCGAAAGGCCTTGGTCGGCATTTTAAAAGATTTAGAAACTGGAGTGCTGAGAAAAACAAAATATACTGTTAATTATACAGACTCGACATTAGTGGAGCAAAAAGAAAAAAAAAATTATGAAACTTACTCTTCTGATGCGTTAGGTACTCCATTCGATGATGGATAATTTTCTGAGGAAAGATGCCAGGAGAGTGTTTTTGAAGCAGGAGTGCCTAGTATCAATTCATCAGAATATTAGATAGACAATAATTCAAGCCCGTTGAGAATAATAAGATAATTAACGAATCAAATCACTACGGCTGAAAATGAATGGGTGTTCGATAAGTGACTTGTGGCATGGCTCGATTAAAGCTCATTATTGATTGCTTGGTTAATCAAACGAGCATTAACAATTTTATAAGTACTTGATTACTAAATGAATAAGCTTGAAAAATTTATTGTTTGATTCATTTATGTTAATAAACAATATCATTTAAAGCTTATGACTAAGCTTGATCAGGGATCGATATTATTTAAATGTTTATTTTTATGCTCAATGAAGATACGGTTCATTTATTTTTTCCAACAAACTGCTCATACAAAACTCGAGTAACGCTAGGTTTCGTTTATTTTGTTAAACGGTCAGCTCATTTATATGATTGATAATCCCGTATATGAATTGAGCTCGAATCAAGCTTTAGTCAAGTTCGAACAAATAATATATAAATGAGCTCAAGTTCGAACATTATCTAAAAGGTCGATCTCAAAGAAGTTCATAATGAACGAGCTTGAACGAGAAATTGCTCGGCTCGGCTCGGCTCGGCTCGGCTCTGCTCGGTTTATTTGCAGCCCTACATATCCCATATTAAAAAAAAAACAAACTCATATGACCTGGAAGATGAGGTCGTGGCTTCGCTTGAGTGTGCATTTGTCCAGCATCAAGTTGAACATTTTGCATTTTTTGGCCAACAAAACCTATAGCATAGATATCCACATAAATAGTAAACTCTACCCAAAAATATCTTAAGAAAAAGAACCAATTAGTTAATTGATATACTCGGTAAAATGTAATGTTTGTGATGCCTTGGAGCTCTCCCTGATAACTGCTGCTCCCTAAGGCCTTCTTTTTCCATATAGCTTTGGCATGTAAGCATGCACTGTATGATTAAAAATGAGTTGTCAAAAAAGTCCCTTGACCATTTACATAAGGCTATTTTAGTCCCAAAGTTATAAAAGTGCCAAACTAGTCCATAAAAGTTTTAAATTGGGGCTGAAATAGTCCTCCGTGGAGACTATTTCAGGCCATATTAAAAGAGTCTGAAAACTAAATTGACATTTTATAAGCTCAGACAAAAATCCACCCTTGTAAAGGGTCGAGGGAGTATTTTTTACACTTTTTCTCATTAAAAACAATCAGTCAACCACAGTGTAGTCTTTGAGGTGACACATTGAGCCATCTAAAAGAACTCACCTGATTCAGACATGATATCTTGAGATCCACAGCTGACAGGTCTGTTGTTTGTTGATCATAAAGATCTGTCAACTTGTAAGCAACAGTTCCCAGGTGATCGACAGCATTGACGAGGGCTCGAACAGCATAGTCTTTCAAATTGTCCAGCACCCTGAAAGAAGGATTCAAGTTATAACAATAAAATTGCTACATTAATTGCATTTTGGAAACATCATTGTCATTCCAGCATATGGATGAAGATCAAGTGTAGATGCAATATCTGTATCCCACTGTATCTTATGCTCTGTTGTTCAATGACCTTTCTATTTATTTAATAATATATGAAAACAGTGGATCATATATTAATTGGGTATCCAGAAACGATGGTAAAGTTCATATTATGACGCAATAAAAAACATTCTAGCTGATGAGGAGGGAGAGAACAACAATAAAAACTGCACACCCCAAAATGATCTGAATGAATCTCCAGACAATCTAATGGTCAAAGATTAAGAGAGATAACGAAGATCCATCAAAAGGAAAGCTATGAGTCCTCGTGAATCCAGCCAGCTAAAAACCACCAGCTGGCCAATAGTTAGCTGACCGAAGGTTAGAGGACAAACAACCACTCAGGCCAACAAGGGACAGGCATCCA
Organism: Phalaenopsis hybrid cultivar; assembly: GCA_002079205.1. Taxonomy (NCBI): domain Eukaryota; kingdom Viridiplantae; phylum Streptophyta; class Magnoliopsida; order Asparagales; family Orchidaceae; genus Phalaenopsis; species Phalaenopsis hybrid cultivar. The sequence goes on along the minus strand of JXCR01147056.1, from coordinate 266,385 downwards.
CATTAATCCTCTTGAAAGGGACCAACCAGATACAGGTCAAACTCTTACAACCAACCTCCCTCAAAGATCCATTAAAGATTACCAAAGCCCGGCAATCAAACAAGCTGACGACCAATCCAAGAGCCGACTGGCTATCACGATCAAAGGACAGACAAACGTCCTGATTCAAGCGTCAGCTGACTGTTCGGGCAAAAACCAGCTGAAGCCAGCTCACCCAACCGGCTCGGAGGCCTGTCGAGCAGCAGGTCCAAAACTGTGAAAGACCAAAATGTCCTGTACAAACCCTTGTAAAGTAGGGGTAATCATTTCATTTATTATATTTCGTTCTTCTATTCTCTCTAAATAGGGACCTTCCATGTTATGGGACCTTTGGAACCCCCTCTATGTACCTAACCATTTGATGAATAAGAAGATAAAGAGCTCGGGAATACCCCGTTTTGGCCCCGAGGACCAAGTCCCTGTGCACTCTCCCCCTCGTCTCTTTCCCTCTCTTTGTTTCTCTCTCCAAGTTCCCAACGCTCTATCCATTGGGTATGATTTACATGATAAATCCGAATTCAATATCTTTAAAAGTGCGTTGAGCGTAGATCACCCATCAACAAGAAAAGGAGTTACATCAAGGAGAATCCTACGACAGAGGGGCTCCTAACATGTAGTACGCAGAGGAGTTCATGCAGCAGCAAATCCCATAACCGAGAAATCTCGTCCCCATCCTCTTACGAGGGGCTTACTTGAGGTGAGAAACACTCCATCGATACGTACAACCAGCCCCAACGGTCAAGGAACACACCACGCCCCTCATCTCGGAAAAAAGATGATCGACGGTGCCTCCACAGCATTTGGTAATCAGAAAAATGAGTGAATAGGAAGCCGAACAAACTGTGAAAATCGAGCGAAAGAAAACAAGTAAAATGACGAAGAACGCAGGCTCTCAACATCTATTTATAGGGATATTGTGAAAGATGAATCAATTTTGATGAAAAACATCACGGTAAGACAAATAAAAGCAAAAAGAAAATAAAACAATTTTTTTTTTATTTCAAAAATAAAAGTTACATTTGAACTAATCCGACAAAACGAACCTTACAAACTGGTCCTAGGTCGCCTCAGCCGGAGCCAGTACCTTCCTAAGCAGACGCATAAACAAAATTTGCCAAAAAAAGATTAAACTGGTCTGCTTGATCGGTCTCAGTGTAGGACCTCTGCACAAATGCCTCCTCTTGAATCTCAGACACTTTTAGGAAGAGGGTTGTCACCTTTGCCTGCACTTCTTCAAGGCTGGCTTGTGCATCCAGCCACTGGCGTAAGGAAGCCTCCACTTCATCCAAATGGCGAGGTAGAGCCCTCGGGGACACCTCACTCCCTTCGATTGTTCCCTCGCGGAACTCCACAGAGGCGACTGAGCGATGAACCATGCACTCTTTGTTGTCGACCGGCTCTTTGTGAGGATGGAGAAGCACCAAAGTCGGCTTCAAACCAACTCCAGCAGTGGCAAGGCTTTTAATTCGAGCCTCCTCTATTTCAAAGGGAAAAGAGAAAAAGATAATGGAAGGAATGCATGATGATGATAAGGCAAGAAAAAACCAAAGAAAATGACAAGCCATGAAGTCATCCCCAAACCATAGGTGAGCCATATGAGTCTTTGCCACCTCACCAAGCTATTAATGGCAAAATAAGGAGCCACATTCAAGCTCCCTTAAAAAGGTTTTAACCCTTTTAATGACACACTCTAACCCATGCTTAGCCAAATCCTTTGGAGAGGGACCTCTCCTCACTAATTAAGTTGAGCCAAATGATCTCCTCTTCAGTCCAAACCAGCCTTGGTGGGTGAGCCCAACCCAAATTGACCTAAAAATAGGTTCATCCCATTCCTCTTTAATCCAAGATTTTTACACCTAGCCAATCCTAATTGACTTCACCAAAACAAAGCCCTGATCCCGCTGACCAAATGGTGACCGACCCTGGCCGGTCGGCCACCTTGTCTACCAGAAAACACCATGGCCGAGGAGCAAGGAGTTAAACTCAAAATTACACCCAACCAAACTGACTCACTCCAATTGGATTTTTGCCACTTACTTCCCTCCATCTGAGCAACCAGAGTCACCAACTGGTTAGCATAATTGCAGCCTTTAGCCCCTCTATTTAAACCCCGCTACTCCACGGCCAGAGGGGAAACCAACCAAAACCTTAACCAAGCTCTGTCAAAATTTCACTAGAGCTCCCTTAAGGCTTCCTAAGAACAATCCCATCATCCTTAGCCACTCAGGTTCACTGTCTGAGTTCAATTTTGGAGCTCAAAATCCGGCCGAAACTAGGGCATACTTCACCACAGTTCCACAGTGCACCAAAGTCAAATTAATTGCACCCACACCATCCCCTGAGTGAAAGAAGCAGATCGCCCACAAAAGCTCCATCATCAGACCACCCTAACATAGACTTTGATCAACACCTCAAATTGGCTTTGATCGAAATCGTACCTAGGCAATTCACCACAGTCCAAGGCTTCATCTAGGAGTTCTCTGGACTCAACTCAAGCTTTTGAAAGCACCCAATCGATTGTATTGAGTTTTCTCCTCAAACCAAGCCTATTTTAATTCTTCATGTTCATAGACTCAATTTAGGACTTGATTAACCACATGGATGTGTTCCCCTAGTCTAGACGCGTCTATAGAAACAAACCCGAAGAGATTTGGTTGAGTATCGAGCGAGATATTAAGTTTAGAATGTAGACGGTCATGGGTTGGAGCACTTGGGGACAATGATGGAGAGTCATCCAATCGCGCGTGTATCGGACGGATGGCTGAGATTGCATTGGATGAAGTCTCAGTACGTGTATAGCAGGCTGACTCAGCTGGCGGCGCCCAACCAGAAGCAAACGTGTGCGCGGTTCAGGGCTGCTTAGGATGTGCTGGTGTTGAGCTAAATAAGTAAATAAATCAGAAAATCTGATTTATTTAAATGACCAGAACTTCAAAAATCCATATCTTTCATAGAAAAATCATAAAAATAAAAAATACCCTCATGCTCAGTGAACAAAGGAGAATAATGTGAAAATGGTTTCATGTCTGTTTCATGCATGTGTGATTTTTAATTAATAAAATAGTATATTCCTTATTTGGATTCTCCATTTGCATGGACATTTCACCATGACTTGATTTTTGGGGCTCTAGATCTCTCTGGCATGAATATCATCATGCTCAGTGAACAGAGAAGAATAATGTGAAAATAATTTCATGTCTGTTTGATGCATGTGTGATTTTTAATTAATAAAATAGTGTATTCCTTATTTGGATTCTCCATTTGCATGGACATTTCACCATGACTTGATTTTTGGGGGGCTCTAGATCTCTCTGTCATGAGGGATCTTCCCTGATTTTTCCAAGATCAGGGGAGGTCTCTAAGCAGAGATCTCTATTTTTCAAGCATGTAATGTCTGTTTTGGTAAAATAATTATAAAAATTAGAATATTCATTAAAAAATACAAAACTTATTTTGGTCGGTTCATTGTGGTTAGAGGACCCTAGGAAAAATATAAACTTGGTTTAACCCATTAAAGATCACCCTAATTGTCATTAAACCCTAAAAATAAAATATAATTAAATTTGACAAAAAAACAAAAGTAAATGGCACAAAAACTACTCTATATTGTAATTTAATATCAAAGGAACTTACTATAAAAAATTTCAAGTCAATTGAAATTAATTTGACCACTAAAATGGATTAACTAAGTGAAATTGCAATTTAGACAATAAAATAATTATAATAATTAAAATATAATTCAAAAAATCACCAAATTGGTTTTGAGAGCTTCTTATTACAAGAGGAACCTAAGAAAAATAAAAGTTGAATTAAAATAAATATTTTATTTTTAAGTCATTTCAAATATTTAAATAATTAAAAATTTAATTAAAAATCATAAAAATTACAAGATCGTAAAAACACACCAAAATGTCACATTTGGGCTTTCTGATCACTTTGGGCCAATTAAAATAATTCTCCTAATTTTAAGTCAAGATATTAATTTTTAAAGGCTTAAAATGAATTTTCTTTAATTTTTTCACTAAAATAATTCTAATAATTAAAATATAAACAACAAATATATGAAATTTGTTTCTCTAGGTTCCCGGCCTTAGAGAGATTTAAGAAAAATATAAAACTAAATTTTCTACTTAAAAAATATTTTATATTTAATTAACACTCAAAACGAACAAATAATTCTAATAATTAAATTAAACCTCTAAAAATCATGAAAATTGGTCCAAGTGGTCCTCTGACCTAGGTGAACCTCCAGCATTTTTCTTAAGAACAGAGGTTTTGTTTTGGTTAAATTATTGAATTTTCATCAAAAATCAATATTTTTGCATTAAAATAATTATAAATTAAATAAATTAAAAAAAATCACATTTTCTCTTCTGATGTTTTAATTAACTCATGAGCAGGGTAACATAAAAATTTTAAAGTCATTTGGGTTTAATTTAATAAATTATAAGGAGTTAAAGCCTCAAGAAAAAGTAATTTTAAGATTTAAGCCCTAACTAATATTTAGGCTTAACTAAAAGGTAAATGGGTAATAAATGATCTTAATTGATATGTTGATGATTGAAACATGAAAGAGATAAATGGTAGCAACTAATCTCACTTTGGTCTCATTATAGAAAAATTTATAATTTCTCAAATTGATGAAATTTGAAATAATAATTAAATAATAAGATATTAAGGTGAGGGGTATGACTTTGAGAGATCATAACCCACTAACTTAAAACTCCAATTAATGGTTTTAAAATGATTTATGATTCTTGATAAGAATTAGAAATATAAATATTCAAATTTTCCTAAAAATTACAAATCTACCCATTAAGTTTTAAGGGCTTAGTAGTGAACTAGGTTTAATCAAAATTTTGTTTGATGCGATTTAGAAAATGACTTATAATTAATTTCAAACGTTTTTAAAACACTACAAGCTTATCTTTGAAAGTCAAACCAACTAAGTTTCTTAATTAAGCCCAAATTGCCCTTAAGGACCTTTACCCGTATAATTCGTACGTGAAACATCAAATGATACTTACCCTACTTAAAAGGATAATCAAAACATCAAGGTTCATTGAGCTAAAGGGTATGAATTGGGTGAACCACATAGCAAAAATAATAAGACCGAAATGAACTCGAGACGATTCAAGAGACTGAAATTTCTAGGGTATTACCAATACATTTTCATGATCTTTTGGGTATCTCGGACGACACTTGGACATATTATGATTTGCTTAAACCATCCCCACAAATGAATAAATTCGACCTATTAGGGTATGACATAGGGTTTGGTAGACACACCTCGAACTTATGTTATTTGTTTTTCCTACAAGCATGTTTTAATTTCTGCAAAATTATATATATGGACTTTGCAAGTACTGAGGTAGATTACATCTTGAGGTTCTACTCAAAAGCATCTATGGTGGAGAAATCTTAGCATGAAATGTGAACATCAAATACAGGAACAAACTGCAATTGAGATTCTACTCAAAAACATTCATGGGCCTTCGAGAAGCTACTAAGCAAAGCCAGTAGTTTACAAGAGAAAGTTAAACACATGGATTCCTAAAAGAAGTCAGACAATAGTAAGACAACCAGGATATTCGAGAAGAAGTCCGGAACAGTGGCAACAGCTGATAAGGGAAAGCAGTCGAAAAAGATACAAGCAGAGCATTATCATCAATGTTCCCAGCAATCGTCACAGCATACTCAGCAGCAACAAACACAAAAGTATAATCAGTCTAGTTAGCAGTCACACCAGGGGGGACCGCACTAAGCAGAAGGTAGAACGGGTCCAACTCTTTCAGAACAAAAAAGGAGGATATATTCATTCAAAGATGAGGTTGTGCTAAAAATGTTCAGAAATTTAATGAAGAAGCTCGAGTTCAAATTAACAGAACCAAAGAGGCCGGAGGAAGTTGACAAGGAGTATCCCAATTTTTGCCCCTAACACAAAATGTTGTGACATACAATAGAGGGTTGTTTTGTTTTCAAAGATTGGCTCGAGAGGAATTTTAAAAGAAAACATTACGATCCTGAAGGAATATTTGAAAGAACCTGAAAAATATTTTGTAAATATGATTTCTGTCGAACCAATTGCTCTGATAGATCTGTATTCAGAAAAAGATGGATGGAGTACGGTTTGGAGCATGTTATTTAAGAAGATACTGAATCAGATTCAGATTGCTTCAGCGCGGCCACCCGTTCAGAGTCTACAGCCTACTCAGCCCAAGATGGAGATTTCGCTAGAGAAATTGTCGCAACCAAAAGAGAAAGAGAAGAACGACGTCGTGAAGACCGATAGCGCGGGGGGCAGGATAGGGGCTGTCAATGTTAGATTGGTTGTCTCGGATTCGGGGACGAAAATCCTTGAATCCCTTACCATGTATGATTATCTTTTAGCGCCACCGAGATACCATGAATATAATGATTATAATTTTAGCTATGTTTTAATTGTTTCAAGTGATAACGTAATTGACTTTGCTCAGTCTAACTCCGATCTCGATTCTCAAACCGATCCTCAAATCGTACTTAAGTCCAATGAACCCGTTAACGAGAATGAAGAAGATATCAACAACACCGGTTACGATAGCACCGAAAGTGAGTAACCAGTCATCAAGTGCTACGGTGCACCACTTGCTATCAACTTGGATCTCTCCGATGAAAAAGAAGAGATACGGGAAATTTTGCTTGCAGCATCTCAACGAGAAGAAATCACAGAGATAAATCTAAGAAGCGGGAAAGTGTTACCCTCGAGGTCAGCTCCACTGGATAAAGGAAAACATTGTCACTCAGGAAGAGCTAACTCCACCTCCGCCAGTGGAAGAACCACATAATTGAGTAAAGATTGGAGGATCATATAAAGTGGATTATAACGTGCTAGCTCGTCTTAGGAGGTTGTCGGCCAAACTAAGAATCTACGATGCTCTGATCCTGTCGAAAGAAATGAGTCTCTACAGTCTTGCTTGACCCAGAGATTTGCTTAGCTCAGTTGGCCAACACATCCTCGGATGAAATTTGTTCGTTAAAGGAACAGTCTGGAATAACCTTCACAGATGAAGACTTGTTGCTCGGTACCACTGACCATAATCGACCGCTCTACATCTCCGTTAATATTGACATATTTGTATTGTCCAGAGTTTTGGTGGATCCGGGAGCATCTCTTAACCTAATGAGTCTACGGACATTTGCATATTTTGATATTGAAGCTCAAGGCTTACAGCCGATAAGATTATGTTAAGAGGATTTAATCAAAAAGAAAAAAGAGCCTTTGAATCAATTACACTGTTAATGAAAATTAGAAAACTAGTAACAACCGCAAAATTTCACTTCATCGATGAAGAGACCTCTTTCAATGCTTTACTGGAACGACCATGAATTCACGAGCATAATATGGTTCTGTCGTGTCTACACCAATGCATCAAATATTTCAAAGAAGGGCAAGAACAATGCATCAAGGGAGATCTACAGCCATTTTCAGTTCATGAAGTAGGTATCTTCGAAGCGACGCACCTCCAAAGAAGAATGTCTTTTCTCGGGAAATTGTGGCAAATGAAGTAGAAGATTCAGAAGAATCACAAAGAAGAGGTCATTCAACTCCGCTTCAACGATCTACTACTATTTCTTCAAAACGAACTGGTAGAGGTTCTTTCAGCCCATACACCCGAGATCGAGGCCGGAGACGTGGACAAGAAAGAACCAACACAATTGTTGAACGGACTAGGCCGACCATCAACATCAACATGGAAGAAAATTCTGATGAAGAAAGCTCCGAGGAAGAAATGATGATGATAAAACAGAAGAAACCACTGTATAAAATTTTCTTGGAAGTTGTGGAAAAAGATGAACATGAGTCAATGTATGATCGGATCAACCATTATGTGAATGTCATGACTCTTACTCCAATCCACCCTCAAAAAGTTGAGAGTTTAGAGGTCAAAGAAGTCTGTCACATTGGTTCAAAGCCGATCAAATTTTATCGTGTTTCCCCTTCTAATAGTTCTGAAAGTCATGTAAATTTGAAAGAAGATTCCAATGAATTAACGGAATTACCTTTTCGTTGATTTTCTCCTTGTGTACAAAAATTAATTCAGCAGGGATATGCGTCAAAAAAAATGCCAAAGGATAAGCTACAACTTTTTGAAAAATTGTGGAACGTTAAAAGTCGAATCTCTAACTCGAAAGAAGGTCTCGAATTTGGTACTGAAGGACCAGTCAATGACTTTGAATTTTGCATGGTTGTTACTAGCGGATTAGAAGAGAATTGTCTCAAGTAAAGGATGACTCTCAATTTGAAGAATAAATTAAGTCAATATTGGATGAATAAAAAGAAATCAACCGTTGGGTTGAGGAGCAGCCCCGACCCACCTTTATAAGTTCTCTACTCAACAAGAAAGCATCCACAAAATTGATAGAATTATTGTCAGAATTTAAAGATTATTTCGCCTGGAGTTATAATGAAATGTCAGGGCAGTCGGTGAAGGTTGCAGTTCATAAGCTCAGGGTGGCAAAGATATGACTCCTATAAAATAAGCTCTCAGAAGAATGCGCCTCGAGATAGAGCAACAAGGCATTGCCGAGGTAAAGAAATTAATGCTAACTTTGTAAGAGAAGAGAAATATCCCACATGATTAGCCAATATTGTACCAGTTAAGAAGCAAAATTGACAAGTTCGTATGTGTCGACTTCAGGGATTTAAACAAAGCATGTGGAAAAGATGAGTTTTCATTACCGATACCAGAATTAATTGTGGACATCGCATCGACTCATAAGATTTTCTCTTTCATTGATGGATCGTGAGGTTATAATCAAATTAAGATGGCTCTAGAGGATATAACACTTACAGCTTTCAGGACACCGTTTGGGATCTTTTGCTACACAGAGATGTCATTCGAGTTAAAGAATGTCGGAGCAATATATCAACGAGCAATGACGAACATCTTTGATGACCTCATTCACAACCAAGTGAAATGCTACGTGGATGATTTGGTCATCAAGAGCAAGTAGAAAAACCATTTGTATGATTTGATGATCGTGTTCGAACGATTACGACAATATAATCTCAAGATGAATCCCTTAAAGTACACCTTCGGCGTCACTTCCGTGAATTTTATAGGATTCGTTGTCCTTCATCGGGTAATCGAGATCGCCCCGGATAAGATTAAAATTATTTTGAAAATACCTCCTCCCAAAACCTTGAGACAATTATGTTCCTTTAAAGGAAGGTTGGCATATCTGAAACGTTTTATTTCTAATCTCTCAAGTAGGTGTCAGTTCTTCTCAGCAATAATTAAAAAGAAAGTCAAAATTTGTTTGGGAAGAGAAATGTTAGCGGGCTTTTGAGGATGTTAAGCAATATTTAATTACTCCTATTTTGGCAGACCCTGTCTCAAGAAAACCGTTGATACTTTATAAGGCGGTCTTAGATGACTCTCTCAGAACTCTGTTAGCTCAGGTCAATAATGAGGCTAAGAAAAATGCACTCTACTACTTGAGTAATCGTCTAGTAACGATGGAGGTAAGTATCCACCTATTAAGAAGCACTGTCTAACTTTAATTTTCGCCGCCCAAAAGCATATGCATTACATGTTTTCTCATAAGTTTATCCTTATGTCGAAAGTTAAACTATTGCAATATTTGATGACCCGACCAACACTTTCGGACATTTAGCAAGGTGGTCAATGATTTTATTGCAATTTGATATAATTTTTGTTCCCCTCCGCGCTATCATTGGACAGATTCTAGCAGATTTTCTCGCAACACCCATTTTCAGCTGGGTCCCCTCTCAATGACGAATTACCAGATGAGTAGATACAGAAAGTAGAACCAGCCAAGCAGGAATTGGGTTGATTTTCATCACACCAGATAAGAGCATGTTGAGATTCTCCTACCACCTAACAAAGCCGTGCACAAACAACGAAACAGAATATGAAGCATTGATCACCCAGTTAGAGTTGACAATCTCAATGGATATAACAGATATTGTCGTCTATAGCAACTCACAGCTCGTCATCCAACAAGTTTTCAGACAATACAAGATTTTGAAGTCAATGCTAGCAGAATACCACCGGTATACAATGACGTGACTCTATACCGAATTCCTCGTGACGACAACGCCTATGCCGACGCTCTAGCAAAACTTGCCAAGGAACTGATATGTTCATCGGAGGATTCCATCGACATTACAATACAAGGGCGACGTGTTTTGTCTCGGATCGACCTCGACAATTTACATAAACTGGAAAAAGAAGGAATAGTGATTACAATGGCTGACATCAATGAAGATTGGCATAAGTCATTAATAGAATATTTGCAAATTAGAACGCTACCAGAGGACAAGTCTGAGGCATATCAGATCACAAAAAGGGCTATGTCATATGCTCTAAAGGGTGATGTCCTCTACAGAAGATTGTTCGATCAGATGCAGTTGAGATGTCTAAGCAAAGCTGAAGCACACAGAATATTGTCAAAGAAGTGCATGTCGGATTTTGTGGCGCCCACCAGTCAAGGCCAAAAATGAAAATGAAGATCAAGAGACTCAGATATTATTAGCCAACGATGATATTCAATTGCATGGATACAGCTAGAAGACGTCCCATTTGTCAAGTGCATGAGGTGGTCCTACACCAACCTCCGAATGTGCTACACCCAACTGTTGTCTCGTGATCATTCGAGTGTTACGGACATAATAGGTTCGATAGACCCTCCATCCTCTAAGGGACATAAATTTATTCTTGCAGCTACGGACTACTCCAAGTGGGCAGAGGCAGTGCCGTTACGAGAGGTTACAACACAGCATATTCTACAATTTTTTAAAGCCTGATCGTCTACCGTTTCGGTGTACCGCGCGGAGTGATTTCCGATAACTGGAAAGCCTTCAAGAGAACAAAGATCAACAACTTCGTCAAAAGACATGGGATAAACTAGAGGTACCCTATAATTTAATATCCCAGAGCAAAGAGCCTGGCCGAGAACTTCAATAAGACGCTCGTGCAAATCTTAAAAAGGACATTACACGAAAACAAAAGAGATTGACATAATAAACTATTAGAAACTTTGTGGGCCTACCTGACAACATTCGGAACTCTCACATAATGTACACCCTACACACTTGTGTACGGGTCTGAGGTTGTGCTGCTGCTAGAAGTCCAGATACCATCTCTCAGATTCGTTGTCACCAATCAAATCACAACAGAAGAAAGTGCAAAACTCAGGTTTGAGGATTTGGAAATTCTCAAGGGAAAACGATCAAAAGCACAATAGCATTTGAAACTCTACCAAGCGAGGATGGTGCATGCTCATGACAAATTGGTCCGTCCGAGGGCGTTCAAAGTTGGTGACCTAGTTCTTGTTCTCAAAAGACATTCTTGCACACTGCAAGATAGGTGAAAAATTTGAACCAACTTGGGAGGGACCATTTGTCATAGAGAATGTTTATTCGAAAGGATCTTACCAGTTGGTGGATTTCTGGGGCGAGAAACCGATGTTGTCGGTCAATGGCCGTTACTTGAAGACATTACCCGACGTGACGTTGTTTGAAACCTTTTGAAATTTTGATTGTTATGGGGTTATTTATTTGGTCAAACGTCTGTGACTAAATCCAAAATTTTGTGATAAAATTAACATCAATAAAATAAAAATTTTTGAATTTGTTCACTTAAATTTCCTTCTTTTATCTCAAATTTTAAAATTTCATTAAATTAAATTAAATTACATAAATAAAATTTGCACTTTACAAATTAAAATTTTTGTTTAATGAATGTTTCGTTTTTGTTCTTGTTAATGTTAAATTTCAGTGCACTGATGTTTTTCTTTTGTAGAAAAATGTGGGGACGAAAGCTGGTTTTTGCCTTTAGAGACAGCTTGAATCTCGCACTAAATAGAGAAATAGCAGCTCAGGGTGGCAAGGAAAGCTAATTTATGTCATCCTAGCGTGACTGATATATTTTCCCGCTACCCCTTATGTTAGATTTGAGTCACAGCGTTTTTCTCCCCAACGTAGCAGATATTTTCCTCACCATCATTGAGTTGGATGTGAGTCACAGAGCTTTCCTTCCTAGCGTAACCGATATATTTTCTCACTACCCCCTTGAGCTGGATACGAGTCACAGTGCTTTCCTCCCCAACGCAGCAGACATTTTCCTCGTCACCATTTGAGTTGAATGCGAGTCCCAAAGCTTTCATTCCTAGCGTGACCGATATATTTTTCCGCTACCCCCTTGGGGTGGATGTGAGTCCCAGTATTTTTCTCCCCAACATAGCAGATATTTTCCTCATCACCAATTCGATTGGATGTAAGTCTCAGAGCTTTCATTCCTAGCGTGACCGATATATTTTCCCGCTACCCCCTTGGGTGGATGTGAGTCACAGCGCTTTCCTCCCTAATGTAACAGGTATTTTCCTCGTCATCATTTGGGTTGGATGTGAGTCCCAGAACTTTCCTTCCTAGCGTGACCAATATATATTCCTGCTAACCCTTGGGTTGAATGTGAGTCCTGACACTTTCCTCTCTAACTTAGAAGATATTTTCCTCATCGCCACTTGGGTTGGATTTGAGTATCAGAGCTTTCCTTCCTAGTGTCACCCATATATTTCTCGCTACCCTTGGGTTGGATGTGAGTCTTAAAGCTTTCCTTCACAACGTAGTGATATATTTCCGAGCAGCTCTTGAGTTGGATGTGATTCATCGAGCTTTTCTCCTCAATTTGGTCTCTTTCCGCTACCTCTTGGGTTGGATGTGAGTCTCATAGCTTTCATTCCCAATGTAGTGATATGTTTCCGAAGAAAATTCTGAATTCTACAATATTTCAGAGGTTAGAGATTTTATATTTGATTTCGTGTTGCTTTAAGAGTCTCCTCTTATTGCCATCTTTCAAATCAAATTCTAGGATATTTCAGAGATTGAAGATTTTATATCCAATTCCACGTTATTTTAGGAGTCCCCTCATATCGCAATCTTTTAAATCAAATTCTATGATACTTTAGATGATGAAGATTTTATATCTAATTCTGCATTATTTTGCAAGGATGAGGATTTTATATATGATTCTGCACTGTTTTGCAATGGTGCATATGATATTTTCGAGGATGAGGATTTCAGACATTCGATTCCGCATTGCTCAGCAATGGCTCACACTATATACTAGAGGACGAGGATTCCAACATTTGAATCCGCATTGCTTCACAATGGTTAAAATTATACCAAATTCTAGAAGATGAAAATTTCGACATCTGATTCCGTATTGCTTCGCAATGGTTCAAACTAGATTAAATTTTAGAGGATGATGATTCAGACATTCGATTCTGCATTACTTAGCAATGGTCTAAATATCAAACTTTAAGGGTTGAGGAAGCAAGCCCTTTCGATTCATTCAAGGCATCTTACTCCCATTCTTCGAGATCGATTTAAGACCAACTTGAGTGGAGGATGACATCCGATTCTCCTGCCGGGACTAATACCTGAATCTTAACTCCCATTTCAGTATCAGCACCCACATATTGACTCTCATCCTTTGAAGTACCAGAAATTTGATAATTTGAAACCCACCTTCTAATCCCCGCGAGACTTCTGAATCCTCGGTTTCGCTCGGATATTCACTTGTTAATTCCCCAGCGGAAACAACTGTCACCAAATTCTACTTTCTGTTCTAAGCATGCTGGTTTAGACGTCTGTGTTGGTTTTGTTGATCTCTTTGTTCAACGCCAATACGCGCGGTGTGTTTGCCCAGCACGCCGCACCTATTGTGGGTCTATTTATTGACATCATTTTTTGTTGAGGTCTAGTTTCCTCCTAAGTAGCATAGGGTCTAGCCATAGAACTTTCCTGTTGATTATTCATGGAGAACTGGAAAAAAAACTCTCACCATTAGAAATTTTAAACTCTTCTTTGCACAACTTGAAGTTTCACATATTAGTCATAACCTCTAGCACTTAGTAGATGGGTTCAATATGAGGGAGCTCAAGGAGAGTCCCCATAGGATGGTCAAGCCTTAGGACTAACCCTAGGTGGTCTGGTCTAGCTTAGGCTAGATAACACACACTACACTTTTTCACACACCCCAAACCTTAAGACCACTTGCACTACTCCTTTTGGAAAGCTCATATGGGTGGACCCAAACCCCTAACCCTTGGCTAAGAGGGTTAGGACCAGCATATTGAACAACCAAAGTGAGTCCTCATATGGCTCTCATGACTTGGAAATGGTTTCATGACTTACCTAACTACTTTAGCCCAAACTTTCATTAAAATTACCAAAACACTTACAACCATAATTTTTGCCAAAATTCTCAAAATTGCCCAAAACATTGAAATTTGTCCTAAAATCATTTCAAACTATTCCCCACTACCCAAATTGACCAAAATCATCAAATTCCCAAAGTACCCGAAATTGCCAAAAATTACCAAAATGCCCCTCATGACCCAAAATTTTCAAAAATTCCATGAATTTCCAAAAATTCCAAAACCATCTTATTTGTCCCCAAAATCAATTTGAACCACTCCTATAGACTCAATTTGACCAAATTGACCTATGTTGACCAAAATCTCAAAATTACACTTAAAAGACAAACTTATCCAAATTAGCCCCAATATTAAACAAATTGACCCCAATCTTCCTCAATTTCAATTCCAAATCAAATTCAACATCCCTAATACTAATTGAAACCAAATACAAACCCAATTTGAACCAATTGCAAGCTCAATTTCACCCAAATTCAATTCTAACCTAAAATCCCCAAATTGACCATATGTCAAAATTCCACCAAATTGGTCTTAAAATTCAATTCAAAATCACTTGAAATTCTTTCAAAACTCTTCATAACATCTCCCTACACCAAATTAAATATTTAATTGACCCAAATTTTGGCCCAAATTCACCCCCAATTTTAAAAGGCCAAGCACACCATATTTAATTCCGAAAGCCCAAAATTTACCCAAAAGCCCACATGATAAATTTCCCCTCATCGTCCACTTAATCAAAATTATTCCATAAGTTTTAAATCAATGTTCAAGTCATTCCAAATCAAACCTCATGAAAAACTCTACAAAAATACCCCATAAATTCAAAAATCCATTTTCATGCAAATTGGTAAAGCCAAGGACAAGCCATGAAGCCATCCCCAAGCCATGGGTGAGTCATATGAGCCTTTGCCACCACACCAAGTTATTAATGGCAAAAGGAGCCACCTTCAAGCTTCTTTAAAAAGGTTTAACCCATTAAATGTCACAAAAACTACTCTACATTGTAATTTAATATCAGAGGAACTCCCCATAAAAATTTCAAGTCAATTGGAATTAACTTAACCACTAAAATGGACTAAGTGAAATTGCATTTTTTGAACTAAAATAATTATAATAATTAAAATACAACTCAAAAAATCACCAAAAATGGTTTTGGGAGCTCCTTGTGACAAGAAGAACCTAAAAAAAATAAAAGTTGAGTTAAAATAAATATTTTATTTTAAGTCATTTTAAATATTTAAATAATTAAAAAATTAATTAAAAATCATAAAAATTACAAGAATGTAAAAAACACATTAAAATGTAACATTTGACTTCCTGATCATTTGGGACCAATTAAAATAATTCTCCTAATTTTCTAAATCAAGATATTAATTTTTAAAGGCTTAAAATAAATTTTCTTTAATTTTCCACGAAAATAAATCTAATAATTAAAATATAAACCACAAAAATATTAATTTTGTTTTTGGGTTCCCTGGCCCTAGAGAGATTTAAGAAAAATATAAAACTTAATTTTCCACTTAAATAATATTTTATATTTAAATAATACTCAAAACAAACAAATAATTTTAATAATTAAATTAAACCTCTAAAAATCATGAAAATTGATCCAAGTCCTCATCTAGCCTAAGTGAACCTCCAGTATTTTACTTAAGGACGGAGGTTTTGTTTTAGTTGAGTTATTCAATTTTCATCAAAAAATTCCTATTTTTGCATTAAAATAATTATAAAATTAAATAAATTCAGAAAAATCATATTTTCTTCTCTGATGTTTTAATTAACTCATGAGTGAGGTAACATAAAAATTTTAAAGTCATTTGGGANATATTTAAATAATACTCAAAACAAACAAATAATTTTAATAATTAAATTAAACCTCTAAAAATCATGAAAATTAATCCAAGTGCTCATCTAACCTAAGTGAACCTCCAGTATTTTTCTTAAGGATAGAGGTTTTGTTTTGGATGAGTTATTGAATTTTTATCAAAAGTCTCTATTTTTGCATTAAAATAATTAAAAAATTAAATAAATTCAGAAAAATCACATTTTCTACTTTGATGTTTTAATTAACTCATGAGTGGGGTAACATAAAAATTTTAAAGTCATTTGGGTTTAATTTAATGAATTATAAGGTGTTAAGGCCTCAAGGGCAAAATGGTAATTTTAGAATTTAAGGCCTAATTAATATTTAGGTTAACCAAAGGGTAAATGGGTAATAAATGATCTTAAATGACATGTCTTGATGATTGAAACATGAAAGGGATAAATGATGCAACTAACATCACTTTGGTCTCATTAAGGATAAATTTATAATTTCTCAAATTGATGAAATTCGGAAGAGTAATTAAATAAGAAGATATTAAGGTGAGGAGTTTAACTTTGCAAGATCATAACCCACTAACTTAAAGCCCCAATTAATAGTTTTAAAATGATTTATGATTCTTGATAAGCATTAGAAATATAAATATTTAAATTTTTCTAAAATTTACAAATCTACCATTATGTTTTAAGGGTTTAACAGTGAATTAAGCTTAATCAAAATTTTGTCTGATGAGGTTTAGAAAATGACCTAAAATTAATTTCAAACATTTTTAAAAGACTACAAGTTCATCTATGAAAGTCAAACCAGCTAAGTTTCTTAATTAAGCCCAAATTGCCCCTAAGGGTCTTTACCCGTATAATCCGTAAGTGAAACATCAAATGATAATTACCCCTCTTAAAGGAAAATCAAAACATCAAGGTTCATTGAGCATAAAGGGTATTAATTGCGTGAACCATATAACAAACATAATAAGACCAAAATGAACTCGAGACGATTCAAGGGACTGTGAAATGTCTAAGGTATTACCCAGGATCTTCCCAAAGTATATATATTAATTAAATTAAGTCGGGCGTCGGGATATCTATTCCAGCAACCAATAACTTCCAATTTGGCGACTGACAAAAATCAAAGGGTTATAAGGGAAGAGCAAATGCAGAGATATCAAAGGCAGCACATCACATGTTTACTCATAAAGGTCATGGGCATGGAAATCTATGATCTAATCATTACAATAAAATATGATTATTAAGATTCAATTTTTAAATTTTCTTGTCTTTATTGTAGTTTTCTCTATCAAAAAACAAGAAACTCATATTGACGCCCAAAAATAGTCTGCACGAATCTCGAGAAAATCCAACGGTTTAGCTGAAAAAAAAATCCCTTTAACCAAAAGCAACAAGTCCTCCTGAATTCAACCGGAGGAAGACCACTAGTCGATCGAAGGCAGAAGACCGAAAGACCACCGAGGCAGAAAAAGAACAGACATCCACACCAATCCTCCTAAAAGGAACCAGTCAGATACAAGTCAAACCCTTAAAGCCAACCTCCCACGAAAATCCCCAAGAGATACACCAAAGACCAACAATCATACAAGTAGATCGGCTATCACGATCAAGGACCGACCGATGTTCTAATTCAATAGTCGACGAGCTGTCTGGGTCAAGAGCTGATTGGGTGAGCTGGGACAAGAGTCGATTGGAGCCAGCTCACCCAACCAACCGAAAGGGCTGCCCAGCAGTAGGTCCAAAACTGTGAAAGACCATAATATTTTGTACAAGCCCCCGTAAAGTAGGGATAATCATGTAATCTTTATATTATGTTTTGTCCTCTATAAATAGGAGGACCATTTCATGTTCTAGGACATTTGGATCCCCCTCTATGTACCAAACAATTTGATGAAATAAAATGGGCCAAAGAGCCTGGGAATAACCCGGTTTGGCCCTGAGAGCCAAATCCGTGTGCACTCTCTGCCTCCTCGATTTCCTTTTCTCCATTTCTCCTTCATGATTCCCAAACACTCTATGTTTTGGGTGTGATTCACAGAACAAACTGGATTCAACAATAACACTTCCAACTTTCACCAAGAAAAATTGAGAAATAATCCCCAACAAATTTACTAAATGATATGTTTTATTGAATGCTACTAAGACCTTCAAAAGCTAGCCTTCAAACATTTCAATGTCATTATCATCACCAGAAACAAGAAGGTTGTGATATATTTAAGACTAACTAGAAGCAGAGAATTGAAAACGTTAAAACTGTTAAATATATGAAGCCAAATTTACTTTCAAATATAGCTCTATTAATTTGTTGAGTTACCGCCTCATTATTGTTGAATATTGATTGAGGATTTGATCTAGTTATCTATGGGATGCGAATTTTTAAACACAATATATAATCAACAGAGGACCTTAAGACATGTTGCATGTGCTATTCTTCTGTTTCATAAACTATGTACATTCACATCTATAAATACATCCCTTGGTTGCACCGTAGTGTCCCAACCCTAAACTAAGACAGAGAGACAATGAAGAGCTTGAAAGAGCAAAAGAGTCTATTGATTGGTACCAGCTATAGGAAAGGAGGTAGTGTTTGGACCTTACCGAAGAAAGAGAAATTTGAACTATCATCAGGTGAGAAGGATTTCAACAAAAATAGAGGAGCTCTCCGGTACAAGAAAGAGAGAGACTTTGGCTTACCTTTAAGATGGCGACTCCTGGCCTAACGCAAATAAAACCTTCAAGGTTGCAGCATCAGTTTGTCTTTAACTATATTAAGAGGACAACTAGTTGATATGGTGCCTTCATCTTTGGTGAAGAAAGAATTCAGTAACAGGATTTTGTTATTCCCTTCACTCCACTAATTAAATTGAAGTGGTATTTATGCACTTACCTTTCAATTTTGTATAAATTATAATCTCTATATATGCCTCTCTTGAAGTTTAACATAAAATTTGATCTCTATATGGTCATAAATGAATACAGATCCCACTGAAACTCATAAATCTTGAATAACTTGTGATGATTGATTCTTCATCTTTGTGCTTTTTTATTTTCGATATTTTATTCTAATAACCGTTGCCGAAGATTTCGGTTAAGAGAGTTCTAAAATACAAGCAATAGAAAGGAAGGTTAGGATTGACAAATTTGGAAGTTGTAATTTTGGCCATTGAAAAATGTAAATCAAAGATTACCTAACATCAAAACCTCTTCCACTTTCTCAAGAAATAAAGCCAACATCTGTTGATCAAGAAGGGCGAGAGCTAATGGATAAGAAAGCATTAGAGTTATCAGCATGGGTCGCCTATAAAATTTGGGACCTTTACATATATAAAACTGAATTCTTATGCATTTAATAGGAAACCATGAGGCATAGGAAGATCTCAATTCTCCAACATACATTATAATAGAAGCAAACCCTGCAGTTGCACGATGCATGCTGACAATTGCTTGAAGCAAGAAAATATGGTGAAAGACTGTCGCCAAAAAAAGTTCAAAAAAAAAACGTGAAAATAAATAGAAATAATGAATGTTGCTACAGAAGACGCATGAGATGCTCTCATTCTTAGAGTTGACGAGTCCGATGAAATTATGGATATGTGGGCTCATGCATTTTTCCACTTTTCTTCTCACAAAGAAGGAAAATTTTATAAGATGGTGGTGAGACATGCAATGCTCTATGGCGCAGAATGCTGGCCTTTAAAAGTGAAGCATAAAACAAAGTTCAGTGTCGCTAAGGTGAGAATGCTTAGGTGGATGAATGGTCTGACAATTAGAGACAAAAAGTGAAATGAATTTACCTGTAATAGGCTCGACC
This sequence comes from Phalaenopsis hybrid cultivar, assembly GCA_002079205.1. Taxonomy (NCBI): domain Eukaryota; kingdom Viridiplantae; phylum Streptophyta; class Magnoliopsida; order Asparagales; family Orchidaceae; genus Phalaenopsis; species Phalaenopsis hybrid cultivar. Next base: position 246,482 of record JXCR01147056.1, on the reverse strand, counting down.
TAGCTCCGATGGAAGACAAGATTAGAGAGAATCATCTTAAATGGTTTGGTCACATTAAACATCGACCATCTGATGATCTTGTTAGGAGAATATATGTTTTAGATTCAAGTTATATTAAGAAAGACAGAGGTAAACCTAAAAGGACTTTAATGTATTGTATAAAAAATGATCCGAACCTATTAGAATCAAGGACGAAATGGAGAAAAAGGACGAAATGTAACCGACCCCACTTAATAAGATAAAGGCTTGTTGTTGTTGTTGTTGTCTTCTCATGAAGAACTAATGATAAATTACTCGAGAAACCATCAAAAATAACATTTTGTTGAAAATGAGCCCTCAAGCATTGTCAAAATTGGCAATTTCATACTTATAACTGCAAATGGGAACACCTATAATTTGCCCAAAAAAAAAACTGAGGAAAACTCCTGTCCTAAAGAGGAACCTGATTTCTATAACATAACTTGTACAGATGCAATGCTGCAATTCAATAGTAATGTCTAAAAGGAAACCAATAAAAGCAATGGTGATTGACCAAAGAAACAAAAATTACACTCTAGACCAACTTGAGTAGATGAACGGTGGAAGATGCAACAAGTTCAAACACAGATACAAATACTTGGCATTAAAGATTAGGCCACCTCCATGAAAAAGACACAAGGATCCTCCACTTCAAAGGCAAATCAAACTTGTTGAAAGATTACATTTCAGATAAGAAGAATAAACTTCCCAAAGAGAACCCAGAACCACTGGTTCACAGTAAGGAATAGAAGGAAGAATGATGCACTACGTCATCCTCAGAAATTACTGAAATAAGAAATTATAGTTTTATTTCGTTAAGAAAACAAATTTGTTCGCTATTATTGAAAATGGAAAATATTGTTAGAAAATGACCTGGTGCTAAAATATGCTTATGATTTTAATAGTCTAAATGTGTGCCAGCATTGGAACCCATTAATGACCTTGCACTTTAAAAAGAAGAAAAAATTACGTCAAAATTCAAAGTTACAAACTATTTAACTCTAGATCGTAGGAGATCCTGCATCAATAAATCAGGAACTCACACCTCATTAATCTGTGAACTTCTTTAACGCAATTCTATCTCGCCCATTTCATATCCATAGTTAACTAATCAACAGAAAAGGTTTTCTGCAAAATCTTGCCCTTTTTTAAACATTTCAGTTGCAATGCCATTCTGTTGTCCTTCAAACAAAAAAAGGGGGAGACAAACGATTGAGTTATCAACAAATCTCAAGATGAGCTTTGAATCACTGGAAAATTTAAAAAAAAGACCCAATACGATTATGTGAAGACTATGCTGCAATTTTTATGGTCTTGATATTGAAGTAAACTACATGAATAAATAGAAATTTTTCATACTTAACAGGAGATTTAAAGCAGTTTATCGATGAAAGCGCCAACAAAGTCGACTATTTATTAAGGTGCCAAAAATGCTAATGAAAAGAACAACAAAATTTAATTTTTTCCAACAACAAAATAGTTACAGTATGAACACATTTACAAAAACTCCAATACAAAATATAGGCTCTTCAAAAAATGCATGTAACATAGTTGTGCCTATGAACTTAAGAATGGAATTTTAAAGCAGAACAGGAAAAAACCACAGCCCATGGGGAGAAAAAATAAGCTCACAAACAAGTTGGATCCAATTAAAAAGAGGTTACCTGGCCATGCAGTTACATACTAAGAGACATTAGCAATACATTAAAGAGAACCATAACAATTAAAAAAANAGGTATAAATTGCGTGAACCACATAACAAACATAATAAGACCAAAATGAACTCGAGACGATTCAAGGGACTGAGAAATGTCTAGGGTATTATCCAGGATCTTGTCTAAGTATATATATTAATTAAATTAAATCGGGCGTCGGGATATCTATTCTGACAACCAATAACTTTCAATTTGGCGACCAACAAAAATCGAAGGGTTACAAGGGAAGAGAAAATGCATAGATATCAAAGGCAGCACATCACACGTTTACTCATAAAGGCCATGGGCACGGAAATCCATGATCTAATCATTACAATAAAATATGATTATTAAGATTCAATTTTTAAAGTTTCTTGTCTTTATTGTTGTTTTTTCTATCAAAAAAACAAGAAACTCATATTGACGCCCAAAAATAGCCTGCACGAATCTCGAGACAATCCAACGGTTTAGATGAAAAAAAATCCCTCTAACCAAAAGCAACAAGTCCTCCTGAATCCAACCAAAGGAAGACCACTAGTCGATCGAAGGCAGAAGACCAAAAGACCACCCAGGCGAAAAAGAACAGACATCCACACCAATCCTCCTGAAAGGAACCAATCAGATACAAGTCATACCCTTAAAGCCAACCTCCCACGAAGATCCCAAAGAGATACACCAAAGACCAACAATCATACAAGCCGATCGGCTATCACGATCAAGGACCGACCGATGTTCTAATTCATTAGTCGGCGAGCTGTCTGGGTCAAGAGCCGATCAGGTGAGCTGGGACAAGAGTCGATTGGAGTCGGCTCACCCAACCAACCGAAAGGGCTACCCAGCAGCAGGTCCAGAACTGTGAAAGACCATAATATTTTGTACAAGCCCCCANACCCTTAAAGCCAACCTCCCACGAAGATCCCAAAGAGATACACCAAAGACCAACAATCATACAAGCCGATCGACTATCACGATCAAGGACCGACCGATGTTCTAATTCATTAGTCGGCGAGTTGTCTGGGTCAAGAGCCGATCGGGTGAGCTGAGACAAGAGTCGATTGGAGTCGGCTCACCCAACCAACTGAAAGGGCTACCCAGCAGCAGATCCAGAACTGTGAAAGACCATAATATTTTGTACAAGCCCCCGTAAAGTAGGGGTAATCATGTAATCTTTATATTATGTTCTGTCCTCTATAAATAGGAGGATCATTTCATGTTCTAGGACTTTTGGATCCCCTCTATGTACCAAACAATTCGATGAAATAAAAGGGGCCAAAGAGCCTGGGAACAACCCGTNGTAATCTTTATATTATGTTCTGTCCTCTATAAATAGGAGGATCATTTCATGTTCTAGGACTTTTGGATCCCCTCTATGTACCAAACAATTCGATGAAATAAAAGGGGCCAAAGAGCCTGGGAACAACCCGTTTTGGCCCTGAGAGACAAATCCGTGTGCACTCTCTGCCTCCTCGATTTCCTTTTCTCCATTTCTCCTTCATGATTCCCAAACGCTCTATGTTTTGGGTGTGATTCACAGAACAAATCTGGATTCAACAATAACGCTTCCAACTTTCACCAAGAAAAATTGAGAAATAATCCCCAACAAATTTACTAAATGATATGTTTTATTGAATGCTACTAAGACCTTCAATAGCTAGCCTTCAGACATTTCAATGTCATTATCATCACCAGAAACAAGAAGGTTGTGATATATTTAAGACTAACTAGAAGCAGAGAATTGAAAACGTTAAAACTGTTAAATATATGAAGCCAAATTTACTTTCAAATATAGCTCTCTTAATTTGTTAAGTCACCGCCTCATTATTGTCGAATATTGATTAAGGATTTGATCTAGTTATCTATGGGATGCGAATTTTTAAACAAAATATGTAATCAACAGAGGACCTTAAGACATGTTGCATGTGCTATTCTTCTGTTTCATAAACTATGTACATTCACATCTATAAATACATCCCTTGGTTGCACCGTAGTGTCCCAACCCTAAACTAAGACAGAGAGACAATGAAGAGCTTGAAAGAGCAAAAGAGTCTTTTGATTGGTACCAGCTATAGGAAAGGAGGTAGTGTTTGGATCTTACCGAGGAAAGAGAATTTGAACTATCATCAGGTGAGAAGGATTTCAACAAAAATAGAGGAGCTCTCCGGTACAAGAAAGAGAGAGACTTTGGCTTACCTTTAAGATGGCGACTCTTGGCCTAACGCAAATAAAACCTTCAAGGTTGTAGCATCAGTTTGTCTTTAACTATAAGAAGAGGACAACTAGTTGCTATGGTGCCTTCATCTTTGGTGAAGAAAGAATTCAGTAACAGGATTTTGTTATTCCCTCCACTCCACTAATTAAATTAAAGTGGTATTTATGCATTTCCCTTTCAATTTTGTATAAATTATAATCTCTATATATGCCTCTCTTGAAGTTTAACATAAAATTTGATCTCTATATGGTCATAAATGAATACAGATCCCACCGAAACGCATAAATCTTGTATATCTTGTGATGATTGATTCTTCATCTTTGTGCATTTTTATTTTCCATATTTTATTCTAATAACTGTTGCGGAGGATTTCCGTTAAGAGAGTTCTAAAATTCAAGCAATAGAAAGGAAGGTTAGGATTGACAAATTTGGAAGTTGTAATTTTGGCCATTGAAAAATGTAAATCAAAGATTACCTAACATCAAAACCTCTTCCACTTTCTCAAGAAATAAAGCCAACATCTGTTGATCAAGAAGGGCGAGAGCTAATGGATAAGAAAGCATTAGAGTTATCAGCATGGGTCGCCTATAAAATTTGGGACCTTTACATATATAAAACTGAATTCTTATGCATTTACATAGGAAATCATAAGGCATAGGAAGATCCCAACTCTCCAACATACATTATAATAGAAGCAAACCCTGCAGTTGCACGGGTGCATGCTGACAAATTGCTTGAAGCAAAAAAATATGGTGAAAGACTGTCGCCAAAAAAAGTTTAAAAAAGAAAACGTCAAAATAAATAGAAATAATGAATGTTGCTACAGAAGACACATGAGATGCTCTAATTCTTAGAGTTGACGAGTCCGATGAAATTATGGATATGTGGGCTCATGCATTTTTCCACTTTTCTTCTCACAAAGAAGGAAAATTTTATAAGATGGTGGTGAGACATGCAATGCTCTATGGCGCAGAATGCTGGCCTTTAAAAGTGAAGCATAAAACAAAGTTCAGTGTTGCTGAGGTGAGAATGCTTAGGTGGATGAGTGGTCTGACAATTAGAGACAAAATGCGAAATGAATTTACCTGTAATAGGCTCAACTTAGCTCCGATGGAAGACAAGATTAGAGGGAATCATCTTAAATGGTTTGGTCACATTAAACATCGACCATCTGATGATCTTGTTAAGAGAATATATGTTTTAGATTCAAGTTATATTAAGAAAGGCAGAGGTAAACCTAAAAGGACTTTAATGTATTGTATAAAAAATGATCCAAATCTATTAGAATCAAGGACGAAATGGAGAAAAAGGACTCATGTAGCCGACCCCACTTAATAAGATAACGGCTT
>JXCR01147056.1:227384-240751 GCA_002079205.1 Phalaenopsis hybrid cultivar | reverse complement strand
CCCCCACCTTGCATACAATTTTATTTGTTTGTGTCGTATATGGTGCTATTTCAGATTTTCGGGTTTCGTGTTGAAATTTCCCTTTCAAGTGTATTAGTTGTAACCGTCTAACTTTCAATAAAAATATTGATTTTCCTATTGTAATTTGGATTAACTCTGGTATCATTTGTATCAAAGTTAATCTTACCCTAGTCATATCCAAAAGTTTATATCATCCCACCATATCACCACCCAAAATATTTATTTTCCCTCCACTCTACATACCCCATTCCACCACCTACACCCAAAACCCTAGCCGCACCTGCAAAAAGATAACTGTCGAAGATCGGAATGGGAGAAAATGTCAAGATTCCGTTTATAAAAAATCTACAAAAAGATGTCTAGGAACCTTCTTTGGAGGATGTGCAGCGNTTTTCCCTCCACTCTACATACCCCATTCCACCACCTACACCCAAAACCCTAGCCGCACCTGCAAAAAGATAATTGTCGAAGATCGGAATGGGAGAAAATGTCAAGATTCCGTTTATGAAAAATCTACAAAAAGATGTCTAGGAACCTTCTTTGGAGGATGTGCAGCAAAAATCCTCCAACTGCAACGAAGATTTGTCTCCTTCGAGAGGAGGCAATCTGGAAGGGTCACTCGTAGCTACAACAGTGTTTTGCGACGGAATGGAATGAATCTTTTCCACCATGTGAATTTTAGGAATGAAAAACCTCTACCTCGAATATTTTACCTGAAATATCTGAGAAAGCAANGGCAATCTGGAAGGGTCACTCGTAGCTACAACAGTGTTTTGCGACGGAATGGAATGAATCTTTTCCACCATGCGAATTTTAGGAATGAAAAACCTCTACCTCGAATATTTTACCTGAAATATCTGAGAAAGCAGAATTTTGAAATAACAGTGGATTTGACATATTTTGACAACCACTTGGATCCGAACAAATTCACGAGGGGCTTGAGACCATGAAACTTTTTTTTAGTACCAGGAAGTCCCACTGAACATAACGGTGAAACTAGCTGCCAAAAAGCTAAGGAAAAGTATATTATTTTAGTAGGAAGATTTGAAACACCTATGCCAGCGTAAAAGAAAAAACAAGATCACTACTTGCTCTAAAATAAAATGGGAGATGCAGCGACGGTACCTACCAGCTCACTACAGATTAGATGTTGNTAACGGTGAAACTAGCTGCCAAAAAGCTAAGGAAAAGTATATTATTTTAGTAGGAAGATTTGAAACACCTATACCAACGTAAAAGAAAAAACAAGATCACTACNGTAACATAGTTGTGCCTGTGAACTTAAGAATGCAATTTTAAAGCAGAACAGGAAAAAACCACAGCCCATGGGTAGAAAAAATAAGCTCACAAAAAAGTTGGATCCCATTAAAAAGAGGCTACCTGGCCATGCAGTTACATGCTAAGAGACATTAGAAATACATTAAAGAGAACCATAACAATTAAAAAAGAATTCGTAAANATATATATATATATATATATATATATATATATATATATATATATATATATTTTTTTTTTTTGGTAGGAGTCTAAGGTTAGTTTTTTGCATGGTTTGTTCAGGACAGCCGCCCGCATCTGTTTTCTCCCTTCGAGGTTTCTATATGAGAGATTAGGTGGTGCTCCGATTGTATCTCTCTCCCGAAGTGATGATTATCTTCTCAATCCCTTTCCACATCCCCCCACATTGCTCCCGGTCATCATGTCTCACTAAAGCCGCCCGCAACAGCATTTNTCCGATTGTATCTCTCTCCCGAAGTGATGATTATCTTCTCAATCCCTTTCCACATCCCCCCACATTGCTCCCAGTCATCATGTCTCACTAAAGCCGCCCGCAACAGCATTCTGATTTTGTATTCTGCAGTTCCAGCCACCGCCATCGCCTTTCCCACCCTCCCCTTAGCTGTCATCGCAGTTCCAATCCTCCAACTTCACTGCCGCAATGTTCTCTCCATCGCCCCGCTGTTTCAACCGTTGTCGAGCCATCCATATTACTGTCGCCATTCGGACAACGGCACACCTGCTATTTTCTTGTTGTCCCACCGCCCCCTACTGGCTGCCACTCGTTGAAACTAGCTCCAACTGCTATTACATTTCTTCTCAACGCCATGGGACAGCCGCACACTGNCCCTCCCCTTAGCTGTCATCGCAGTTCCAATCCTCCAACTTCACTGCCGCAATGTTCTCTCCATCGCCCCGCCGTTTCAACCGTTGTCGAGCCATCCATATTGCTGTCTCCATTCGGACAACGGCACACCTGCTATTTTCTTGTTGTCCCACCGCCCCCTACTGGTTGCCACTCGTTGAAACTAGCTCCAACTGCTATTATATTTCTTCTCAACGCCACGGGACAGCCGCACACTANGAAAAGGTTTTCTGCAAAATCTTGCCCTTTTTTAAACATTTCAGTTGCAATGCCATTCTGTTGTCCTTCAAAAAAAAAGAGGGGGAGACAAACGATTGAGTTATCAACAAACAAATCTCAAGATGAGCATTGCATCACTGGAAAATTTAAAAAAAAAGACCCAATACAATTATGTGAAGATTATGCTGCAATTTTTATGGTCTTGATATTGAAGTAAACTACATGAATAAATAAAAATTTTTCATACTTAACAGGAGATTTAAAGCAGNTATGGTCTTGATATTGAAGTAAACTACATGAATAAATAGAAATTTTTCATACTTAACAGGAGATTTAAAGCATTTCATCGATGAAAGGGCCAACAAAGTCAACAACTTATTAAGGTGCCAAAAATGCTAATGAAAAGGACAACAAAATTTAATCTTTTTCCAACAACAATATAGTTACAGTATGAACACATTTACAAAAACTCCAATACAAAATATAGGCTCTTCAAAAAATGCATGTAACATAGTTGTGCCTGTGAACTTAAGAATGCAATTTTAAAGCAGAACAGGAAAAAACCACAGCCCATGGGGAGAAAAAATAAGCTCACAAAAAAAGTTGGATCCCATTAAAAAGAGGCTACCTGGCCATGCAGTTACATACTAAGAGACATTAGAAATACATTAAAGAGAACCATAACAGTTAAAAAAGAATTCGTAAATATTATTAAAGAATAAATCTACCTGCAAATTACAATATTCTAAATCAAACGGTAGAATTAGAATGTTTCCGATTTAGCTCAGAGCATTGCTACGTTCAGAACTAGAACCATAAAAATTAAGGGAAAAAGTAACACGAGTCTAGCAAAGAGAAGAGCAAAACATGCAATCTAGTAAAATGTGAATCGTGATTGATATAAAATGAAAAATCTGCAACAAGACACCATTTGAAGTTTCTAATTAATTTCCTTAAAAATTACAAACTGCCACCTTTCCGCATTTCTTAGTTCACTAGAACTAAGTGATCTGAATTTTCAAAAATAACAAATAGAACAACCAAGCATTGTTTTGCAACATCTGGAAGTATATGTTATCAAACNAAAAATCTGCAACAAGACACCATTTGAAGTTTCTAATTAATTTCCTTAAAAATTACAAACTGCCACCTTTCCACATTTTTTAGTTCACTAGAACTAAGCGATCTGAATTTTCAAAAATAACAAATAGAACAACCAAGCATTGTATTGCAACATCTGGAAGTACATGTTATCGAATACATTAGAGATATCGTGGAATAAGCATCCCAACTATAATTGATCTTCAGAAATAATAATAATAATAATAATAATAATAATAATAATAGGAATGGACTTTTGCCGACTTATGATGAAAAAGCACCAGCAATAAAAGGAAATCATCAAAATGATCCTTAAGAAGACGTGGGAGCTGGCCCTGCTCCCAGCACGGGANATTTTTAATTTTTTATTAATTTTTTTTTTTTGGTAGGAGTCTGAGGTTAGTTTTTGGCATGGTTTGTTCAGGACAGCCGCCCGCATCTGTTTTCTCCCTTCGGGGTTTGTATATGAGAGATTGGGTGATGCTCCGACTGTATCTCTCTCTCGAGGTGATGATTATCTTCTCAATCCCTTTCCACATCCCCCCACATTGCTCCCGGTCATCATGTCTCACTACAGCCGCCCGCAACAGCATTCCGATTTTGTATTCTGCAGTTTCAGCCACCGCCATCGCCTTTCCCACTCTCCCCTTAGCTGCCATCGCAGTTCCAATCCTCCAACTTCACTGCCGCAATGTTCTCTCCATCGCCCCGCTGTTTCAACAGTTGTCGAGCCATCCATATTGCTGCCGCCATCCGGACAACGGCACACCTACTATTTTCTTGTTGTCCCACCGCCCCTACTGGCTGCCACTCGTTGAAACTAGCTCCAACTGCTATTATATCTCTTCTCAATGCCCCAGGACAGCCGCACACTGTTGTTCCTGCCTTCCGAACCGCTCCTCCCCTTCCCTCTTGTTTGCCAACCACCCTTTTCCACCACCTTCCACACCCTCACCAACCAACCCTCCCCCCTGCATACAATTTTATTTGTTTGTGTCGTGTATGTTGCTATTTCAGATTTTCGGGTTTCGTGTTGAAATTTCCTTTTCAAGTGTATTGATTGTAACCGTCTAACTTTCAATAAAAAAATATTGATTTTCCTATTGGAATTTGGATTAACTCTACATCATTTGTATCAGAATTAATCTTACCCTAGTCATTTCCAAATGTTTATAGCATCCCACCATATCACCACCCAAAATATTTCTTTTCCCTCCACTCTACATACCCCATCCCGCCACCTACACCCAAAACCCTAGCCGCACCCCCAAAAAGATAATTGTCGAAGATCGCAATGGGAGAAAATGTCAAGATTCCATTAATGAGAAATCAACAAAAAGATGTCTAGGAACCTTCTTTGGAGGATGTGCAGCAAAAAATCCTCCAACTGCAACGAAGATTTGTCGCCTTCGAGAGGAGGCAATCTGGAAGGGTCACTTGTAGCTACAACAGTGTTTTGCGACGAAATGGAATGAATCTTTTCCACCATGCGAATTTTAGGAATGAAAAACCTCTACCTTGAATATTTTACCTGAAATATCTGAGAAACTAGAATTTTGAAAAAACAGAGGATTTGACATATTTTGACAACCACTTGGATCCGAACAAATTCACGAGAGGCTTGAGACCATGAAACTTTTTTTTAGTACCAGGAAGTCCCACTGAACATAACGGTGAAACTAGCCGCCAAAAAGCTAAGGAAAAGTATATTATTTTGGTAGGAAGATTTGAAACACCTATGTCAACGTAAAAGAAAAAACAAGATCACTATTTACTCTAAAATAAAATGGGAGATGCAGCGACGGTACCTACCAGCTCACTACAGATTAGATGTTCAGACCCCAACTTCAAAAGTAAAGATACCGCGTCACTGAACGCCCACCGCATCATACAGGCAAGGTTCAATCTGAGGATCTTACAGCAAAGTGCACCCAGGGGAACATTCAAGCCGACCCACCTAAGAAGACACTAGGTCAGAGTGGAGAATAGGTGTAACTAATATGCATTTACAAATTCGTCTCAACCAGTAAGTGTTTAAAGTGTCATGGATTTGAGCATAACAAATCAGATTACACAGCTAGGAGAATGATCTCTCTCACGGATAAGCGTGTGTTGACCTCATTTTTGTGAGATCTTTCTCTTTCTCTCTAGAACTTAATGGTTTTAGCAATAGGATTTTATAGTGATTTTGCTTAGAGGACTAATGTTGGGACCCATACCAACTAGAAATTTGAACTATTTCTTGCTCCTTAGGGTTTTATGTATTTCACCTTGAATCCTTAAACTTTGGTTGAGTTGATTGAGATCAAATTATTGAAGCTCGGGTTGAGTTCCTATAGGTTTGAAATGCCTTAGGAAACCCTTTGAGCTTAGAGAATTAGGTCTACTTGCGGTTCTTTCTTTGGGGCACTTCACTCACCTCCACTCACTTTCTTATGGCTCCTCTTTTAGCCTTTGGAGAATCATTTGATTATGAAGTACACCTTAGGCTNAGCTTAGAGAATTAGGTCTACTTGTGGTTCTTTCTTTGGGGCACTTCACTCACCTCCACTCACTTTTTGATGACTCCTCTTTTAGCCTTTGGAGAATCATTTGATTATGAAGTACACCTTAAGCTAAAAAAAAAANAGCTTAGAGAATTAGGTCTACTTGTGGTTCTTTCTTTGGGGCACTTCACTCACCTCCACTCACTTTTTGATGGCTCCTCTTTTAGCCTTTGGAGAATCATTTGATTATGAAGTACACCTTAAGCTAAAAAAAAGGAGATTATCCCCTTAAAGAATAAATAAATAATAAATCATTAAAATTCTATTTTAACTATAAAATAAATAAATGAAAAGAAATTTACTAAAGATCATTAAATCATTTGAAATTGAGATCAACATAATAAAGATCAATAAACAAGTTTTTGAAAATTTTTCAAAATTCATAAAGGATATTTTTTTCAAAATAAATCAATAAATTGGAAAAAAAAGATATCAAANTGAGATCAACATAATAAAGATCAATAAACAAGTTTTTGAAAATTTTTCAAAATTCATAAAGGATATTTTTTTTCAAAATAAATCAATAAATTGGAAAAAAAAGATATCAACTTTAAAAAATTATGAGAATGTTTCAAAAATAAAAAAAATATTAAATATAATCATTAAAATTTTGAAAAATAAGAAAAGAAAATATTTTTTTTCTAAAATAGAACCAAATTCATTATTTTACATATCATTTAAAATAATTCCATTTAACTCATTTTAATTAAAAATAATTTTAAAAAATATCAAAATTTTATTACATGTTCATAAAAAAATTTAAAAACTACATATATTTTTCTCTAACATTTTAAAACATAATAATTTTCAAATAAAAAATTATTAAAACACTAAAATTTGCAGCCACACACACATACCNAATTTTAAAAAATATCAAAATTTTATTACATGTTCATAAAAAAATTTAAAAACTACATATATTTTTCTCTAAAATTTTAAAACTTAATAATTTTCAAATAAAAAATTATTAAAACACCAAAATTTGCAGCCACACACACATACGCCTCACATGATAGATCTTTTCAAACCTTTAACCAAACTTCGGAGCCTTCTATTGGTTCTCTTTCCAAACCCAAAGTTCACCCAAATAATGCTTTTAATCATCATGCTAAATCCTTGAAATTGAAGCAATTTGAGCCAATGGAAACCTACTTCCATTAAAGCTCCAATTATTGATCTAACTTCCCTGCACTTGTTAGAAGCTTATTGGTTCATATCAAAACTCCCATCAACTAAAATCCAACTCCCACTTCAGACCAAGGGAAGCCTAACCCAAGCTTAGGCCATTTTGAAACTTCCATGACAAGCCATGGACATTTCTTGAAGCACTATTTGCCACCAAGAATTGACCAGCAACCTCACTGATCCAAGGCAATTAGAATGGACCAATGGTGAGGCTAGCCTTACCTCTTCACCCCAACCTATGAATACCCATCAAACTTAGGTTAAACCATCCATAACCCAAAATTCCCTACCAAAGTTCAACTTTCCCTTATTTAATTAGAGTTGATTTTCAAAGTAACCTTTATCTTTTCCATAGGTAAAATTATCAAAAAAACCCACCAAAAAAGCAATGGCCGAAAATTGAAAGCTTCCAAACCTTGTCAATTTCTGCTAGGATTTCAAATCTAAATGCCCTATTGTTCTTCGTGAAACTAAAGAATACCTCCAAAATTATTTCTCTTGAAAACCAAGCCTACTTGGCTGGAATTCCGAGGAGAGTGAGTTGATCGAAATCTTGCAAGAACCNCCCTACCAAAGTTCAACTTTCCCTTATTTAATTAGAGTTGATTTTCAAAGTAACCTTTATCTTTTCCATAGGAGAGTGAGTTGATCGAAATCTTGCAAGAACACTTCGATGAGCTTATTTAGGTTTCTAGAAAGCTACTCGACGACTTGGATCAAAAAAACATCTTTCATATCGAGGTAAATTCATTTTAAAGTATGATTTCTTTTGGTTTTCAAGCTTAGTGAAATGAGCTTTTGAATTTTAGATCATAGTCGTTAAGATTATAAAGCTCTTCGAAATGATCATTTTGGTTTTTGAATTGCTCGATTCCGCCAAGAATTGAGTGAGATCCATGTATTTAGTGTGGACGGTTTTCGGTTAATGGTCCNTTTGAATTTTAGATCATAGTCGTTAAGATTATAAAGCTCTTCGAAATGATCATTTTGGTTTTTGAATTGCTCAAATCCGCCAAGAATTGAGTGAGATCCATGTATTTAGTGTGGACGGTTTTCGATTAATGGCCTGATTGGGATGATGAATCGATACCGTCCATTACATCTTTACTAAATTGGACAGTCTAGATTGTTTCTTGATGGCAGGATGGTGGATCCATATCAAAATGATTGGTGCCAAACAGAGAAGAGACACGTAGATGGCAGCGGCTTATGAGAATGCGACATGCGGCGGCTGTTTTAAATAGAAAATTTAAATTTAAAGGAATTAATATTTTTTTACAAAATAAAAAAATCATAATAAATCAAAGAAAAATGATAAAAACATGAAATAGAATGTTTTGGATTCGGAAAAATGAGAAGAATTAATGAAAAATAAAATCAAGTCGAAATGTCAACAAATAATTTTTAAATGAATAAAAATGAATTAATTCATAAAAAATTAAAAAATAACTCAAAATGTCATAAAAATGCAATGGATTAAATCTTGTGATCTTATTATGCGGCTCCAGTCTTCTAATGATTGGGAAACATGAATTTCTTTGTAATTTGGCATTTATCGAAAATAATAAATACAAAAAATAAAAGACAAGTTGAAAAATTATAAAAAAACATTCAGAAAATTCAAGAATCATGTGAGTGAATATTTCATTCAATTAAACAGTGATTTCATGTGGTTTAAAAGTTGTTTATTCCATTTCTTTTAAAGATGGTGCATTTGTAAATTCTTTAAGCACATCTTTAACCCTTTTATTCCAAAATTGATTTAAAACAAATAATTAAATGGAGAAAATTTCATGATAATATCGGTAAAATATTTAAAACATTTTTGTTTGATCAAATCTTTGATTGGATTAATAAATTTGGTAGATTTGTAATTTTCTACCCTCTCTTAACTTTTAATTCAATAAATCCACATTTACCATAGTAAAATCAGACATTGGAACTTTGAAAAATTGGAAATTGATAAATTGAAAATTCAGCAAAAAAATCATTTAAAAAAGCAAGTTAGGGTACATGGGCAATTTTCCCAAAATTACATAAATACCCTTTCTTACCTTAAATATCAAAGTTAAGNAATATTTCATTCAATTAAACAGTGATTTCATGTGGTTTAAAAGTTGTTTATTCCATTTCTTTTAAAGATGGTAGATTTGTAAATTCTTTAATCACATCTTTAACCCTTTTATTCCAAAATTGATTTAAAACATATAATTAAATGGAGAAAATTTCATGATAATATCAATAAAATATTTAAAACATTGTTGTTTGATCAAATCTTTGATTGGATTAATAAATTTGGTAGATTTGTAATTTTCTACCCTCTTAACTTTTAATTCAACAAATCCACATTTACCATAGTAAAATCAGACATTGGAACTTTGAAAAATTGGAAATTGATAAATTGAAATTCAGCAAAAAAAATCATTTAAAAATGCAAGTTAGGGTACATAGGCAATTTTCTCAAAATTACATAAATACCCTTTCTTACCTTAAATATCAAAGTTAAGCAAATGAACTTTAAAAAAAAATGATTAATCGGATTCTAAAAGAGATTAATACATTAATCAACAGAAATATAGTAGACTTTGGTAGTTTGGGTAGTAATTTAGGGTAGTTTTGTCATTTTCACTCCCTTAATGAAAGATATAAAAGTGGTAAAACACAACAAATTGAATCAAATTGTCAAATAACTGAAGAAATTTCAAAAGNATTTGTAATTTTCTACCCTCTCTTAACTTTTAATTCAATAAATCCACATTTACCATAGTAAAATCAGACATTTGAACTTTGAAAAATTGGAAATTGATAAATTGAAAATTCAGCAAAAAAATCATTTAAAAAATGCAAGTTAGGGTACATAGGCAATTTTCCCAAAATTACATAAACTTTAAAAAAAAATGATTAATCGGATTCTAAAAGAGATTAATACATTAATCAACAGAAATATAGTAGACTTTGGTAGTTTGGGTAGTAATTTAGGGTAGTTTTGTCATTTTCACTCCCTTAATGGAAGATATAAAAGTGGTAAAACACAACAAATTGAATCAAACTGTCAAATTACTGAAGAACTTTCAAAAANACAGAAATATAGTAGACTTTGGTAGTTTGGGTAGTAATTTAGGGTAGTTTTGTCATTTTCACTCCCTTAATGAAAGATATAAAAGTGGTAAAACACAACAAATTGAATCAAATTGTCAAATAACTGAAGAACTTTCAAAAAATATTTTCTAACCAGAATAAAAGTTGTTTGAGTGTAAAAAAGGTATTTACAAATATACCCTTCTTAATAAAAATTGAGTAACTTTATTTCTAGAACTCTAAATTAAATGAGGTTTTTACCCATAGGTTAATTGAATTAAAAAGAACTGAAATATATAAAAATCATTTCAATTTAATAATTTCGNTTCTAACCAGAATAAAAGTTGTTTGAGTGTAAAAAAGGTATTTACAAATATACCCTTCTTAATAAAAATTGAATAAATTTATTTCTAGAACTCTAAATTAAATGAGGTTTTTACCCATAGGTTAATTGATTAAAAGGAACTGAAATATATAAAAATCATTTCAATTTAATAATTTCTCATAATTTTCTGACAATAAATTTATTATTAAATTCACTAATTCATAAAAAATCTGAAATGAACTCAAAATAACTTGAAAAATTTTGAGACTGTTTGGAATCTTATTTTAAACATCTCTATAAGATTTCAAGTATTTTGGAGATCAATTTGATTTATTATGAATTTTTTAATAAAATAACCTAAAAATCAAAAATATTCTATTAAATCAAATAAAATTCATTAAACTTTTACAGAAATGTTGTTAACTCAATATGAAACACCAAAAATCATTTCAAGTGTTTTGAAGCCATTTAAATCAGAATATTCAAAACCCTAAATCACAAAATTGACAACAAAATAATTCATAAAAATTCAATAAATAATCAAAATTCCTTAAAATTTCTATAATTGAGTTTATAAAAATTATATTCATTTTTCTAAGTGAATTGTTGAATTTTATCAACTTTAATAACATTAAATCTTGATATATTTCTTNATTTTAAACATCTCTATAAGATTTCAAGTATTTTGGAGATCAATTTGATTTATTATGAATTTTTTAATAAAAATAACCTAAAAATCAAAAAAATTCTATTAAATCAAATAAAATTCAAAAATTCATAAAACTTTTACAGAAATGTTGTTAACTCAATATGAAACACCAAAAATCATTTCAAGTATTTTGAAGTCATTTAAATCAGAATATTCAAAACCCTAAATCACTAAATTGTCAACAANTATATTTCTTAAAAACATACAAAGAGATTTAATTCAAAAATTCAATAAAAATTAATAAAAATTTAAAAAATTAACAAAAATATATAAAAATTAGAAAATTTCAAACCAACTCAAATAAGAGCTTTTCTTTAATAAAATAAATAAATAATAAATAAAAGAATCAAAACTACCCTCAAACCTAAATAATTTGAACAATAATAATCAACCTTCGGGTCTACGAAAATTTCTTGGACAAGAATTTATACAAGAATTTAGACAAGTATTTTGGCAGATTCTTGTGCAAATTAGAAAGAGTCTTCTTAGATGGTTTGGTCACATTAAACGTCAACCATCTNTTGTCAACAAAATAATTCATAAAAATTCAATAAATAATCATAATTGAGTTTATAAAAATTATATTCATTTTTTCTAAGTGAATTGTTGAATTTTATGAACTTTAATAACATTAAATCTTGATATGCGTCTTAAAAAGCATACAAAGAGATTTAATTCAAAAATTCAATAAAAATTAATAAAACTTTTNTTGTCAACAAAATAATTCATAAAAATTCAATAAATAATCATAATTGAGTTTATAAAAATTATATTCATTTTTCTAAGTGAATTGTTGAATTTTATGAACTTTAATAACATTAAATCTTGATATATGTCTTAAAAAGCATACAAAGAGATTTAATTCAAAAATTCAATAAAAATTAATAAAATTTTTAAAAAATTAACAAAAATATATAAAAATTAGAAAATTTCAAACCAAATCAAATAAGAGCTTTTCTTTAATAAAATAAATAAATAATAAATAAAAGAATCAAAACTAACCTCAAACCTAAATAATTTGAACAATAATAATCAACCATCGGGTCTACGAAAATTTCTTGGACAAGAATTTATACAAGAATTTAGACAAATATTTTGGTAGATTCTTGTGCAAATTAGAAAGAGTCGTCTTAGATGGTTTGGTCACATTAAACGTCAACCATCCGATGATCCGATTAGAAAAGTAGATGTTTTAGATTCAACTTATGTTAAGTAAGGCAGAGGTAGACCTAGAAATCTAGGGCATATTGTATAAAAATTGATCTTAATTTATTAGAATTAAATGAAAATATGATGCTCAATAGGACGCAATGGAGAAAAAGGATTCATTTAGCCAGCCCCACTTAGTGGAATAAAGGTTTGTTGTTGTTGTTTTCGTATTATTCTTAATATTTTGTTTATTTAGTTATTAATAATAATATAGTAATAATATTAATAATTTTTATTATAATACCGTGTATGACNGCCCCACTTAGTGGAATAAAGGTTTGTTGTTGTTGTTTTCGTATTATTCTTAATATTTTGTTTATTTAGTTAATAATAATAATATAGTAATAATATTAATAATTTTTATTATAATACTGTGTATGATNTGGTTTGGTCACATTAAACGTCAACCATCCGATGATCCGATTAGAAAAGTAGATGTTTTAGATTCAACTTATATTAAGTAAGGCAGAGGTAGACCTAGAAATCTAGGGCATATTGTATAAAAATTGATCTTAATTTATTAGAATTAAATGAAAATATGATGCTCAATAGGACGCAATGGAGAAAAAGGATTCATTTAGCCAGCCCCACTTAGTGGAATAAAGGTTTGTTGTTGTTGTTTTCGTATTATTCTTAATATTTTGTTTATTTAGTTATTAATAATAATATAGTAATAATATTAATAATTTTTATTATAATACCGTGTATGACGTGTGTTCGTGTCTTATATTTTTAATGATAGAAGTGTCTTATATTTTTAATAATAGAAGTGTCTCATATTTGCACAAGAATCTACCAAAATACTTTTCCTCCACTCCTCGGGCATCTTTT
>JXCR01147056.1:185199-227377 GCA_002079205.1 Phalaenopsis hybrid cultivar | reverse complement strand
GTGTGTTCGTGTCTTATATTTTTAATGATAGAAGTGTCTTATATTTTTAATAATAGAAGTGTCTCATATTTGCACAAGAATCTACCAAAATACTTTTCCTCCACTCCTCGGGCATCTTTTGTTTTTAAAATAATTAATATTAAGAAGTTTAGCAAGCCAAGAAACTCCCAAATCTCCTATATATCTCCACACTTCAATTGGGATATTATCGGGTCCTACAGACCTTTCACTCTTAGTTTTCTTTAAAACATCGTCAACTTCTTTTTTACTAATGCAACGGTAAAAAAGAAACGTTTTATTATTATTAACGATATTAAAATCACTTGGGCCGATTGTATTTTCAGAAACTTCATTAAAAAGTTTATCAAAATAACTCACCCAACTATGTTAAATATCTTTATTTTAGAAAAGCACATTTTGATTTTCATTTTTAATACACTTGAGTTAAATCTTTACTTTTATTTTCTCCTTGTTTGACTAGTTTATACATATATTTTTCCNTCTTTTTGTTTTTAAAATAATTAATATTAAGAAGTTTAGCAAGCCAAGAAACTCCCAAATCTCCTATATATCACCACACTTCAATTGGAATATTATCGGGTCCTACAGACCTTTCACTTTTAGTTTTCTTTAAAGTCTCGTCAACTTTTTTTTACTAATGCAACGGTAAAAATGAAACGTTTTATTATTATTAACGATATTAAAATCACTTGGGCCGATCGTATTTTCAAAAACTTCATTAAAAATTTATCAAAATAACTCACCCAACTATGTTAAATATCTTTATCTTAGAAAAACACATTTTGATTTTCATTTTTAATACACTTGAGTTAAATCTTTACTTTTATTTTCTCCTTGTTTGACTAGTTTATACATATATTTTTCACCATCCTTAGTATCTAATCTATTATAAAGATCACTAAAAGCAGAATTTTTAGCGTCACAGATTGTTCTCTTAGACTCTCAACATGTCATTTGATATTTTTTCCAGTTCTCTAAGCTTTTACATTTAAACCAATTTTTGTGACATAACTTCTTATATTTTATCTTTTTTTGCACATTATTATTCCACTGCCAACTATTTTTAATTATAGAAACTTTTTCCTTAGATTCTCAAGTACCATTTTTGTCAATTGTTGAATAGTGTTTGTTATTTTATCCCACATAGAATTTGCTGCTTCATGAACATTCCCAATCAAGACTTTTACTCATAAAAATAATGTTATTTGTGTCTTTTAGATACCCCATACGAAAATATTCTAAGTATTCTTAATTTTACAACTATTTATCTTAAAATCTAGAACTAATAATTAAAGTTGAGTACTTAAATTTTCACTTGAAATAACCTTATAATCTTTATATTCCCGATGATATGTTCTTCTCAAAAGCAAAAAAATCACTTTATGTTTTATTAGATCCATTCATATTATTAGCAATAACAAATCATGCGCTAAAATAAAATCTAATATCGCTCTACCTTCTTCATTAATCACTCCACAACCGTAGCCACCATAAATATTTCTAAAATCTTCTACCACTCTACCGACATGTTGATTTAAATCTCCTCCAATAAAAATTCATTCTTCAAGAGATATCAGTTTTATTAAGTTTTCTAAGTCATTCCACAATTTATCTTTAGAACCTATATCTAAACCTACTTGCGGAGCATAAGCACTTATAATATTAAAAATCTTATAATCAACAATAATCTTAAGGGTTATAATTTTATCTCCAATTCTATTAATTTCTACAACATTATCTTTCAAACTCTTATCTATAATTACACCTACACAATTTCTAGTGTGACTTTTACCTGAATACCAATGTTTAAAGNCATCTGATGATCCGATTAGAAAAGTAGATGTTTTAGATTCAACTTATGTTAAGTAAGGCAGAGGTAGACCTAAAAATCTAGGGCATATTGTATAAAAAATGCTCTTAATTTATTAGAATTAAATGAAAATATGACGCTCAATAGGACGCAATGGAGAAAAAGGATTCATTTAGCCAGCCTCACTTAGTGGGATAAAGGTTTGTTGTTGTTGTTTTTGTATTATTCTTAATATTTTGTTTATTTAGTTAATAATAACAATATAGTAATACTATTAATAATTTTTATTATAATACTGTGTCTGACATGTATTCGTATCTTATATTTTTAATGATAGAGGTGTCTCATATTTGCACAAGAATCTACCAAAATACTTTTCCTCCACTCCTCGGGCATCTTTTAGTTTTTAAAATAATATTAAGGAGTTTAGCAAGCCAAGAAACTCTCAAATCTCCTATATATTTCCACACTTCAATTTGGATATTATCGGGTCTTACAGACCTTTCACTCTTAGTTTTCTGTAAAGCCTCACCAACTTCTTTTTTACTAATGCAACGGTAAAAATGAAATATTTTATTATTATTAACGATATTAAAATTACTTGGGCCAATCATATTTTCAGAAACTTCATTAAAAAGTTTATCAAAATAACTCATCCAACTATGTTGAATATCTTTCTTTGAGAAAAGCACATTTTGATTTTCATCTTTAATACATTTGAGTTAAATCTTTACTTTTATTTTCTCTTTGTTTGACTAGTTTATACATTTATTTTTCACCCTCCTTAGTATCTAATTTATTATAAAGATCACTAAAAGCAGATTTTTTAGCGTCACAGATTGTTCTCTTAGACTCCCAATAGGTCATTTAATATTTTTTTCAGTTCTCTAAGTTTTTACATTTAAACCATTTTTTGTGACATAACTTCTTATATTTTATCTTGTCTTGCACATTATTGTTCCACTGCCAACTATTTTTAATTATAGAAACATTTTCCTTAGATTCTCCAAGTACCACTTTTATCAATTGTTGAATAGTGTTTGTTATTTTATCCCACATAGAATTTGCTGCTTCATGAACATTCCCAATCATGACTTTTACTCATAAAAATAATGTTATTTGTGTCTTTTAGATACCTCATCTAATTCTACGAAAATATTCCAAGTATTCTTAATTTTACAACAATTTATCTTAAAATCTAGAACTAGTAATTAAAGTTGAGTACTTAAATTTTCACTTGAAATAACCTTTATAATATTTACATTCCAGATGATATCTTCTTCTCAAAAGCAAAATAATCACTTTATGTTTTATCAGATCCATTCATATAAGTAATTATATGCTCGTTACTTTTCTTGAATAAATTATTAGCAATTATAAATCATATGCTAAAACAAAATCTAATATAGCTCTACCTTCTTCATCAATCACTCCACAACCGTAGCCACCATAAATATTTTTAAAATCTTCTACTAATCTACTGACATGTTGATTTAAATCTCCTCCAATAAAAATTCATTCTTCAAAAGATATCATTTGTATTAAGTTTTCTAAGTCATTCCACAATTTATCTTTAGAAATTATATCTTTAGAACCTATATCTAAACCTACTTGCAAAGCATAAGCACTTATAATATTAAAAATCTTAGTATCAACAATAATCTTAAGGGTTATAATTCTATCTCCAATTCTATTAATTTCTACAACATTATCTTTCAAACCATTATCTATAATTACACCTACACAATTTCTAGTGTGACTCCTATCTGAATACCAATGTTTAAAACCTAAGTTATCAATCTCCGTAGCCTTTTCTCCAACTCATTTAGTTTCATGCATACATAAGAGATTGATCATTATATGAATCATAATATTAACTAATTCCATTAATTTTATCAGTGAGAGGACCTATATTCGAAAATTATATCCTAATATTAGTTTCATGAACTAACTTTTTTACACGCATTCATCTATATAACGTGGGAACCCTTGCTCATTTAACACTGCACTAGGACGCCGGTGTAGCGGCCCTTGCACACTTTTCATTATATTCACATCATACAGCATGTCGCTTCCTGAGGACGCCCTAGTATTTACACAATAATCAAAATGATCAATTTCATGATTTTTTGACAAAATTTTATGCTGGTTGTCAATTACCTAACGCAACTTTTTACTTTTCACATCTTGGGCTTGGGACCCAGCAATGGCAGTGTTATTAAGAATAATAAAAAAAATAAAAATTAATAACATTAGTTTTAATTTTTAAATAAAAAATAAATAATCAATTTTTTATTTTAATTATAAGATATACACCAAATATGCTTTTTTATGTTTAAAAAATATTTTCTAAAAAAAATTCACTATAAAATACGATGTCTTTTTTTAATATTATTTAAATTGAACACATAGGCGCTGTGTTTAATTTTTGTTGAGCGCATGTTCATGTCTGAGATATGTTTGGCACTGGACAACTCCTTAATGAGAAGTATGAGCTCAATGCATTCTGCTCCATTTATTCTTTTTATTCCATACCCACAATCACTATAGAAAAAAACTAGCTAGTTGTAGACGGATAAAGATTTATAAGGCTGAAGATTTGTACACTAACGGCATGGACACAGCTGAGAAACACTGCACTCTACACAAAAAAAGGGAGAAGAAAATAGTTCTCTCCCTTGAAGAACTTTGAAATTTTTTGTGTGCAATTATATTATGCACCTATAAACACTGTTTCTAAGAATTATATTCTAAGAATAATGTTTAGTAAAACAAATAAGCACAAAAAAATTATATTTGTTAATAACAATCCACTAATTCAAAAAAAAACTACAAGTCGGTAGAATACCAAGTAAATGCTTTGTTATTTTTGAACAGTTTTCAATGTCCAAAAGAAGTCACAGTATTGATAATACATATCATAATCAACATTATGGGTGTAACTGAGCAAAGCCAACTCGTGAGCCAGCTCTAGATCGGCTTGATAAACTACTCATTAGTCGAGCACGACAGGGTAACAAGACGAATATAAGCCAGCCCCAACTCAACTGTTAGCTAATCAGCTGGCTCCTTTAAAAAAAATATTAATATAAAATGAACTCAAAATAAAATAAATTTTAGAAGTTTTAGAATAAAATATTAAAAAAATTTAATTATTATTATTATTATTATATCAAATGATTTATCATTATTTCTCTTCTAATTGCCCATTTTATTATTATCAAATTATTACAATACTTGATTAAAACAAAAAATATTTTTCTTTAATAATAAATGAGTTGACTCATGAATTAACTCAAACTCATATAATTAAGCTCGAGCTCGAGCTCAAACTCAAGCCAAGGGTAACTCGACATATTTACTCCCCTAATCACCATTAATGCATGTTGTGTTTCCTGAAATAAGTCCCAAGGCCACAAACATCAGGTTTGATGATAACAAGAATTATCTAGTAGAAATGATATCAAAACAATGAAAATTGGCATTGCCAAATATATATCTATATATATATAATCATTAGAACATGTGGAAGAAAGAAGAAAAAAAATCTTTCAAATGCACAACTATTATAACAGCAAAAACAAAATAGAAAAAAAAAACCTATTAAAAACAATGACCCACGTGTAAAACATGGCATTCCATACACAAATAATATGAGCAGTTGTTTTAGGAGAAACCCAATCAATTAAAATAAACATACATTTGTTTCTGTTCATTGTGAAGGTAAGACTTCTCGCAGTAGTCAGCAGCAGAGTATAGTTGAGGTCTAAGGTTCTTCAGTTCCTGCTCATCAAAAGGTAAATAGCACAATTAGCAAGAGGGAAGAGGCAGAGCAACTAGAAAAAAACAATATATGGAAAGTAGCAATTGCCACCCTGAGACAACTCTTTGACTGCTATTATGGTTGGAGAAGAAGTCAATTGAAAGTAGGACCCATTAGGTGACTGCTATTATGGTTGGAGAAGAAGTCAATTGAAAGTAGGGCCCATTAGGTGACTGCTATTATGGTTGGAGAAGAAGTCAATTGAAAGTAGGGCACATTAGGTGACAACTTTCTCACTATTACTCCAAATTTTTGCCTTAAAAAGCTGTGTTTGAGAGAGTATAATACAAATAAGGTTGAAAAAGTATTTTTTAACAACGAAAACACAAAAGCAAAAGCCGCCCCAAAGAAATTCTAAGAAAACAAAAATGCAATAAAAATTAAATAAATAAAAAATCATCCCTACAACAACCCTATCCCAAATGAAAGAAAAAAACTGATCAAGATGATTGGCAACAGATATATATCAAATTAAGGGGCTATTCGGTAGTAGTTTTATCTAAATACTAGCATTATTCTATAAAAAACCAAAATCTCACCGATAGGGATATTTTCTACTTTGATCTAATGGCCTCGCAATTTGATCCCAATGATTAACTTTACAATAGGTCACTCATTCCAGGGCACCCATAAGAGCATACTTCACTTTCAAGTTTCTAATGAAATTCCAACTGTTACCATAAAATGTCTCAATGCAAATATGATCCTATAGTTAGCCCTTACAGATTCAAGAGGTGGCTCCCACCACATATCACTTTGTGTTCAATGGTAGTCTCCCAAGGCACAGCATTTTGTTCTATAAGGCACTTAGTTCTCATCTTCAAATTGATGTAATGCTCGGATACCATTTGTAAAACCCAAACTCTTACTGTTCGAGATAGTATATGTTTTGATTTGATGGTCCACGATTTTGTCCCAATGATGTAACTTTTTAACAGATCACCCATCCCAAAAGTGCTCCCATAAGAGCATTACTTCAAAGTTTTTGATGAAATATCAATCGTTATAACAAAAGACGTCTCGATGTTCAATAGTTCAGCTTTATTACATTTAAAGGATTTAACAAATTCAAATAAAATTATTAATAAAATCAAGCAATTTGATTATTTATAGTTATTTCTAAAAAAATTGCAATTATTTAAAATTATCTTAACGTTTCGAGACATTATCTGCTTTGATCTAATGCTCTCAAGATTTTATCCCAAATATATAACTTCCCAATAGGCCACCCATCCCAAAAGTGCTCCCATAAGAGCATTACTCAAAGTTTCTGATGAAATATCAATCATTATAGCAAAATATGCCATGATGTTTAAGAGTTCAGTTTTATTATACTTAAAAGGGTTTTACAAATTCAAATAACACTATCAATTAAATGAAATAGTTATGCTTAAAAAATATGCAATTATTTAGAATCATATACAAATTATTTCAGCTTTTGTACTAATCTTTTTATTCTTAGGTAGCCTAATTACTAGATGTCAGCAAATAAAATTGAAATGTCATTTAAAATTTTATTATTCAAAATACATAAATACATATGTACGTACGTACGTATGTACAAACGATATATACACATACACACATACATATTTGCGAACTGAACAACCCAAAGAACAATCCCAATATATATGTTAATGGGCAAGCCCAGAAAAAAAAAATTAGGATACAATAAAATCTCTATGCAGGTTTTTTGGGAAAGGAAAGAAGCAAAGCTCACATCTGCCCTCAAACCTGCACCGAATGGGAAGCAATTTTGCACTTCTATCATTGGAACTAAAATCAGGAGGCAAAATCTCAATGCAGCTTTCCTTTAAAAGTAGTAAACAACCAGCAAATAATAGATATGATGAAAATGATTATTGTGCTTTAATAGTTTGATTGCTACGGATGAGAGATGTATATTACATGCGCGCCAACAACAAAAGAAGAGGAAATCAGCAAAGAAAGAGAAAAACAGGGAAAAATGGCTGAGAAAGACAGAAGGAAAGGGAGAGAGAAATTGAAGTTGGCGATCACACCTTAGGAGAGATAATTACTTCCAAATAGTTGTATTCATTATCACTAATTCAAGTTTCTCACAAGCATTCTCTCTTTATACAAGGATTAACATGTGATGTGATGAATTAACCTAAGAAAAGTAACATAAGAAAGTAATCAATGTAGAATAAGAAAAAGTAAACCATACATATTTTATAAAAGAAAATGTAGAATAAGACAAAGTAAATTACAGATATTTCATAAAAGGCGAGTCTTTTATGAAAAGACCCTCTAATAAAGCAACATTTGATTACACCTTTATTACATGAATAATCTCAATACAATAGGTGCTCACATGTCCAGATATTTTACAATACGTTAAGTGCTTGTATCCTCCATCAACTCTCTTAGGGTGTGAGAAAATTTTCCCTAAAAATATGAATAGTTGGTCTTAATCAACATCCAATAGAGAATCAAAGGGCTTCAGATGCGACATTAACATACTTCATGTATCGAAGCACAACATGAGCAATGATCTTATGATAATATGACTATAGTCGCAGCGAAAGCATGAAATTTATCTGTAATAATGAAGTAAGCAATGTTATAAAGAGTGACTAGCAGCTTAAATGGAAACCTTAACAGTTGATGGAGAATCCATTTTCATGATCGATGCCACTAAGTATGATATCATGTATAGCAATTTACATATTTAACACCTAAACTTCAATTTTTACATATATGACACCTCACCTATGCATGAAAAGGTGTATTTTACATTTTAAGAGTTAAAATTTCGTATTTTTTATGTGATATGATAGATTTGTGAGGTATAAATGTAAAAAGTAAAGTTTAGATGTTAGATATGTAACTACATATAAGTTGGGAAGTATTCATGTAAATGCCACATAAAAATTTGATGGTGGCAGCAGTGGAAAAATAAATTCATCCTGTGATGGAATGGACAATGACATAAGAAGCTAGGAAACAGCATGTGCCTCCATTTGTATCAAGTAGAGACCAACAACAATGGCAAGATGCTCCTAAAAAACAAATGCCACATAAGACTATTAAAACCTCTTGTTAAAGCTCCAGCTTAACCTCATCTTCAGGCACAAAATCAACCTCAACAGCAACAACATTATTACACTCATCATCCTTCTTTACATAAGTAGATTGAGATAGCGGGACTAGAAGAGTGAATGAGGTTGGTGAAACTTTAGGTCTAGTAGAATATAATGAGTTTGTGAAACTGAAAAGGATTTTCATGTAGATGCAATTTATGAGACTAGCCATGTAATAAAATAGTTGGGCTTATACCATGAACTGGATGCATTAAAAGATTGAGGATCAACATATTGTGAATTATGGTAAGAGGGAAGAGGGGGCATCTTATCCTTCAGATATTTTACAAAATTAGTGTAAGCTGCACCCAAATTTTCAACTGATGGGTAATAAGTAAGGGTGTCATTATAATATGATGTTTGCAATAAGGATAAGCAAGTGAATGCAGCCATCAGTATCATAATGGGAGTAGGTAAAAGTAAGTTTTTATGCCTCTTGTCAAAAAAAGGCTCATCATAGTTCATATTAGGGATCATAATACTTATGTAAGAAATAGAAATTTTAAATTTTATCAAGGGTCTCAAAATTATTATAATAACATAATCCCATAATAAAGGAATGAGATTACAAAACAAATGAGATGATATTGTTAAAATGATTCTAATAGAGATATGGGCTAGTACAATATGC
Organism: Phalaenopsis hybrid cultivar; assembly: GCA_002079205.1. NCBI lineage: Eukaryota > Viridiplantae > Streptophyta > Magnoliopsida > Asparagales > Orchidaceae > Phalaenopsis > Phalaenopsis hybrid cultivar. Next base: position 217,988 of record JXCR01147056.1, on the reverse strand, counting down.
AGTTGGGGGATGGACAGTTTGGTTCGAGTAAAGTAGAGGGTAGATTATAAGCTTCGATTTATGAAGAAATCAGAAGCAAGTCATTGAATTAGCCAAACTGTCGAATATAGAAGTTTTTAGGGTCCAGTGAAGAGCAATAAAATAAAAAATCATTCAATTCCAAAGAAAATGAAAACAAAAAAAAGAAAGAAAAAACCAAAAAAATTCAGTGGAGCAAAAGGGGCAGGGTGTACTCAAGTGCTTCGATTAACTAGTTAGATGTGGGTTACATTGAGTTGGATTGGGTCAAGTAGGGTAGTTGGAGGAAAATGTTAATGGGAGAAAAGAGAAAATGGCCAAGTTAGTTTTGAATGCACGGTAGAGTTTTGGTTTGAACATAGAAGTGTTTCTAGAGTTAGATTTCCTTATGCGCCATTTTCATGGAGATGGTTGTTTTCAATCTAAAAAAGAATTTCAAATTTGCCGACTATATTACTTGTAATGAAAAAGAGAAAGAATAGTGGACAGTCTAAAAACTGAACATAAGGACAAAACGATCAAACCCTATGAAGAATAATAACTACAAAATTGATTTAGCTATTATATAAATTGATGAGAATGAAGGTTGTGGTCAAATGACATTAATGAAATAAGGGAAGAGGGGCTTGTGTTAGATGCACTCTAATAATGACACTGAAAAGACAAAATAGGACAAGAAAGAGTGGTAAAAAAGAGAGGTGAAATAGAAAAATTGAATTGATCAGTCACCTTCTATGAGATAGATGATTCATAATAAATAATTATATTTGTCATCATTACTCTAATTTTCTTACAAGCATCCTTTATTTATACAAGGACTTTGCATGTGCAATGACAACAAATGAAAAGTAACAGGAGTAATCAAAATAAATCAATCATAAATCTTTCATAAAAGATAAACCTTTTTTACGGAAAGACCCCAAAATACGATAGGTTTGTGTGATCATACCATTTGATGAGGATAATGATAGTGGTTCAATAGCTTGATTAATTAAAGTAAAGTAAATACTTCAATCAGAACTTAAAAGCACTCCAAAAATGGGAATAAGAGAGGGAAAGTTGGCCAGTAGAAACAAAGGTCATGGAGAAATGGAGAGAGGAAGGGAGAGGGGAGAGACAAAAATGAAATGCATAGACACCCTTAGAAGAGAGATACTTCATCACATATAATTGCACTCATCACCAGTAATTCAAGTCTCTAACAAGCCTCGCCTACTAAAGATGATTTTAAGCATGTAACAAAATAATAACAATAAAAATTTAAGTATAGTAAAAATTAATAAACAATGAATTGTTCATGCCAAGTCTTTTAAGAGTGGGCCTTCTAAATAAAGTATCCTTTGAACACATATTATGAATAATCCAATTAGGGCAAGCGCTGACACATATACATATGATATTCAAATAAGGCAAATAATAGTATTGCCAAGTGAATACTTACATGAAAATCACATAAGCAATATCTATTTTATTAAACAAAATATTTAAAATAACAAAATTCTTATAATAAGAGACAGTTATATTTTGTTTTTCCTAAGGGGTTCTTTGTTTGAATGCATTAGAAGTGTAGAGTAAACTAAATAAAAGAGTTTTGAAAACTAAGGTTATTTTTCTTAGAGAAATAAATACAGTTATTTTATGGAGGAGTTTATAGTACAAACATAGTTCAATTTCAACAAATTCTCTTTTCACATAAATTGGGCAAATTCAAAGTATTCCAAATGCAGCCCACACTAACATGCTACCTTGCACAACGCATTGACCTTGAAGCATGACAATAATGACTTATGATTGCGCAAATAAAAACGCATCCTTGTACCCACAATGGCAACAAACCTGACTACCTTATACCCATCTAGATAATGCCTCCACCCTAACAATGTCTCAGACCAAACAATGTGAACGCCACCCTCATAAGATCATCCCTAAGACTATGATAACTGTTGAGAAACCTACCTCACAACCACCCCTTAGTACTCTACACCCACGACAACAACTGCTAAGCCTTAGTGAAGTCGTGGCCTCCTCCCCTAGCCTCCGTCGATTGTCACTCCAAGACCCAACACCCCTGTTGTGAGGCCATCTTTATTGTGCCATGTGTTGTCTTTTATTTATTTTTTATTCGATTTTTAGATTCTTTTAATTAGTTCCAACCAAATGCATTGTATTTAATTTACACTATATTTAATATTCTCCTGAATTTTAAATACTCAAGTAAGCAACCACTAATAAGTTTGACAAGTTCTGCCGTAATTCTTCCTCATAAAGATAAAGATCCTTGCAAAACAAATAATAATAATAATAACAATAATAATAATAATAATAACAGTGCCTCATCCCTAAGATCAACACCCCACCAAAATAACAAAGATACTCTTCAAGTTCTCATCCTCCAAGCGATCTCGGAATAATTTTGAACCCACATGGATGCAGTAAATACAGAGAGAAGCTGCTAAAAGCTAGAATCACACAGAAACACGCTCAGAAACAAGAATTTACTTCGCAGCACTTGGAAAACGAACATAGAACCTCACTGGGCAACGTAAAAATCTGCTAAAACTATCTAATTCCATAACAAAAACACAGAAACACAAAATACAAGCCAAAAGCTGAGTAGATATTTCGAACCCAAATAACCATCAGATGAACTTCACCTGAAGAGCCTTGACGAAGCTCTTGCTCCTCTCCATGGGGACCTCATCGAAGGTCATGACCGCGCTCTCCGGCCGCCAATGCTGCATTCTCACCGCTGCCGATTTCAAGATTCGCACCGGAAACGAAGGAAAGAAAAACAGGAAGAGAAGCCACCAGAAGAGAAAAGTGAACCCTAACGTAGACTTCACTTTCTAAATGGGAAATGCAGGCCGATAGCTCCGCATTGAAGCTAGCTCTCCACCAATTAATGTTAAGGAAGTTAAAGAAGAAAGAGAAAGAGGAGTGGAGTCGAAGCAATGCCGAGACCGGGGGTTTGCGGCTATTCCGGTTATGAAGAAAAAAATGGGAAATTAAAGAGAGTGTGAGTGGGGTGGGTAGGGAAGCAAGAAGCTTTGATGAGGCTGTGAGGAGATAAACCGAACAGTACGGCTGACCCGGTCTGTACCGCCGCAAAGCGAGGAAGGTTTGATTCGCTCTAGGCGGCGCCTGCGTCTGGTTTTGGTTGATGCTAGCCGCTGTTGTTAGCGTTTCGAGTTGACCAGCATGACTAGCCTTTTGGCTATTTTTTTTGAATGGGCGACAAAAATATTTGTGCAATGATATTCATCTCAATTCTAATAGGTTGAACGAATTGGAGTGATATTGTTGTTGTTTTCAAGGATTTTTTTAATAGTTTTGATGTTTTAAAGTTTAGTGTAAATAAAATGCAGATATTTTTAAATTTTAAGCACCTTAATGGAAGAAGATTAATCAAATATCATATTGAAGTATTACAAATTTCTTTATAAATCATTCTATTATGTTTTTGAAATTTCCCTTTATAAATATAATTCTAAATATTATGAGTGATTAACGTGATGTCACGACGACTAGAAAAATTATTGTCCATGCAACACTCATGAATCCTCATTTTTTACTTGCCCAAGAATGATTCACAATGATGCATGCGACCCTCCATCATTTTCGATATTATTTTGCACTTGTCAAAATGTCATTGTTATGCATTCAAGTAAGAAAATATAATATCGTTAGATTTTTTATTAATAGTTAAACACTATATGATGCTTCGAAATATATTGAATTTATTTTATATTTCAAGCTTAATCATGAAACATGACTTTTTTAGTTAATATGGAGCTATTTCAAGATTAAAAAATAATTTGAGCCATTCAAATAAACTGAATCAAATACAATCATAAATTTCACAACAAAATAGAACACAAGCTAATTTTGAATATAAAAAATTTCAAACTAGCCAAGCATAAACAAGTGCTCAGCAGCTCATTTTTGTGTTTACTAGCCTAATGTTGTGAATTTGTGAAAATTTTGGCTCAATTTATTTTTAAAAATAAAGATAAGTGTGGGTTGTTGTGCATCAAGAGAAAGATTGGTAAAATTGGATTGATTCAAAAATAAAATAAATTTTATATTTATTGGATTATGATTTATTCATAGATTCATATCACTAATAGAAGAGTTGTAAAAGGAATTTTGAGTACAGAGAATGTAAGTAAAATAATTTTAAAGAATATTTTATCTATTATTTTTATCTTCTTCTTTGACTTATCAGAATAACACATGTAAGTCGATGCCTCATCGCCTTGTCTTCTTCTACATGAATGTTAATATTTTATAATATCTCATCTTAAACACCATTACCCATAAATACTCATTCTTAGGTTTTTCACTCTAGGGCAATCATTCTTGTGGGCTTATTCAGTAATGAGGTGAATTGATAAAGTTTATCTATTTTCCTTGAGGAGTTTTCCTTTAATGATGTCTTCAATTCATATCCAAATTGATCTCTTATGTGAGTTGGCCAAATTATTGTGGTCGAGTTGTGAAGATCATCAATTTTGGGTGAACTGTCATGTTATATTATATGGTTAGATTGTTTGACTGAATTGACCTGATCGAGCTATCTCACTTGTTCGACGAGAACTTGATAAAGATGTTTTTTCATATTCTAACATAATAACAATAATCTTTATTCTTTTACTAACAATACTTGTTAGTTAAATGTATGTCCTCCTACAACTTAAGTTTAACTAGATTCCTTGGTTTTATGCTTTCTTAAGTTGGTATTAAAGTGGATAATTAATTTATTTGATATTGTAATTTTTGGGCTCTTATTGGTCTCTTTTATTTCTAACTTAGTAAGGTTCAACTAAGATTGCATCATACATAGGATTTAAGATTAAGTGAAGTTTTATTACATGATATTTGATAATATTGAAAAGTTTTTAATTAGAAAACTGTGATAATAGATGTAAAAAGTTATCATATAAGAAAAACTCTTAAATTTGCCTCATCATTAATTAATTAAGGTCTAATTTAGGATACATTTATGTCTTCTATTTTAAAAAAAAACAAAAAATAGAAAACAAACAAAAAAATGAAGTTTGCTTATTCATCTATTGTTTTTATTATTATTATTATTATTTTAAACATATGAAATGAATTTTCAAAACATCAAACACAAAAAAATTCTATTTTTGTTGTTTCAGAAACACATTTTTAAAAATAAATTGACAATAGCTCGATATTAACTAAAAAATGAGCTTAATCATTATTTGTTGAAATTAATATAACTAAAGTAAGCCATTAATCCACTAATTAACTCTTAAATTTTCTTAATTATCTCATTAATAAATGATGGATATATAAAATATAATTAAATTAAACCAATTAATAAAATACTTAATTAAACTAATAATCATTTAATTAAATCATGAATTATTTAAATGGAACCTAAATGAATTTAATTAACTCATAAGTACTAAATTTAATAATAAATCTATTTAATTAACTTAATAATTAATCAATTAAACCCATAATATTTCAAATAAATTATTAATAATTTAATTAAGTTAATAATAATAAAGTTAAAACTTAAATTATTTAAACATATCTTTAAATATATAAATATTTAAATAAAATATTAAATAACTTAATAAAAATAATAATAATTTATTTATTTATTTATTTAAAATTTTGATTAATTTATAAAATTTTAATAAACTTATAAAAATTTTAATTTAATTAAAACTTTAAATTAAGAGAACCTTATTAATTAAATATTTTCAATAATTAAACAAAAAAATTAATGAATATGTTAAAATATTAAATTAATTACATATTAGTAGTTAAATAATTAAGTTATTTAACATGTTGGTAGTTGATACACTTAAAATATATAGTCTTTATGTACACATTTTCTTACATATTTTTGAGATATTGCGCTTTAATGAAAGTTATTTGTGTATTTTTCTTTGAGGTATAATCAAATGGATGAAAAATAGTGAAAGGAGTGAAAAATGATCAAATTTAAAATAAAAATGAAGAATGTGTGTAAAAGAACTGTGAGCGCCAGTAAAATCGAGATTGTCACATCTAAATGTTAAGTACCTTGCCCTTAAGCGTCAGAAGTAGTTACTTGATGATTCAATGAATTTGGATAAATTTTTGAAAAGGTGTTTGAAGTAACCCTTAGTGAAAACGTGGGAAATAGTTAATGGACACAAAAATACATTCAATTGGCTTTTGAAAGGAGACAACTCTTGGAAGATTCACTAAATGTGGATAAATTTTGAAAAGACACCAAGACACCTTTTGTAAAATTATAAAAGCACTTGGATTGGATTGAATAGGTTTCCTCCCACACACACCGTTGCCCTCTCTAGATACCATTGATGCCTCTCTCTCTCTCTCTCTCTCTCTCTCTCTCTCTCTCAGATTAATTAAGATACTTTTAGAGAAGAGAAAAAGAGAGGAGTTGTAGTGTGTGAGTAGGAGTATTGTAAGAGAAAGGAAGAAAAGAGATTCAAAGGAACTTCAAGAGTTTGGTGGAGAAAATTTGAGATAATTTTTTATCTTTCTGACTACATTTGGTTTTAATTTAAACTTCTTGTTTATTTGCATGATTTCTACTTTCAAAATTAAGTTTGGTTGTGTTTTCTCCATGAATTCGNATGATTCAATGAATTTGGACAAATTTTTGAAGAGGTGTTTGAAGTAACCCTTGGTGAAAACGTGGGAAATAGTTAATGGACATAAAAATACATTCAATTGGTTTTTGACAGGAGACAACTCTTGGAAGATTCATTGAAAATAGATACATTTTGAAAAGACACCAAGACATTTTTCAAAAAATTATAAAAGGACTTGGATTGGATTGAATAGGTTTCCTCCCACACACACCTTCTCCCTCTCTTGATACCGTTGATGCCTCTCTCTCTTAGATTAATTAAGATACTTAGAAAAGAGAAAAAGAGAGGAGTTGTAGTGTGTGAGTAGAGAGTATTGTAAGAGAATGGAAGAAAAGAGATTTAAAGGAACTTCAAGAGTTTGGTGGAGAAAATTTGAGATGTTTTTTAATTTTTGTGACTACATTTTGTTTTAATTTAGACTTCTTGTTTATTTGCATGATTTCTACTTTCAAACTTAAGTGTGGTGTGTTTTCTCCATGAATTCTGATTATTTTTCTTTATCTTTTTACTTAAAATGTAAAGTGATTAAGTATTGGATGGAAGTTGTGTGAAGTGATCCCGGTGAAAATATAGTTGTGTAAAATTTATATAAGTGTGACACCGCTATGCAACGACGTCAAAAGCTTGATGCAGTATTTATGATTAAGAAATTTAAGCAATTAATGTTGGGATTATATGCAAGTATACGTATCGTTATCAAGTAATAAAAGACTTTCTATTTAAGCCCAAAATATCAATCCCACGTGGAAGGTTTAAATTTGAAGTGATAGATTTACTAGGAAATTCACAGAAAGTGAAACAAAATTACTGTCACTAATTTCAAATGCTGAGATATTATAAAAACTAAATTATTCAATTATTAGCAAAACTAAAGTGCAAAGTTTAAACAGTAACTACTAAACTATGTTTTTGTGATGAAGATTTCTTATGTGAAAAAGCATCTTTCCCATTACAATGAAATTTTGGTAAAATGAGATGAGATAAATGGTTTGAATATGTGTTGTGCCAAATAGGAGCAATTTTAACTATTTACCCTGATACAGTGTTNATATCGTTATCAAGTAATAAAAGACTTTCTATTTAAGCCCGAAATATCGATCCCACGGGGAATGTTTAAATTCGAAGTGATAAATTTACTAGGAGATTCACAGAAAGTGAAACGAAATTACTGTCACTAATTTCAAATGCTGAGATATTTTCAAAACTAAATTATTTAATTATTAGCAAAACTAAAGTGTAAAGTTTAAACAATAACTACTAAACTACTAAACTATGTTTTTGTGATGAAGATTTCTTATGTGAAAAAGCATCTTTCCCACTATAATGTGATTTTGGTAAAATGAGATGAGATAAATCGTTTGAATATGTGTTGTTTCAAGTAGGAGCAGTTTTAATTTTCTACCCTGATACAATGTTATAGAAAATCATTGGCTAAACCCAGGTTTAGTCCCTAAATCCATGACTAGGCTAAGAGGATATTGGCTCCCACTCCAGAGCTCCCACTTCCCTTCACCTGAAGGCTAACTCTCACTTTAGTTTTCAAACACTAAGACCGAATTGGGGATTTCTAGTATGTCACCCTAAACTCTCCAATTCTACACCCAACAACGTATATTTTCCTATTTATTTGAACTTAATTCCATGAACGAAATACTCCTTCATGGAATTAAATGTGATCCTCACTCTTTTATAGAACTCATACTTTATTTCCCGGATCATATGTTTCACAACACATTTTAACAATTCAATTGGTCATATCAAAAAGTAAATTATGTTCGGAGTTGAAAAATTATCACAATTTATTTTATATTTTAATATTGGCACATCCATATTATCTCTTCATTTCACCATATCTCAGAGTAGGAAGAAAGATAAAGAAGACTACTCAGACTTCATAAGAAAAATATAACAAAACACAAATTTTATATATAAAAGAAAGTTCATACAACACTTATTTGAAACTCTTTCTCAAAGCAAATCCTTTGTAGTCTCTCCTAGGATATAGAAAGAAGAAAACTTTTCTTATTCTCCAACACTCTCAGAGAAGATTTCACACTTAATCTCACCACAAAAACTCTAAACTCTTAAAGATAAATCACTAATAGACTTCTGAATGGTGGTAAAATGAATATGGAAAAAGTGTATAGAGGCGAGGTGTGGTGAAAATAAGCAATGAGGAATGAAGAGGAACCCCTTTTCTGATCAATTTCAGCCCCAAATAGAGCCTAGAGTTGGTTCTCCAATAGGTGCATCCAAAAACCCTTCAAAAAGCATCCAAATTATTGAATCTTCTAAAAACCGACATTGGCGCCGTCGGAGCCCATTCTGGTGTCGTCAGCGCTAGAGTTTCGTATTTAATTTTACTGCTCTTTGTCAAATGGCGTCGTTGGCACTAAGTAAAATCCATCAGTCGTTATGTAAGTCTGTGCCGTCGGCGCTGAGTATTTCTTCAAAAACTCCATTTTGACTCCAAATTCCATCTTTTTTGCTTCCATTTTGCTTCTTTTTTGCTTCAAGTCCTAAAATTCAATAACCTACAAGAAAACATAAAAATATCTTCCATCAGAGCGCAATATCACCAAAAATAAGTATAAAATATGGGTCTAAAAATGCATATATTTTTTTGTATCAAAATCCCCCAAACATACATGTTACTTGTCCTCAAGTAACTCCTCTACTACATAAAAATATGACTTATGGTAAAGAATTTAACTTCTAGATTTCCATATTTTAGTCTACTAAACATAATACCATAACTTAAGAAAAATTCAAAACAACTCCAGTTAATACTAAAGGTATAAGAATATTTAGCAATCAAGTTTAAGATTTCTGATTCTCTATTCTTTTCAAGAAAAACTATAAATTGTCATATTAAAGTCTCTTAGAATATCCATATGAAAATGAACTTCATAAACCTTTACTAGTAAATAAACTAATACTCAAATAAAAGTTTAGAAAATGTAGTTAATTCTTTTTCCTTAAGTTAATTCAAGTGAAGCGAATTTTTAATTAGACATCTCCTCAAGCTTCTCTTCACATCTCTCTCTTCTTCTTTTTTTTCTTTTTCTTTTTCTTTTTCGGATCATTTTCAATCATTTTTCTTTTCTTTTCTTTTTCTTTTCTTTGTGAGGATTACTATATCTCAATAGCCTTTAATGATTTTGAACTTCACTATCCTCCTCTTAAAGTAAAAAACTTTTCACATTCCTACACTTAACAAATTTATATTAACTTAAAGATTTCATAAAGTTTAATTCTTTTCTTCTTACATGAATTTAACAAATTTTATTAGTTTAAAGATTTCATAAAGTTTAATTCTTTTCTTTTTACATGAATCTCTAAGATTTCTAATAATTCAAAAATATAAATTTCTTTACTTAAAATAGAAAAACATAGGTCTTATTCTCTTATACCAAATATCTTAATCTCTAAAATTAACCTTAATTATTGAAAATTTTCCCTTAATTTTACTATATATTTAGAAACATAAATATAGTTATCTAAAGTTAAGCTCAATACCAAATGTCATGTTAAATTTAGAATTTTTGAAAATATAGCTAAGTGAGGACAAATAAAATTATGTTTCTTTCTTTTAAAAAGAATTTTTCGTTCCCCACACACTTAAATTTTTAAAAGATTTAGCATGAAGAAGAAAAAAAATATAAATAAAGGGTGAAAGAAAACATTAAATACATAAAGAAAAGACTTACCAATTGAAGGTTCTGATTTTTGAAACTTAACTCAGAAGTATTGCAGGTGCTAATATAAAAAAAAAACAAGACTTAAAGCATTAAATTTCACATAATACATATAAAATCTGTTGAGAAAGAGTTTAATTACAATACATTTAACAAAATTCTAAAATTAACAACAAAACTAAACTGAATTTCAAAAAACAAATAGTTTTTCAATTCTACAGTTCACAATTTAATATCTAAAATAAAACAGAGTCTTACTATCTAACAACAAACAGTCTCAACAATATAAAAAAGACAAATGACAACATAACAAGGTATAATCAAACGTATAAACTAAAAGAAAAATCACCAATCATCATAATCTACATCCAAATTTTGCCGCTGATATGAGAGTAAAAATAGGGTGAGTAGGAAACTGAACTGAATGATCACCCTTCATGTAGCTAACCATTACATCATCATAAGTAGCATCATATTCAAACTTTTTTCATATCAAATCATCAGTGTGAGCATTTCTAGCATCCATGTTTTGTATTCTACGATCCATTCTCAAGATATCTCCCTGTTGAATCATCATCTGCTCCATCAGTTCTCAAAGAGTAGGGGTCCTAGAAGTGGAAGGAGTATCCTTGGTCTCACTTTTGAATCTCCAATCAACATGAGATTCATAAGTCTTTATGTTATCAGGTCCAATAGGTTTTAGAGGTTCAATTCTCTCCTCCTTTGGTCTAAAATCAACTCCTGCCTGTTCACAGAGTGTGAAAATAAGTGCAGGGTGTGTCAAACCATCAGTGGTCTCTCCCAAAGCAATAGATCGAGTGTTCATATAAATAATAGAGCCTACATTTATCCTCATCACTTGCTAAATACAGAAGTTCAAAATGTCTCTATCCTTGGTCACCTCACTATGATGATTTGCCAGTATCATTCTTCCAAAAATAAAATAGTGTCAGGCCTTAGATACTATCATAAGCATAGAAAAAGAAAAGTTTACCTTAACACCATTCTTGACTTTCCAAGTTCTTCTTCCATCAGTAAGAAAATAAATAACCTCATCCAAGGCCTCATTCGTAGTAGAAAATGATTTATACTGGCAACTGTAAACATCTTCCAACCGATAAAACTCATTAATTTTTCTTGGAGAAAACTCCACCATTTTCTCACGAACAAGAACAAAATCATCAGAAGCCTCTATAAAATTGGCGTAGAATTTCATCACTACACCAATAATAGCCTCGACAGTAAAATAACAGAAATTTTCCCACTGCCGAGCATCGATCAATCGCTCGACTTCTCCACTCAAATTTTTAAAACCACGATTTGGAATCACTTTTTTATTTTCAAGTAGACTATTGAATTGAGTACTAACCCTGAAGCTTACAAATTTTTGTTCGTCATAATCTACTTTTCTTTTTCCTTTGCTTGTTCTCAGGGCCATGGTAAATCTAAGAAAATTGATAAAAATTGCATAAATTCCCAAAATTCTGAAAATCATAATGCAAAACTTTTTAAACTTATATCTACTAAGTAGGAGTTCTTCACCAAAAGATTTTCCCAAAATCTCTTAAAAAATTCCAAAATTTTTGGATCTCGGCAATGTGAGATAAATCCTTGGTGAAAATCTAAAATTTTTAATTTAAAGTGAAGCTTTTACCTAGAGAAGATGAAATCCGAAGTTCCTTTGCATTGAAATCACCCTAAACCCGAGCAAATGCGAGCCCTAAGTGCAAAAACCGGAGGTTGAAGGTGACTTAAAGGGTAAAAATGACGTTTCACTATGCAAATCAAGAATTTTAAGGGGTTTACGATGTTCTTGGGTCGAGGGCACCGTCAGCGCCCATGCCAGCGCAAGGCCTGAAACTTCCGTTTTTTTATTTTTTCAATTTTCAATTTCTTTTCAATTTCTTCAAAGTCTTTTTAGTATTTTTAAACACAAATTTTTATCTAACAATAATTTACAAAAAAATATTTTCACGAACAATCATTTTCACAAATAACAACAAACTAACTTTTATATATGAAAATACACTTTTTATAAATATATTTTTCTAATCACACTTTATACTCATATAGCAAACTAAATTATAAATTAATGTCGAAATCAAGCCAAAACACTAGACGCTAACAAAAAACTATAAACTCAATCAAAGTTCATAATTCTAAAGCAAACCAAACTAAATCAAATCCACACAATTACATTAAATACATAAATATTTTAAACTAGTATAGAAATTAAATTCTTCAATTTGCCTCATCTTTAGTGCTTTCTCCTCCTCTGATATATTGCATAGACTGGTAATGAACGTACAGATTATAGAAGGGTCGGTACAGGAATTGATCAGTCAAATTTTCTTCTATCCATCCTTTTTCCTTAAACATTCACACTAATCCTGCTTCAAATGTTCCAGTATGATCAAAATTCTTCTTCATCCTCCAATCTGGATGATCGAAAAGGTACTTAAAATCTCTTATTGCATTCGTAATACTCTTAAGTTCTCTTTCAATTTTCTTCAATTTCTTTTCTAAAGCAAGTGAACTTCCAACTGTTGGTGGATTGACTGCAAAGTAGGAATAAAACTTTTTCCCAACTTTCATATGGAACTTGAAATTGACTGCAAAGTAGGAAAATTGTGGAAGGATACCCAAGTCCATAAGTTGGTCTGTTCATAATAATATCCATAACATATTTAAATATGATAGATCCTATATTAATGGGTTTTTACATCTGAATGCTCAAAATAGCACTTTCTTTGGTGACTCTACTAGTTTTCATGGGAGGGAGTAATTTTGCAGAAATGGAGAAATGCCACAGCTTTGATATTGGATTAAGAAATGAAGCAGAGAAACTAACATATCCTTCATCTCACGTTTCCCAAATATCACTTTCATCCGTCACAAAATTATAGACATCTTTCATCAAATCTCTCCGTAGAATAAAATTTGTATAATGACATATTAGAATGTTTTCTATCATATACAACTCATTGATTCATGCAGGAGTAAATGGTACAGCCTTACCTCATAGGAAGATAACTCCTTGGGTAATTTCATGTAAGTTTGCATAGAATTTCTTCACTACTGGTACAACAACTGCAGCGGTAGGGTAGCACAGAACTTCTCATCGCCTTTGTACGATGATTTTATTAATCGGAGAACTTGGATTAATCTATCCGTGATTGACAAAGCCTCTCTTCTTAATAAGCCTCTTCTTTACAATAACTTTATCGTATAATCATTGCGTGCCAAAACTGATAAACTTTCTTCAATTGAAAACTCCAAACCTGGAAGTATTTTTGGAATTGGAGGCCATGGAATTCGGAAAAGGAAATTTATGATCGTCCAAAGCAGTTTTTAGGACTTTAAAAACTCCTCCCGGCAGTTATTACGGAATGAAATTCCACCAAAGTCCGCCAAAATCTGCCAAAAACCGTAAAACTTCTCTCAGCGCTGTCGGTGCTTTGGTCCATTTACACGGGCGCCGTCGGCGCCAATGACCAAAAATTGCGACTTTATGTTTTTGATTAATTCGATTCCAAATTTTCCTCTAATACCAATATTTGTCGTAATTTATAATATATAAAATTGTGTAGGATTATTATCTATATATAACACTTATCAAACAAAATAAGAATACATAGATATATATATTTATATATGGGCTGACTTCCATAAAGCGTTTGGTTTAACGTCGTCAGCCCAACATACAATTTGATTAGTTGGGTTGACTTAACATTAAAACTTCTTTAAATTGAGGTATGTGCCCTTCATAATAATGTTTCAAACAATGCCCATTAACTTTAAATACCATTTTTAAATTGTGGTATGTGCCCTTCATAATAATGTTTCAATCGATGCCCATTAACTTTAAATATTTTTTCAATGTTAGGATCTTTAACAACAACAGTTCCATAATGATAAACTTTAATCATTTTAAATGGTCATAACCATCTAGATTTCTGTTTTCCTTGAAATAATCTCAATCCTATATTATATAATAAAACTTCTTGTCCAGGTACAAACTTCTTTTGAAGAATCTTTGGATCATGTCATATTTTCATTTTCTTTTTATAGATTTTTGCATTATCATATGCTTCATTTCTAATTTCCTCAAGTTAATTGAGTTGCAATGATATTTTCTCACCATCATCCTTTAAATTAAAATTAAATTCCTTAATAGCCCAAAATGCTTTATGCTCTAATTGTACTAATAAATGTCATGTTTTTCTAAAAATAAGTCTATATGAGGATATTCTTATGGGATTCTAATAAGCAGTTTTGTATGCCCATAATGGAGTATCTAATCTTGAAGACCAATCCAATTTATAAGAATTTATAACTTTTTCTAAAATTTGTTAAATTTCATGATTTAATATTTCTGCTAGGCCACTAGTTTGAGGATGATAAGCAATAGAGAATCTATGCATAATATCATATTTCTTAATCAATTTTTTTATTCTCTTTTTCCTAAAATTAGATCCTTCATCAGTAATAATTACTCTCTGCATTCCATATCTTGTAAAAATATTTTTGATTAAAAATTTAGAAACACTCTGAGCATCACATTTAGGTACCATAATAGCTCCAATCCATTTGGACATATAATCAACATCAAGCAATATATATAAATTCCTAAATAAAGGCATAAATGGTCCCATAAAATCTAATCCCCACACATAAAAAATTTTAACTTCTAATATGTAATTTAGAGGCATTTCATTTCTTCCAGAAATATTTCTTACTCGTTGACATTGATCACATATTTTAATATATTCATTAACATCTTTAAAAAGAGAGCAGGCTAATAAAATCCAACTTGCAAAATTTTATATTCAGTTCTATTCATTCTAAAATGTCCTCCAAATTCAGAATCATGACATCTTTCAATTATTTGTTGAGTTTTCTCATAAGACACACACCTCCTAATAATTAGATCTTTACATTGTTTATATAAATATGGGTCATCCCAAAAATAAAATTTTGAATCATGTATAAATTTCTTTAACTGTGTATTTTTGATATCAGGTGGTAAAATATCACCTACAATATAATTTACTATATCTGCATACCATACCATAGTGCATTCATTTCATCAATACTATATAATTTTTCATCAGGGAAATTATCTAAAATTTCATTTGCAAAATTAGTTAATATTTCTATTTCTATCCTAGATAAATGATCAGCTATTTAATTATCATTTCTCATTATATCAACTACGGTAAAATCAAACTCTTGTAATAAAAGTATCCATCTAATTAATCTTGGTTTATCATTCTTCATTTGCATCAAGTATTTAATAGCAGAATGATCTGTATGCACTATACATTTAGTTTTAATTAAGTAAGGTCTAAATTTATTAAATGCATAAACAATAGCAAATAACTCTCTTTCAATAGTAGTGTAGTTAATTTGAGCATCATTTAGAGTTTTACTAGCATAATATATCATTTTAAAAACTCTGTTGTGCCTTTGTCCTAACACAACCCCAATAGCATAATCACTAGCATCGCACATTATTTCGAATGGTTTCTCCCAATCAGGTGGTACTATTATAGGTGCACTGATTAATTTTTCTTAATAATTCAAATATTTTCATGCATTCCACATTAAAATTAAAATTTGTGTCCTTTTTTAAAAGTTGGCATAATGGTTTAGTTATTTTAGAAAAAAAATTTATGAAACATCTGTAGAAACCAGCATGTCCTAAAAAGCTTGTTACCTCTTTAACATTAGTCAGAGGTGGTAATTTTTCAATAACTTGAATTTTTGCAGGATCTACTTCCATGCCATTTTCAGAAATTTTATGCCCAAGTACAATTCCTCCTGCAACCATAAATTGTCATTTTTCCCAATTTAGTAATAGGTTGAGTTTTTCACATACTTCCATAACTTTTTCAAAATTATTTAAACATAATTCATAGGAAATTTCAAATACATAAAAATAATCCATAAACACTTCCATTCCATGTTCAATAAAATTGCTAAAGATTGACATCATACATCTTTGAAATGTACAGGTGCATTGCATAGTCCAAAAGACATTCTATGAAAAGCAAATGTTTCATATGGGCTAGTAAATATTGTCTTCTCTTGATCTTCTGAAGCAATTAGAATTTGGTGATAACCGATATATCCATCTAAAAAATAATAATATTTGTTCCCAACCAATCTATCCAACATTTGGTCTAGAAAAGATAAAGGAAAGTGATCTTTTCTGGTGGCCAAGTTTAATTTCTTATAATCAATACAAATTCGCCAACCAGTAACTTATCTTGTTGGTATTAGTTCATTTTTCTCATTTTCATCAACAATCACTCCTCCTTTCTTTGAAACACAGTGAATTGGACTTACCCAAACACTATATGAAATATGATATATAATTTCAGCATCTAGCCATTTTAAAATTTCTTTTTTAACAACTTCTTTCATTATTGGGTTTAATCTCATCTGAGGATCAGCTTTAGGTTCATATTGTTCATTTAATAAGATTCTGTGTGTACAAATAGAAGGACTAATTCCTTTAATATCTGCTAAAGCCCATCCAAAAGCCTTTTTATATTTTTTTAACATCTCTATTAATTTTTTTTCTTAAATTTTTCTTAATTCAGAAGATACAATAACAGACAATGTAGATGACTCTCCTAAAAACACATATTTTAAATTAACAGGTAATATTTTCAGTTAAAGTTCAAGTGGTTTAATACTTGAAGGAATAAGATTTTTATTATCATTTTCCAACAAATCTAAAGTTTCAAATTTGCCCTGAATATAATCTAAATCTTCTTCTTTTATTTCGTCCTTATTTCAAAAAATTCTCCTTGCTTTAATTTGTCTTCAAATTTAATCTTAAATTGCTTGTTACTCAGATAAGCAGTTACTTCCATTCTAAAACATTCATTATCTTTTTCTATTGCAGAATATTTCATAGCTTTTGCAATGTTAAATGTTACTTCTTGATCATTAACTCTCATTATTAATTCTCATTTTTACACATCTATTACAGCTCTTCCTGTTGCAAGAAATGGTCTCCCCAAAATAATAGGAATTTCTTTTGCTTCCTTCATATTCAATACTATAAAGTCTACAAGGAAAATAAATTTATCCACTTTTACTAATAGATCCTTTATAAATCCTTTTAGATGTGTTATTGATCGATCAGCTAACTGAAAAGTTACAGTAGTAGGGGAAATCTCTACCAAATCTAAACATTTAAAGATCGATAAAGGCATAAGATTGATTCTCGCTCCTAAATCACATAAAGCTTTTCCAAAAAACTTTTCACCAATAGCACAAGGTATAGTAAAACTACCAAGATCCTTTAATTTCTTAAGAAGCTTTCTCTGAATAATAACACTAGACTCTTCAGTGAGTGCAACAGTCTCATGATCTGTAAACTTTCTTTTCTTGTTTAGTACTTCCTTCATAAATTTCATATAACTTAGCTTTTGTTCCAAAGCTTCAACAAAAGGAATATTTATCATTAATTTCTTAAGGATTTCCAAAAATTTTGTAAATTGTTTATCTTTGTTCTTCTGCTTCAGTCTTTGAGGAAATAGAGGTAATAGTTTTTCTAAAAGACCTTGTGTTTGTTCATTTTCATTTTGGTCACTTTCCATTGCTTTCTCCTCTTCATCAACTTTAGTTTCTCTTTGGATCCTTGTTTCAACTTCTTTTTCACTTCATAATTGAATAGCTTTAATTTACTCTCTATTTTGATCTTTTGAATTAACTTCCATCGTACTTGGATGAATTTCAGAAGGTCTGTTACTGAGTGCAATAGCAATATATAATAATTTATTTTCAATATTTCTAATAGGAGACCCTTGATTATGTATTTGATTTCCTATGGTTAATGTTTAACATTACTTCTTCTATCGTCAACTTCTTTTACTTAACTTGTGGGTTAGGATTAGAGTTAAACCTAGGAGGATAATAAGGTGGATAACTAGGATTTTCTTGGTTGTTCAAATTTCCGGAGGGATTCACCGAATTGTTATAACTATTCCAATTAAAATTAGGGTGTGATTTTTCCATCCAGGATTATAAAAGTTAGAATATGGATTATTATTTTGATTATTTATAACATTTAAAGTTTCATAAGATGATTAATTATCAATGTTCTGTCTTAGTGAATTTTCCTCTAATACTGGGGTATTTGAGAATAATTCACTCCTATTTGATCAATCTTTTTCAAAATAGCAGCAATTTGGGATGCTAAAATAGACATTACATCAAAATCATGAATACTAGCTACTCTCTTAGGATTTACCCTTTCAGATGGCTATTGAAAATTATTAGTAGTCATTTCTTCAATTAAAGAATATGTTTTATCAAAAGGTTTTGACATTAGTGATCCACCTGCAGCAGTATCTATAATAGATCTAAGTGATCCTAATAATCCATCATAAAATGTTTGAATTATTAACCAATCTGGTATAGCATGGTGTGGACATTTTCTAAGAAGATCTTTAAATCCTACCTAAGCTTCATATATCGATTCCCCTTCAAACTGACAAAAATTTGTAATATCATTTCTAAAAGAAGATTCTTAAATCTTTCCTAGGCTTCATATATTGATTCCCCTTCAAACTAACAAAAAAAATGTAATATCATTTCTAAGCTTAGGCTTCATATATTGATTCCCCTTCAAAATGACAAAAAGATGTAATATCATTTCTAAGCTTAACAGTTTTGAGGGTGGAAAATATTTAGCCAAGAATTTTTGTGATAGTTCTCCCCAAGTTCTAATAGATC
Organism: Phalaenopsis hybrid cultivar; assembly: GCA_002079205.1. NCBI lineage: Eukaryota > Viridiplantae > Streptophyta > Magnoliopsida > Asparagales > Orchidaceae > Phalaenopsis > Phalaenopsis hybrid cultivar. Next base: position 198,874 of record JXCR01147056.1, on the reverse strand, counting down.
CAGATGTTATAGCAACAATCACATTAGATGGTGATTCTGCCTTTTTCACACATCCATTTCTGTGGTTCAGAATAGGTTCTTTCCATTAGAAGACCGGCTCAACCCATCTCTCTTAGATCGAATATGTAGTTGAGAATGCTTCTCTCATCGCTTTCAGAGAAGACTCTGGTGTACAGCTCCAAGCCTTCTAGTATGTTGAGGAATCTTCCTTGAACTTCTTCATAAAATTCAAATTATCTTTTCTTTACTTTAATCATTTTGTAGTGTTCTACCATGGTGAAGATTGGCGGTTATCGAGGATGCTCCCTCATTTCAATATCAGCAAGAATCTATGTTGGTGTCGTCTTTGTATCAAGAGGAATATATGATTCCCCCATTAAGTAATCGGTGATCTGAAATCCATCATCGGTGGACATGTACTCCTCCAAGGTACTGTAACGCTCTAGGTGGAGGACGTTGCACTCCGTGCACTCTATAAATGCCCATGTAGTTGGTATCCATGTGGGAATCTTGGTGTTGTATGTCAGGCAACCCGCACAAAGATCATCTGCAACTTTTGGAATAATTAGCTCTACAGTGAACTCAGACTCATCCTCTGTGGCAAGGAAGCTGAAGGAAGTCTCTCTCATGCATGGATCATAGATCTTCCCCTTAAGAATCAGAGTAAGCAAGTTTTATGTTCCCTTTGGGCATCTTCTTTCTTCACATAGGAAAGCTCTTCATAATGGTGCATCTGACATTCTCTCATCATCAGCAGTGACTAGGCCTCCAGTTGGTGCAGTTACCATGGATGGTAGGCGACTAGTCCCCTCCATCGGATCTTGCTGCATTAGCACTTTCTTCCCCTTTAGTGAGGAATCCTCCTTGGTGTTGATCTTTAATAGTGATGGTAGGCCTTCTTTTTCTCGACGGCTGACCACATCCATCAGGGAACTCTCATAGTTTACATCGACTAGACCGAAGTCCATGTCGAAGTCTATGATGCCACCCCACGGTGCCCTTTCCTCGTTAATTGCAAGATTCCAACCATTTTTGAAAGCAAAGATCAGCTTTTGTCCTGACATTTTCTCTGTAGATGACATAAAAATGTCAGTGCACTGAAATTTAGCATGAACAAGAACAAAACAAAGTGTTTATTAGGCAAAATTTTAGTTCATGTTGGTGAGAAGATCATTTATTTATGTATATATTTTATTTAATTTAGTAAGATATCAAATTTAAAAGTAGGAAGAAGAAAATTGAAGTATGTAATTTCAAAAGTTTTAATTTTATTAAGGGTATTTTTATTACAAAATTTTTAGACCCGGTCACAGACGTTCGACCAAATAAATAACCCCAGAAGAATTAAAATTTCAAAATTTCAATTCAAGCACTATCAAGTTGCATAGTATGTCTTCATGTATTGTTTGTTGATTGGCAACATGAGTCTTTCGCCTCAAAAATCCACTAGTTGGTAGGCTCCTTCTTTGTAGACCTTTTCCATGACAAATGGTCCTTCCCAAGCTGGCTCAAATTTTCCACCTATCTTACGATTTGCAAGAATGGTTCTTTTGAGAATATGTACAAGATCACCAATTTTGAATGCCCTTGGGAGGAACAATTTGTCATGAGCTTGTACCATCCTCTCCTGGTAAAGCTCTAGATACTATTGTACTTCTAGTCATTTTTCTTCGAGACTTTCCAATTCCTCGAGTCTGAGTTTTGCACTTTCTTCTATTGTAAGTTGATTGGCGACAATGACTTTGAGAGACGACGTCTGAACTTCTAATGGTAGTACGACCTCAGACCCGTATACGAGCATGTAAGGTGTACACTGAGTGAGAGTCCTGAACGTTGTCCGATAGGCCCACAAGGCTTCTAACAGTTTTTTATGTCAATCTCTTTTATTTTTGTCAAGTGTCTTCTTCAAAATATGTACCAGTGTCTTGTTAAATGCCTTGGCCAGGCCATTTGCTCTGGGATAGTATATTGTAGAGTATCTCCAGTCTATCCCGTTGCTTGACAAAATTGTTGATCATTGTGCTCTTGAAGGCTGTCCCACTATCATAAATTATTCTGCGCGGAGCTTCGAAATGGTAGACGACTTGGCTTTTAAAAAATTGAAGGATTTGTTGTGCTGTAACCTCTCGTAATGACATTTCCTCTACCCATTTGGAAAAGTAATCTATAGTAGCGAGTATAAATTTGTGTACTTTAGAGTATGGAGGGTATATCAAACCTTTTATATATGTGCCCCAATACTCGAACGCCCACGAGGCAACGGTTGGGTGTAGCACATTCGGGGGTTGGTCCAAGACTACCCCATGCACTTGGCACTAGTGACATCTTCTGGTTGTATCCATGCAGTCAGACATCATTGCCGACCAATAATATCCGAGTATTTTGATCTTCATCTTCATCTTTGGCCCTGAATGGTGAGCGCCACACAATCTGATATGTGTTTCTTTGATGATATTTTCTGCTTCAGCTTTGCTTAGGCAACACAGCCACATCTGGTCGAAAGATCTTCTGTAGAGAACATTATCCACTAAAGCGTAAGAAATAGCCCTTCTTGTGATGTGACGCGCTGCAGACATTTCTTCTAGAAGCTTTCCTGTCTACAAATATTCCATAAATTGCTTACACCAATCTTCATTGATATTAGCATCCGCAACTGCCATTTCTTCTTTTTTGAGCTTATGTAGATTTTTGAGGTCTATTTAAGACAAAATGTTTCTTCCTTGTACTGTGATGTCAATGGAATCCTCTGGGGAACACACCCATTCTTTTGCAAGTTTTGTTAGAGCATCAACATGGGCATTATCTCCCCGAGAAATCCGATGGAAGGTTACATTGGGGATATGTTCCAGCAACCTCATTGTTTACATGTGATATTCTGCTAACTGATCCCGTACTCAATGACCTATGCATAATATAACAATAATTCTGATGGTATTTTTCACTTCTATTTCCTTATTTTGCAACAAAACAAAAAAAATTGATCCTGAAGAAAAATAATAATTTAACTTTTTAGTTTATATATATTTATATTGGGATACTACGCAAGTATACATATCATTATCAAGTAATATAAGACTTTTTGATTAAGACCTGAATATCGAAAANGGGATACTACGCAAGTATACATATCATTATCAAGTAATATAAGACTTTTTGATTAAGACCTGAATATCGAACACACGGGGAAGATTATGCAATATGCACTTTTAAGAAAGTTTTTCTAATTTTAAAAAGTTAATTACTTAAACTAAAAATGATTTTTACAGGAATTTAAAATTTAAATATTTTTGTTACTTTTGATATTTTAACGAAACAGTAACAACTTAAAAAGATAACTAAAATTTTTAATATGAAATATCTTTCTTCTTATCATGAATCAGTAATAAGTATAGGAATTTTATTANTATGCAATATGCACTTTTTAGAAAGTTTTTCTATTTTTAAAAAGATAATTACTTAAACTAAAAATGATATTTACAGGAATTTAAAATTTAAATATTTTTGATATTTTAACGAAACAGTAACAACTTAAAAAATAACTAAAGTTTCTGTAGAAGAAAAGTATTTAATATGAAAATATCTTTCTTCTTATCATGAATCAATAATAAGTATAGAAATTCTATTGTGAAAGTATGCAAATTATGTTGTGTTAAATAGGAGCAATAATATTTTTTACCCATACTAGAGATGCTATAAAGAATATTGGCAAATTTAAATTTTAAATAGTTCTGAAAACCGACTAGGTAGGGAAGATACTAGCTCTCACTCTAGAGTTCCCTCGATTCTCTCCACCTGGGAACGTTCTCGTATCAGAACCTAAAACAATAAACTAAGTTGAGGGCTTTAACCTGTCACTTTAAAGTCCTCTAACTCTACACTAATCAAAGAATATTTTCTATTTATTTGCACTCAATCATATGAACTACATTCTCATTCATATAACCTCATGTGATTCTTAAAACCAAGTTGGGGGTTTTAACCTGTCACTTTAAATTCTTCTAACTCTACACCCTTCAATGATTATTTCCAATGGGGGCTTTAACCTCTCACTTTAAAGTCCTCTAAATCTACACTCATCAATGAATATTTTCCTACCTTTGCACTCAATCATATGAATTACATTCTCATTCATACAACCTCATGTGATTCTTTCCAATTCTTGACTGAGACAATGCCAATTATTTGCACTAAATCATATGAAGTACATTCTCATTCATACAACCTCATGTGATTCTTTCCAGTTGTTGACTGAGACAATACCAGTATCATATGAACTACATTCTCATTCATACAACCTCATGTGATTCTTTCCAAATGTTGACTGAGACAATACCAGCCCGGTTCTTACATGTTCTCACAACAAATTTTAACATTTGGAAGACTGAGACAATACCAGCTATTACATTCTCACTCATACAACCTCATGTGATTCTTTCCAATTGTTGACTGAGACAATATCAGTCTATGAACTACATTCTCATTCATATAACCTCATGTGCTTCTTTCCAATTGTTGACAATGACAATGTCGGCTCATTACATTCTCATTCATACAACCTCATGTGATTCTTTCCAATTGTTGACTGAGACAATACAAGTCTGATTCTTACATGTTCTCACAATAAATTTTAACATCTGGATTGGTCAAATCAAGAAGTAAATGAAATGCATGGAAGTGCATAAATTTAAATCATCACAACTTCTTCTAACATTAAAGATCAATACTCTCCACAACCTCCATTGTTCATGGATTTAAATCATCAAAACTTCTTCCAACATTAAAGATCAATACTCTCCACAACTTCCATCCATATTTAAATTTTCACAACTTTTTCCAACATTAAAGATCAATACTCTCCATATGAAGTGCATGGATTTAAATCATCACAACTTCTTCCAACATTAAAGATCAATACTCTCCGTTATTCCATCCAAAACTTAATTACTTATCATTTTAAGAAGAAAGATAAAGAAAACTACTCATTTTATCCATTACTTAATTACTTATCATTTTAAGATGAAAGATAAAGAAAAATACTCAAAATCCTAACACTTTAATTACTTATCATTTTAAGGAGAAAGATAAAGAAAACTACTCATAATCCATGAAAAAGAAACACACTTTAGTTTAAAAGAAGAAATCTTGTCAAACCAACAACAAGTCTCGATTAAAACCAAAAGTAGTCTAAAACAAAAAGATAAAAAAGTCTCAATTAAAACAAAAAGTAGAATTACTTATCATTTTAAGGAGAAAGATAAAGAAAACTACTTAAAATCCTTCCATCCAACACTTAATTACTTATCATCTTAAGAAGAAAGATAAAGAAAATTACTCAGAATCCATGGAGAAAATAAGAAACACACTTTAGTTTAAAAGAAGAAATCATTGTCAAACCAACAACAAGTCTCAATTAAAACCAAAGAAGTATTTATCATTTTAACAAGAAAGATAAAGAAAACTACTCAGAATCCATGGAGAAAACAAAACCACATTTTAACTCAGAATCCATGGAGAAAACAAAACCACACTTTAGTTTAAAAGTAGAAATCATTGTCAAATCTCATAATCCATGGAGAAAATAAAATCACACTTTAGTTTAAAAGTAGAAATCATTGTCAAACCAATATTTATGGAGAAAATAAAACCACACTTTAGTTTAAAAGAAGAAATTATTGTCAAACCAACAATATTGTATGGAGAAAACAAAACCATACTTTAGTTTAAAAGTAGAAATCATTGTCAAACCAACAATACATTAATTAAAACTAAAAGTAGTCTTTTAGTTTAAAAGAAGAAATCATTGTCAAACCAACAACAAGTCTCAATTAAAACCAAAAGTAGTAGTTTAAAAGTAGAAATCATTGTCAAACTAACAACAAGTCTCAATTAAAACCAAAAGTAGTCCAAAAGAAGAAATCATTGTCAAACCAACAACAAGTCTCAATTAAAACCAAAAGTAGTCTAAAACAAAAAAGAAAGATAAAGAAAATAACTCAGAATCCATGGAGAAAACAAAACCACACTTTAGTTTAAAAGTACTTAAAAAAAACTACTCAAAATCCATGGTTAAAAAAAACTACTCAAAATCCATGGAGAAAATAAGAAACACACTTTAGTTTAAAAGAAGAAATCTTGTCAAACCAACAACAAGTCTCGATTAAAACCAAAAGTAGTCTAAAACAAAAAGATAAAAAATATGGAGAAAACAAAACCATACTTTAGTTTAAAAGTAGAAATCATTGTCAAACCAACAATACATTAATTAAAACTAAAAGTAGTCTTTTAGTTTAAAAGAAGAAATCATTGTCAAACCAACAACAAGTCTCAATTAAAACCAAAAGTAGTAGTTTAAAAGTAGAAATCATTGTCAAACTAACAACAAGTCTCAATTAAAACCAAAAGTAGTCCAAACAAAAGATAAAAACTTATCTCAAGTCCTCCACCAAACTCTTGAAGTTTCTTTGAATCTCTTATCTTTTACACCTTAGTTTAAAAGAAGAAATCATTGTCAAACCAACAACAAGTCTCGATTAAAACCAAAAGCAGTCTAAAATAAAGATAAAACTTATCTCAAGTCCTCCACCAAACTCTTAAAGTTCCTTTAAATCTCTTCTCTTTTACAATCACTCAAAACAAAATAACCAAAAAGATAAAGTAAATAAAAAGTGGTTCCTGAAAATCTCTCCGAACTAACTCCGCATCAAAGCTTGCCAATAATTTTATGACTCTTTTCTAAGCCCTCTCTTCTTTCTTTTATAGTTTTCCAAGTGGTGCCTTGGGATCTCTTCAAAATGTGTCTTGATTTGATGTATTTGCCGAAGAGATGCATCCTTTCATAATAATTTTTGTCTATGGTGGTAACAACCACCTATTAAGCCAGTGAGTGCCTCAAAAACTTTTTTGAAATTCGTGAAAATTGATTTTACTTGTCTAGTAACTGCTACTTGAGCTTAAGCATGGGTCTCGGTGCTTAGGCACGACTTTCTCTATTTAACCGGCGCTTAGGTGCCAAAACTCTTTTGCATAATGTTTTACCTTTTTGCTCCAAATTTGATATTTTTTCACTCATTTAAGCATTTTTTCCATTTTTTACTTGTATATGCAAGAAAAAACATAAAAATACCTTCCATTTAATCGCAATATCTCAAAAATAGATATAAAAATGTGTCTAAAAACACTATATATTTTAGGTGTATCAAAATCCGCCAAACTTAAAATGTTACTTGTCCTCAAGTGACACTTCAATCTTTAAAAACCAAATATGTATGATATGTATATGAGTTTCTTTAGGAGTTACTAAAATTTAGATTTAGAAATATAGTAGTCCAATTTTGAATAAATAATTAGTAAATGAGACCAACTTAAAGTTTGAAAATTTTTAATGTTAAGAACTATGAAAATATGAGTTCTTATCTAATTCAGAAATATAGTAAGTTCTCTAAATTTAGATTTTAGTTCTTTTACTTTCTCTACTTAAAAATTTTTATTATATTTATAGGCTTAAGATTTTTATCAAGTCTTATACTTTAAAAGATCAAATGTAGAACCATTTTTTTATTAGGCACTAATCCTGAAGCTTCTCCTCCCTTACATTTCTTTTATTTTTCTTTTTCTTTTTGTTTTCTGTTCTTTTTCTTTTCTTTTTCTTTTTCTTTTTCACACAAGGATTACTATATCTGATAGGCCTTTAATGATTTTGAATTCCACTTCTCCTTTCTTAAAGTAAAGTCTTGAACTATATCTTGATAGGCCTTTAATGATTTTGAATTCCACTTCTCCTTTCCTAAAGCAAAGTTCTGATATAAAACTTTTACTTATAAATATAATAATAGGTTTTGAAAATCATTTTAATAAAAGAAATTTAAGTATTAAAAATAAAAGTCTAAATTATCTATTTTTTTTAAAAATATAATTTTTCTTACTAAAGATAGTCACTTATATTAATCATTTTCTACACTAAAAATTTTTAACTTTTCTTCATTACTCAAAATTTTAACTAAATTCTCTTACTCATTTCTAAAATCAAATTTTACTTCTCTAAAGATAGTCACTTATATTAATCATTTTCTATACTAAAAATTTTTAACTTAAAGTTTTTCTTCAAGTCACTTATATTTATCATTTTCTATACTAAAAATTTTTAACTTAAAGTTTACTTATATTAATCATTTTCTCATATAAAAACTTTTAACTTAAAGTTTTCTTCATTACTAAAAATTTTAACTTCTACACTAAAAACTTTTAACTTAAAGATTTTCTTCATTACTCAAAAGTTCAACTAAATTCCTATACTCATTTCTAAAATCAAATTTTACTTCCCTAATATAACTTCATATACATAATCAATTTTTCTTTTAAAATCAAATTCACTTGTAGTTCATTTGAGAATAAATAAAATTCCAATTTTAAAAATATTTTTCATCCCCCCAAACTTTAATTTTTTAACAGATTAAACAATTTAGCATTAGATATATATACGCAGAAATGAAAATTTAAAAATAACATGTTAACAAGAATTTTAAAATCAAATTCACTTGTAGTTCATTTGAAAATAAATAAAATTCTAGTTTTGAAAATATTTTTCATCCCCCCAAACTTTAATTTTTAACAGATTAAAAATTTTAGCATTAGATATATATACGTAAAAATGGAAATTTAAAAATAACATGCTAACATGAATTTTAACATCCTGATTATACAAGTATAAAACTAAAGAAAAAGTAAAATTAATTTTTGATCAAATTTTCTATATTTTCATTTTAATTTAACATGTAGAGATTCAATAGACTTCTTAACAGTGGGTATAAAAGCAAACAACACTCTAACATGATAAAATAAAAATTCAAGGCATCCGTTTATGAATTTTAAGTTTAAGATCTAAGCTAGCAAGATTTTCTACTTTATAACAGATATAAAATTAAGTTCAGTTTTAAACTAACTAAATCACAGTACTAAGCACAAAATAATTGCTACTACCTTAAAATTTAAAAATAAAATATTAATTACCACAAACATCATAATAATAATAAAACATAAAAGTCTAAAACACAACATAGTCCAAAAGAACACACAGATGCAAATGTAGCAAGCTCAGACCACATAGTTCACATATATTACAATCGTAAAATGAATCTCTCAGCTCTATTCTTCATCCTCAGAATCATCGCTGTACCATTTTTCTGCAGGCTCATAATCAAGATATCGAGGATATGGAGGAAATTGCACTCCTAATTAACCGCTAATCAGGTTCTCCAAAGATGCGTGGAACTTCTCTTCATAATCACTCTTCCTTCTATTATAACTATTAGTTTGATCTGCAAAACGCTGTAAATTTTGTACCTTATCAGCATTAAAATTGATATTGTCCATCATCTTCTGCAATAACTCATCATGAGTCTTGGTATCACCTCTAGATGTAGAAGCACGAGAGTAGATGGTCTAGACGAAGATGCAATAGAGGTAGATGCAGTAGACGTCTCTAATCCATAGCTTCTGGAAAATCCTCCTCTCCAGCCAAAAATCGAATGCTCAAAATAAGTCTTCACATTCACCTTCGTAATGAGGAAACAGGACTTCCTCTCACTATCATACTTCACTCCAGCCTGCTCGCATAAAGAAAATAACAAAGAAGCAAATCTCATACCTGCAGTGGTAGTAGCAGCAGCATAACTGATGATAGTCTGATAAATCAAAGCCCTTATGTTGATGGGCTTTCCCTCCTGAATACAATAATTTAATGATGCTCTCTCTCTGGTCACTTCACTGAGATAATTGGTCGGAAGCAGACGAGAAGAAATGAAATAGTGTCAGGCCTTTGAAGGTGCATATAACTTTAAAGTTGGGAAATTTACTCTTCTCGCATTAGTAATCTTCCAAAGTCTTCTCCCAAAAGTCAAGTATGAAATAATCTCGTCTAACTCTGCTTCTGTAGAACTATAATTTGCATACAAACAAAAAGTCTCCGGTGGTAAATGATAAAATAAGTTGATTACCTCTGGAGTAAAGGTACCAACTTCCCTCTAACCATAACTCGATCGTCCTCAGCCTCTAGGAGATTTGCATAAAACTCTCTCACAACAGAAATCACTGAAACAGCAGAGAAACAACAGAACTGTTCCCACTATCGGCAGACTATCAGGTCTTCCACTTCTCCACTTGGACTCTTAAAACATCGCTCATGAATCAATTTTTGTGACTGTAGAGCGACACTATATCGATCCAGAGCTTTTGAACTGACAAATTTGCTCAAATCAAATGGACTCTTTCCTCTGCTCCTTTTCATTCTTGGTGTCATTCTACAAATTTGATAAATTCCAAAAATAACTTTAAAAATCTAGTTTAAATCACTAAACTAAACTTCCAAAAGCACTAACTAAACTTCTCAAGCAATTTCCATAGATTTTTATTCATTCACCATGAATAGTAAATTTTTGAAATCTTCTAAATGTGCTTAAAATATATGGTAAAAATAAAAATTTTTTGCATAGAAGTAAAGTTCTTACCTCAAGGAGCTTGGATCTAGCAAATCTCACTCGATTCCACCAAGAAATCTCCAAGTTTCACTTGCCCTAGCCCAAAAAATCACGAACTTGAGTTGGGAAAGATGATAAGAGGTGATAAAAATGGTATTTTCGGACTTAAAATTCACTTTTAACCTTTCACAAATCGGTTTTCGTGAACCGGCACTTAAACGCGGGTAAGTGGTGCTTAAGCATCTGCCTCTTGGGTTGGCTCACGCTTAAGCGTGAGATGTGACGCTTAGGCGCCAGTGTACAATTTTCAAAATTTTTAATTTCAAGTAAAATGCACTATTAGCTTAAGTAAACCACCCCTAAATGGTCTCATAGCAATTAAATGACTATTTTTACTTCCTATAACTCCCTTGTCGGCGTTATTTTAAGTTGGTTTGTGGGGTTGCCCGTAAGAAGCTGTCGGTTGCTGGAATCAAAATCCGGTCGCCCGCTTCGGAAGGACGTTGAAGTATGAAATCAAACTAACCCCATATTTTTCATAATTTAAAATGAAAGAGCACTGTATCTCAAATCCTGTATCTATNTTTGATTTGGATGAGCTGGCCTCTAGGTTTGATTTGGGTGAGGTACCATGGGAGTGGCTCTCAGTTTTTTGGCTTTTCCGNATCCTGCCAATTTTATTAGTTAGGGCTTACATTCGCGTGAAATGATCACACAAATAGCCTGGAAGATGTGAGCATTTAGGTCGTGATAAGCATTCGTGTGAAATGATCACACAAATAACCTGGAAAATGTGAGGATTTAGGTCGTGACAAACGACGAAATGATCACACAAATAGCCTGGAAGATGTGAGGGTTTAGGTTGTGACAAACGACAACCTTTTCGTGTGAAACGATCACACAAATAGCCTGGAAGATGTGAGGGTTTAGGTTGTGACAAACGAAAATCTCGAATGATCACACAAATAGCCTGGAAGATGTGAAGATTTAGGTCGTGATAAACGACAACCTCGGCTAAGACGAGTTAGGGCTTATATTATATAGCAGGGCTATACAAAGGCCTAAAGATAAGGTGATGCAAATAGCCTGGAAGATGTGAGGATTTAGGTCATGACGGACGACAACCTCAGAATCCTAAGATCAAATAGCTTGGAAGATGTGAGGATTTAGGTCGTGACGAACGACAACCTCAGAATCCTAAGATCAAATAGCCTGGAAGATGTGAGGATTTAGGTCATGATAAACGACAACCTCGGAATCCTAAGATGTATAGCCTGGAAGATGTGAGGATTTAGGTCGTGACAAACGACAACCTCGGAATCCTAAGACGGTATAGCCTGGAAGATGTGAGGATTTAGGTCGTGACAAACGACAACCTCAAAATCCTAAGATGATTTAGGGCTTATATTATATAGCAGGGCTATACAAAGGCCTAAAGATAAGGTGAGGATTTACGTTTCATAAGAAAGCAACCTCGAAGTCCGAAGGCTTTGTTGTTTAAGTCTAAGGAAGGAAGATTGGTTTAGCTGGGGAAGACAGGTTTTGCTGTTGAAGATGGTCGTGCTGCCCACCAAGCTAGCTCCAAGCTCCTTGCCGCGACGAGTTTGAGTTATCTAGTGTGTCAAGTTATAATATCAAATAAGGTGGCCCTATGGTTGAAGTTCTTTAAATTTTATGAGGGCATATTAAAGTTCATTAGAGCGACACCGGTTAGGATCCTACGGTTCCCTCGTTCTGGCATCACTATTTTCTATTGGATTCACTTAGTCCAAATGAACTTACTAAACCCAACTTAATGAGTTCCATAATTTCATTTAAACCGTGGGAAGCCTCGTTAGCAACTGTAGATTACCTCCTCCGGGGGATTCCCTATCATCCAATAGAGACATCTTAATTTAGCTGAAGTTGTAGTTTTGTGTGATGTTTGTGATTAAATTTTGAGTTGTTTTATATTTTGAATGTCGGAAGTTGTAGTTTTATGTGATGTTTGTGATTAAATTTTGAGTTGTTTTATATTTTGCATGTTCAGTTGTGGTTTTGTATGATGTTTGTGATTAAATTTTGAGTTGTTTTATATTTTGAATGTTGTAGCGGTTGTGGTTTTATTGATGTTTGTGATTAAATTTTGAGTTGTTTTATATTTTGAATGTTGTGACAGTGAATTTTATCTAGGTTGATTTTTAACTTTGATTTTGGGTTATGGTTATGGTTAACATGCGAGTTTATGTAGGTAAATGCAAGTATGAAACATGTAAGGAAAAGGCAGAAGAAAGATAATACTATAAACTGTAAAAGCATACCTGACGAGTCTTCTCGTTCCACCACCTGACACTTGAAAATGCATGTGAGGGCATTTATGAAGAGCAGGAAAAGTAGAGTTCTGGGGGGTTTTCCTAACTCTATGTTGTATTTTGGTGGGTCCTTAAAAGTTTAATTAAGGATGATTTCATTGAGCAGAGAATATTAAGTTTAGTAGGCCTCTGAGGTATCCAACAAGTTAGGAGGGGGAAGCAGGTCCGTGCCTCCCTCTCACCAACTAGTGAAAAGCCTCGAGCCCATTTAAACTTATTATGTTGCTTAATGGTTTATCCTAATACTAGTGAAAAGCCTTGAGTCCGTTTAAACTCATTATGGTGCTTAATGATTCATCCTGAAAATACCCGGTGAAAAGCCTCAAGTCCATTTAAACTTATTATATTGCTTAATGGTCCATCCTGTAAATACCTGAGTGAACATTGATGTCTCAATTATCCCTAAGAAAGGGGTAATTATCATTTGTCATTTAATTTGAAAATTATGTGGGTGAAGACCATTAAAGAGGCAAGTTAATGTAATTTCAACACTTAGCCAAATTTTAATCCTAATTGGGCTTAGTGGTGTTTCAAGGATGTCTGATATAATTATGTTTATTTCTCTAATCTTTTTTTAATCAATTTCGATTTAGCCTAAGTCATCACTAAACCCTTAAGACCTAGGTGAGTGTCTTAATTAGAGGGTTAAGTTTTAAGTGGTCATGATTCATGATTTGAATTTTATTTGAAAGTCAACATAGGGGTATTAAATTGATTAGTTATTGACTTCAAAAGTCATACCCCTAAGTTTAGGATCATTTAATTTTAATAAACTTCCAAATTTTAATAATTTAGAAATTTATTAATCTTAATTAAGAAAGTGCAATTGGTTTCTACCAATTAACCCCTTTG
>JXCR01147056.1:90982-182125 GCA_002079205.1 Phalaenopsis hybrid cultivar | reverse complement strand
TCACCAATGCCAATTGATGGTTGATTTTGATGTATAGGAATGTCATAAAGATTTTGCAACATTAATTGAGGCCAATTGACTAGGCTATGAGTTCAATTTGGTGAGATTAGGTCATATGGTTGGGCTCAAATCATGGGAGATTAAGTCATATGGTCAAAATTGGGGTTTTGACCCAAATCAAAATTAAGCTCAAATCATGAACCAATTGGATTTAGTTTAGTTTGGTCATATCAAAAGTGAATTTGAGTTTAGGATTGGAATTGGGGTGAATTAAGATCAAATCGATGGACATTTGAGTTGGATTTGGGGAAATTTGGGTCTTTAAAGGGCAATTTGGGGATTTTCGTTAAAGATGGTCAAATTAGCCAAATTGGGTTTGTTGTAGTTGAGAGAAATGAACTTAGGAGTATTTGAGATTTATTGGGATTTTTTGGGAATTTTTAGAATTTTTTGGATTTTGAGCCCAAGAGGGGTATTTTGGTAATTTGAGGGTGTTTTAGGGGTAAAAGGCCAAGATGGGTATTTTGGTAAAGTTGAGGTACCAATCATCACCAATAAGCCATGAACCAATGGAAATCCCATTTTGAGTCCCCCACATAGTGGTCTTAGCTCATAGCTAGGGCTAGTGTATCCCAAAAGATCAAGGGATCTAGGTTTGGACCAATGGAAACCCCATTTTGGGTCCTCTATGTAGTGGTTCTAGCCAGACCATATCCCTGCTAGTAGGTTTAGGGGACCATCTACATGAGTATCCCAAAAGATCAAGGGATCTAGGCTAGAGATTTGAGTTCAGGGTTGTGAGTTAAAGCCCCATTTTGGGTCTTCTACATAGTGGTCTTAGCTAAACCATAGCCCTAGGGCTAGTAGTCCATTTTGGGTCCTCTACATAGTGATCTTAGCCAAACCATAGCCCTAGGGCTAGTCGGTTTATGGGGACCAATGGAAACCCCATTTTGGGTCCTCTATATAGTGGTCTTAGCCAAACCATAACCCTAGGGCTGGTAGGTTTAGGGGGTGCCATGGACCAAAGGAAACCCCATTTTGGGTCCTCTACATAGTGATCTTAGCCAAACTATAGCCCTAGGGCTAGTAGGTTTAGGGGACATCTTACATGAGTATCCCAAAAGATCAAGGGATCTAGGCTAGAAATTTGAGTTCATGGTTGTGAGTGAATGTGGGTGTATATGAGTGTAGATGAGTGTAGTGAGTGCTTTAGCTCCAGATCAACACCCAGGGTCAACCCTAAGGTCCAGCAATCCTAAGGGTGACTCATCCTGAGTTTCCCCCACAGTGACCCTACCTACTAAGTATTTATAGGTTAGGACCAATATGTGGAACTCCAGGTTGAGTGAAGAAGGGCTTAAAATTTCTAATGGTGAGGGTTCCATGTCTTGTTTTCTAGGAATAGTCGACAGAAAAAGTCCTATGGCTAGACCCTAGGCTACTAAAGAGGAAAAACTAAACCTCATCCAAAATTGAGGTCAACATCCCTTCTCTCTCAAAATTCTTCATAATAATTAATTCAATTTGAGGTTAAAAATAACATAAATTTTTACAAAAAAAAACTTATATTCATTTACAAACAAGTACAAGTACAAACACATTTAACACTCATTTACAATTACACACATAAGTGACACAAACACTAACACAAGACATAAAAACTAACACAATTAAAAACATGACTCCAAACACACAATTCCTAACACTTAACTTAATTCCACTCTTCATTAGAAGGAACGAATTCTTGTCTCTCAGTAGTCTCTCCAGGAATATAGATTTGATAAAACGGATGATGGTGACGAGTTCTAATACTATCATCTTCGACCCACTTTTGCTTAAGGAACATTGCCTTATCTGCTTCCTCTATATAATTGGTATGGTTGAATTGCATCTTAAGTTGCCACCCAATATATTATAGATGAGCATGCAATTCAAGCACCTTAATCTCTAATACAGATATAGTATTCTCCATCTGGTTAATCTTCTCCGATATCCCTTCAATACTAATGGCTAAGAAATTCTTATACATCTCCTGTGCACTTTAACTAATGATCTTCTTCCTCATGGCTTCTTCCTTCTTTTTCAAATCCATCTCCCATGAAGACATTTCTCTAAATCTCTCTCTTTCTTAGACTTTTAGGGCTAAAAATAATCCGGGGTGAAATTCCTTCACAAACCCCTTCTATTTATAGGCCTAATTCCCCCTCATAACTTCCAGGCACGACTAGAAACTACCAAGACATGTTTATTACAACTAAATTGTAGTTAAACCTTCTAAATATTGAAATTTACACATGTGATTAAACTGCCGCGCTTAAGCGCTAGTGCACATTTTTTGCACCGGTCAACTTAATGTCCAAATTCTGATTCTAACATATCTAAGTCACTAAATAAAGTCTAAAAATCATTACTAGCACATAATAAACTCAAAAATACTATCCCAAATTTCTTAATCAGACTCAAAACAACAATCAAAGCAAAAAACACACTGATAATTATGGGTTACCTCCCAAAAAGCGCTTGGTTTTACGTCGTCAGCCCGACGTAACCAGTGCTCATTTTGGTTGACCCAAAATCATTCCATCATTATATTTATGCTGATCCCCTATAAAATAAGGTTTTAGTCTATGTCCATTCACTTTAAAAATTTTCTTAGAATTAGGATCTTTAATATCCACAACTCCATAAGGATAAACATTTCTCACAACAAACGGGCCCATCCACCTGGACTTAAGTTTGCTTGGAAATAATCTTAACCTTGCATTATATAACAAAACTTGTTGCCCTGACTAAATTTTTTTAGTAAGAATCTTTCGATCATGCCACATCTTCATCTTTTCTTTATAAATCTTAGCACTCTCATAAGATTCATTTCTTATCTCTTCAAGCTCATTTGATTGTATCAATCTTTTCTCACCAGCAANTCTATGTCCATTCACTTTAAAAATTTTCTTAGAATTAGGATCTTTAATATCCACAACTCCATAAGGATAAACATTTCTCACAACAAACNCCCCAGGTGGAGGGAATCGAGGGAACTCTAGAGTGAAAGCTAGTATCTTCCCTGCCTAGCCGATCTTCAGAATTATTCAAACTTTAAATTTTCCAATGTTCTTTATAACATCTCTAGTAAAGGTAAAGCATATTATTGCTCCTATTTGACACAACAAAATTTGCATACTTCCACAATAGAATTCCTATACTTATTATTAATTCATGATAGAAGAAAGATATTTTCATATTAAGTACTTTTCTTCTACAAAAAATTTAGTTATCTTTTTACTATTTTGTTAAAATATCAAAAATACAAAAAATATTTTAATTTTAAATTCCTACAAATAAAATCATTTTTAGTTTAAGTAATTATCTTTTAAAAATAGAAAAACTTTCTAAAAAGTGCATATTGCATAATCTTCCCTGTAAGTTCGATATTCAGATCTTAATCAAAAAGTCCTATATTACTTGATAACGATACGTATGCGTAGTATCCTAATATAAATATATATAAATTAAAAAGTTAAATTCTTATTTTATTTAGGAACAAGTGTTTTGTTTTGTTGCAAAATAAGGAAATATAACTGAAAAATACCATCAAAATAATTGTTATACAGTGCAAAAGTATTAGGCATTGTGGGATCATGTTTTAAATCTTTTTCTTCATATTTTTTTTCGTAAGTTGTTTTGAAAAGACATTCACTTAGATATTTTATAACAACCATCTTATAACATTCATCATCTTTACCTTTTGCAGGATATTTCATTCATCTTGAAATATTGAAAGTATCAGTTTGATCATTAACGCACATTGTTAATTCCCCTTTCTGCACATCTATCATTGCTCTTTCTGCGGCTAGGAAAGGTCTTCCCAAAATGATAAGTATCTCTTTATCTTCCTCCATATCTAGTACGATGAAATCAAAAGAAAAGATAAATTGCTACACTTTCACTAAGACATCTTCTATAACTCATTTAGGGTATGTTATCAAACGATCTGCTAACTACAGAGTTACAGTAGTAGGGGTTATTTCTCATAATCCCAATCTTTTGAATATTGATAATGGTATAAGGTTAACCTTTGCACCTAAATCACATAAAGCTTTCCCATAAAATTTGTCTCCCATTGCACATGGAATTGTAAAGCTACCACGATCTTTAAGCTTTTCAGGAAGCTTTTTCTGAATTATAGCACTGCACTCCTCACTAAGTGCAACAGTCTCATTATCTTCAAACTTCCTTTTCCTGTTGAGAATATCCTTCATAAACTTTAGATAGTTTGACATTTATTCTAAGACTTCAACAAATGGAATATTAATTGTAAGCTTATTAAATATTTCTAGAAATTTTGAAAATTGCTTATCCAACTTCTAGTGACGAAGTCTCCAAGAAAATGGACATGTTGGTTTTTCTAAATCAATTTTTAGTGGAGAAATAGGTCTCTCAGAATCTTTTGGAGCGTCCTCTTTTGATTCTTCAAGTTCTTCTCTCTCTAATTCAATTTCTTTTTGAACCTTACCTTACAACTCTCTTCCGAAGTTGAACGGCTTTTACTTGCTCTTTATTCTGGTCTTTTGGATTTGATTCAGTATTACTAGAAAGTGTTTCTTGGAATCTATTACTTAATGAATTTGTTATTTGTCGAAGTTTATTCTCAACATTTCTAATTGTAGCTCCTTTACTTTGTAATTGATTTCCCATTTGTAACACCACTTCTTCTCCTTAAATGTGTATTACTGTTGAAGCCTGGAGGATAAGTAAATCTATAATTATTATTCCCTTGATTGTTCGAGTTTCCCAATGGGTTTACTTGGTTGTTCCCCCATTGCTGAGTATTACCACCCAAATTGTTATTCCACT
Organism: Phalaenopsis hybrid cultivar; assembly: GCA_002079205.1. NCBI lineage: Eukaryota > Viridiplantae > Streptophyta > Magnoliopsida > Asparagales > Orchidaceae > Phalaenopsis > Phalaenopsis hybrid cultivar. The sequence continues at coordinate 177,268 of JXCR01147056.1, read as the reverse complement.
TAAAGTTCGGATAGTTTTTCAACCTGAGTTATAATAATTTGAATATGGTTTATTCTACTTGTTATTTATGGCATTCAAAGTTTCTAATGATGCTTGAGAATCTATCATTTTTCCTAATGAATTCTCTTTAATCATGGAAATTAATTGAAAAAAATTCATTCCAAATTGGTCTAACTTCCTTAAAATTGCAGTAACTTGATTTGGTAACATAATAAATGCATCAGATTCATGAATTTTGGCTACTTTCTTAGGATTCACCCTCTCAGAAGGCCATTAAAAATTATTTGTAGCCATTTCTTTAGTTAAAGCATAAGCATCTTGAAATGGTTTTGACATCAATGAACCACCAACAGCGGCATCGATAATTGATTTAAGAGATCTAACGAATCCATTATAAAAAGTTTGAATTATTAACCAACGATAATAGATCTAAGAGAACCAATTAATCAATTATAAAAGGTTTGAATTATTAACCAATCTAAATAAATCTAAGAGAACCAATTAATCCATTATAAAAGGTTTGAATTATTAACCAATCTGGTATAGTACACTTTCTTAAGAGTTCTTTAAATCTTTCCCATGCTTCATAAATAGATTCCCCTTCAAACTAATTAATAGATGTAATATCATTTCTAAGCTTCGTAGTTTTTGATGGTGAAACATATTAGCAAGGAATTTTTGTGCTAAATCACCCCAAGTTCTGATAGATCCAAGTGCTAATGAATTTAACTACAACTTAGCTTTATTCCTCAGTGAGAAAGGAAATAACCTAAGTCTTATGATATCTGACACACCAGCGTATTAAATGTAGTGCACAATTCTAGAAAATTGGCAAGATGTAAATTTGGATCTTCAGTTGGTGAACCCGCAAACTAATTATTTGATATCATTTGGATAATATTTCAAATATGAATTAGCCACTATAGTAGGTTTTTGAATACTACAATGAAGTTCATCTATAGTAGGGTTGCCATAATCTCATAAAAATCTAAACTCTTGATGAATTTCAGCATTTTGTTCATTTGGGTTTGTCATTTCTGTTATTTTTTTAAATTTTTCAATATTTTTAACTTTTTTGGTTTTTCCAATTTTCTAACAGCTCTCTCTAATTCAGAATCGTAGGGCACTAGTCCTTTAGAACCTGAACTACGCATACAATAACATAAAATAAAATAAAACTAAACACACAAAAAATAAAATACAATAACTTAAAGTTTAAATAAGACTTTTTAAAAAGAGAAATTTGCTTTTAAATCAATAAATTCTTTATAATTTTCACTTCACTTCCCCAGCAACTAAAAACTTGATCTCGGAACTACTTATATGCAACAGTATAACAATAATTCTGATTATATTTTTCACTTATATTTCCTTATTTCGCAACAAAACCAAAAAACTTGATCTTGAAGAAAAATAAGAATTTAACTTTTAATTAATATATATTGGAATATTACGCAAGTATACGTATCGTTATAAAGTAATATATGACTTTTTGATTAAAACCTGAATATCGAACCCACAGGGAAGATATGCAATATACACTTCTTTGGAAAACTTTCTATTTTTAAGAAGACAATTATTTAAAATAATGACATTTTTGCAGTAAAGAAAGTTTAAATATTTTTTGTAATTTTAATATTTTGACAAAAATAGAACAAACTTAAAAGACAACTTGAGTTTTTGTAGAATAAAAGCACTAAATATGAAAATATCTCTCCTTATCATGAATCAGTAATACGTATAGGAATTCTGTTGTGGAAGCGTACATATTGTGTTGTGCCAAATAGGAGCAAAAATATTCTTTAACCTTACAAGAGATGCTATAAAGAACATTAGCTAATTTAAAGTTTGAATAGTTCTAAAGACCAGCTAGGCAGGGAAGATACTAGCTCTCACTCTCAGTTCCCTCGATTCCCTCCACCTGGGGGCTAACATTCTCGTATTGGAAGATACTAGCACTCACTCTAGAGTTCCCTCGATTCCCTCCACCTGAGGGCTAACATCTCGTATCAAAAACAAAACAATAAACCAAGTTAGGGGCTTTAACCTGTCACTTTAAAGTCCTCTAACTCTACACCCCTCTCACTCTAGAGTTACCTCAATTCCCTCCCACTGGGGCTAACATCTCGTATCAGAACCTAAACAATAAACCAAGTTGGGGGCTTTAACCTATCACTTTAAAGTCCTCTAACTCTACACCCTTCAAAAATTATTTCTAAACCAAGTTGGGGGCTTTAACCTGTCACTTTAAAGTCCTCTAACTCTACACCCATCAATGACTATTTCAAGTTGGGGGCTTTAACTTGTCACTTTAAAGTCCTCTAACTCTACACCCTTCAATGAATATTTTCCTATTTATTTGCACTAACTTTAAAGTCCTCTAACTCTACACCCATCAATGAATATTTCCCTATTTATTTGCACTCAATAATAATCTAAATCTACACTCCTTCAATGAATATTTTCCTATTTATTTGCACTCAATCATATGAACTACATTCTTATTCATACCACCTCATGTAATTCTTTCCAATAGTTGACTCAACAATACCAGTCAGGTTCTTACATGTTTTCACAACAAATTTTAACATATGGATTTGTCAAATCAAGAAGTAAATGAAGTACATGGATTTAAATCATCACAACTTTTTCCAACATTAAACATCAATACTCTCCACAACTTCCATCCAACACTTAATTACTTATCATTTTAAGAATAACAATAAAGAAAACTACTCAACATGGAGAAAATAAAACCACACTTTAGTTTAAAAGTAGAAATCATTGTCAAACCAACAACAATTCTCAATTAAATCCAAAAGTATTCTAAAACAAAAGATAAAAACTTATCTCAAGTCTTCCACCAAACTCATCACAACTACTCTTGAAGTTCCTTTGAATTTCTTCTCTTTTACAACACTCTCAATATAAAACTAAAATAAAAAGGATAAATATGTCGTGCTTGAAAATCTCTCCAACTAACTCCCCAATTTTAGAACTTTCAAAACTTTCCCAATACTTTCAGGACCACTTTCAAAGTCTCAGTCTTCCTTCTTTTATAATCCTCCAAAATGTGCCTTGGTATCTCTTCAAAATGTGTATTGATTCGTTGTATTTCCCCAAGAGATGCATTATTTCACAATAATTTTTGTCCATGGTGGTTGTAACCACCTATTAAGCCAATAGGTGCCTCAAAAACCTCTTCAAAATTCGTAAAAACCAAATTTACTCATCCAATAACAGCCACAGGCGCTTAAGCACGGGGCCTCTGGTGCTTAGATGCAGCCTTCTCTGTTTAACCGCCGCTTAAGCGACGGATCTGGCGTTTAGGCGGCAAAATACTTTTGCACATTTTTCACCTATTTGCTCCAAATTTGATCCTTTTTTCACTCATTTAAGCATTTTTTACCTTTTTACCCATACCTAAGAGAAAAACACAAAAATACCTTCCATTAAAACGCAATATCTCAAAAATAGGTATAAAAATGTATCTAAAAACACTAAATATTTTAGGCGTATCACCCGCTATGTAATGTTGAGATTCATGTGAAAGCGTCTACTAGAGGAGTGTTCGTTGAATGTCCAAGATGCAATGTTCTACAATTAGATTGCTATAGTTCTTTCAAAAGTTCATAGCCGCCAGTGTGACAGGCCAGGAGGCAGTGCATCCAGATGCCGAGTCGTACATCCCATTACCTACAGAACTAATTCAGACATTGGTTCCTGAAGATGTTGAGACAAGGGGACGACCCCAGTAGTTTGAAGAGATTTTTATAGCAGACATAGAAAGAATGTGCAGAGTCAAAAGAAGAGAGTTTAAGTTCTACGAAGATGTCCGAGTTAAAATTGTCAACATTTTGGAAGTCTTGGCGTTGTACACTGTTGTCTTCTCTGAAAGTGATGTAAAAGGAATTTTAGACTTTGTATTCATTATGAGAGACAGAGGTTAAGCTGGTCAGCTGAGGCCGAGAACTTTTTCAGAGCCACGGAAATGGATGCACGAAAAAAGTAGAATAACCATTCAATGTGATTATTGTTACAATTTTATTGAAGATAGACAAGGAACCCCCCTGAAATCTTAAGATAGGATAAGGTGGACCCAATGCCTTATAGAATTAAAAGAATGGTCAAGAGGCTGGTTTGATATAGTATATCACCACGTGACTGCATCCCGAACAGCTTCATAACTAACATTTAGGAGAAGGGAGATTGCATTCCTCCTCATATTGATCACCATGACTTTGTCAGACCTTTTTGCAAAGTGTCTTTAATGAGAAAAAACAACATACTCTTTGGAAGCCCAAGGAATTCAGAGGATCCGTTGAAACTTTGCTGCCAATGGGTTCAGAATGGCCTTAAAAGAAAATGGGGCCGATTTGGCCAAACACTGCATCCCGGGAGTGCGATATCTCAGAGTATCTATAACATTCAGAAGAATGCAAGACAACAAAACACTATAAGGGTTCCATCCAGACCCAAAATTGGAGGAACTACAATTTTATGATCTATGAGAAGGTTGTACCTCTAAGTACACGTAAAAGTTCTTGTCCTGGAGCGTGACTTATTAGGTTAGCCTGATTAGGATCTCACCCCGTCGAAGATGGACAGTCAGTGGACACCTTTTTGTACTATGTTTTGATGCATCAGATACGATTAGACATGTTTGAAATTTTTTTAGCTTATGATATGTATTCAGTATATCATGTTTCAGATATTTTTAGCATGTTGTCTTTTGATACTTTAGCATGTACTCAGTCAGTAACTCGTATTTAAAGTAGATTGATGAAATTTCTTTCAAGATTTCAACTTGCTTGTCAATTTGCCCTCTTTGTGCGATTGATAAAGAGCCACAGAACCATACGTTGGTTCTAAATTATAATGAACAAAGAACGATACAACAAAAGCCTGATATTAAAACTGAAAATATTTTTGAAAACCAACCAACAAAAATTAAATTTTGAAAAAAAAACATTTTTTATAATTAAATGTAATAAAGACAACAAGAAAAGAAAATGATAAATTTCTTGAGTTTCTTACTCTTTGCTTGCACAGCATGACTATCCTGGTCGGCACCAGTTTGCTTCCCATCCCCGTGGAAATTCACATTCTGCACAAAATTTCATAAACTTTCACAAATTATCCTCACCAATACCAATCTTCACATGAGACGTATCTATGAGTTCAACGCCACAAATTCTCTACACTATTTTTATATTGTTCTCGGGGACAGTATCGAGATGCTAATTCTTTTCCCATTACCTCTTAGGTTGGATGTGAGTCCTTGAGCTTTCCTTCCTAATGGAAACCATATCTTTGAGATAGTTTTAAGACCACCTTAAATAGAGTAAGGCATTTGATTCTCTACCCATATCTTCGACATAGGTTTAAGACCACCTTAAATGGAGTAAGGCGTCTTATTTTCATCCTTTGAGATCGGTTTAAAAACACCTTAAATGGAGTAAGGCATCTGATTCTCTACCCATATCTTTGAGATAGGTTTAAGACCACCTTAAAAGGAGTAAGACATCCTATTCTCATCCTTTGAGATTGTTTTAAGACCACCTTAAATGGAGTAAGGCATCTGATTCTCTACCCATATCTTTAAGATAGGTTTAAGACCACCCTAAATGGAGGAAGACATCCTATTCTCATCCTTTGATATTGGTTTAAGACCACCTTATATGGAGTAAGGCATTTGATTCTCTACCCATATCTTCGAGATAGGTTTAAGATCACCTTAAATGGAGTGAGGAATCATATTCTCATCCTTTGAGATCGGTTTAAGACTACCTTAAATGGAGTAAGGCATCCGATTTTCTACCCATAATTTTAAGATAGGCTTAAGACCCCTTAAATGGAGTAAGACATTCGATTTATTAACCATATCTTTAAGATCGGTTTAAGACCACCTTAAATGGAGTAAGACACCCTATTCTCATCATTTGAGATCAATTTAAGAAAACTTTAAATGGAGTAAGGCATCTGATTCTCTACCCATATCTTTAAAATAGGCTTAAAACAACCTTAAATGGAGTATGACATCCTATTCTCATCCTTTGAGATCGGTTTAAAACCACCTTAAATGGAGTAAGGCATCTAATTCTCTACCCATATCATCGAGATAGGCTTTACACCACCATAAATGGAGTAAGACATCCTATTCTCATCCTTTGAGATTGGTTTAAGACCACCTTAAATGGAGTAAGGCATTCTATTCTCATCCTTTGAGATCGGTTTAAGACCACCTTAAATGGAGTAAGGCATCTAATTCTCCACCCATATCATCGAGATAGGTTTAAAACCTCCTTAAATGGAGTAAGGCATCCTATTCTCATCCTTTGAGATTGGTTTAAGACCACCTTAAATGGAGTAAGGCATCTGATCTACCTATATCTTTGAGATCGGTTTAAGACTACCTTAAATGGAGTAAGGCATCTTATTCTCATCCTTTCCGAGCGGTTTAAGATCACCTTAAATGGAGTAAGACATCCGATTCCCTACCCATATCTTTGAGATAGGTTTAAGACCACCTTAAATGGATCAAGGCTACCTATTCTCATCCTTTGAGATTGGTTTAAGACCACCTTAAGTAGAGTAAGGCATCTGATTATCTACCCATATCTTCGAGATAGGTTTAAGAGCACCTTAAATGGAGTAAGGCATCCTATTCTCATCCTTTGAGATCGATTTAAGACTACCTTAAATGGAGTAAGGCATCTGATTCTCTACCTAGGTTCTTTGAGATATGTATGAGGACACCTTAAATGGAGTAAGGCATCCTATTCTCATCTTTTGAGACCGTGTCGACGCTATTTTTGGTTGGACGAGTTGCACGTAATAAGCTTTCAGTCACCAAAATCTAAATCCTGTCGCCCCCTTCGGTAGGACGTTTTAATTTACATATATATTTAGTTTTAAAAAAAGTATGAAATCAAACTGACCACATATTTTTCATTGTTTAAATGAAAGAGTGCTCTACCTGAAATCCTGTATTTATCCTGAAGGATAAACACAAGACTTGAGGATGAGGTTCGATCAAATAAACTAAGGAATATATGACATTTGTTTGGTCTGCGAAACCTTTGTATTTGCCGACAAGTTCTCCTATTTAAAATAAAGAATTAAATAGGGTTTACATTAAGCTGGGTTCGGACATGCTTCCTATAAGGGCAAGCCTCTATAGTTAATTACATCTTAAATGACCAAAGTCACCTAAGAAAACTCTCGATAAAAAATCAAGAAATATTATCTTCAAAGAGTTTCAAAAGGTAGGACTTTTCAATGAGATCGGACATAGAGGTGTGAAAGGGGATTGGTTCAAATTTGCAACGTTTTGTTGTAGAGTCCAAAGGAGGAAGAACTAGGGGATTTCATGGATCCAGAGAGAACCTCGGTGACTTCCTAAGCTATCCTAATGTTTGGATTCAGTTTTGAGGAGAAATATTTAGGTGTTTCATTCTGTGAATTTTATTAGTTAGGGCTTACATTTGTATGAAACTATCACATAAATAGCCTGGAAGATGTGAGGGTTTAGGTCGTGACGAACGACGACCTCGAAATCCTAAGACAATTTAGGGCTTATATTGTATAGCAGCGTTGTACAAAGGCCTAAAGATAAGGTGAGGATTTACGTTTCATAAGCAAGAAACCATGNTCGATCCCGAAGGATAAACACAAGACTTGAGGATGAGGCTCGATCAAATAAACTAAGGAAAGTATGAAGTCCATTTGGTCTTTGAAACCTTTGTATTTTCTGACAAGTTCCCCTATATAATTAAAGGATTAAATAGGGTTTATATTAAGCTGGGTTTGGACATGCTTCCTATAAGGGCAAGCCCTATAGTTAATTACATCTTAAATGACCAAAGCCGGTTCAGACATGCTTCCTATAAGGGCAAGCCTATAGTTAATTACATCTTAAATGACCAAAGCCACCTAAAAAGACTCTCGATAAAAATCAAAAATATTATCTTCAAGGAATTTCAAAGGGTATGGCTCTTCAACGAAATCGAATGTAGAGGTGTGGAAGGGGATTGCTTCAAAATTTGGAACATTTTATTTATTGTGGAATCTNTGACCAAAGTCACCTAAGAAGACTCTCGATAAAAATCATGAAATAATATCTTCAAGGATTTCAAAAGGATAAGACTTTTTAATGAAATCAGACAAAGAGGCGTTAAAGGGGATTAGTTCAAATTTGAAACATTTTGTTGTAGAGTCCAAAGGAGGAAGAACTAGGAGATGTCATGGATCCAGAGGAGAACCTGCTTCCCAAGCTATCTTAATGTTTAGCTTCAATTTATGAGGAGAAATATTTAGGTGTTTCATCCTGCCAATTTTATTAGTTATGCTTACATTCGTGTGAAACTATCACACAAATAGCCTGGAAGATGTGAGGATTTAGGTCGTGATGGACGACAACCTCAAATTTCTAAGGTGAGTTAGGGCTTATATTGTATAGCAAGGCTGTACAAAGGCCTAAAGATAAGGTGAGGATTTAAGTTGCATAAGCAAGCAACCTTGAAGTATATGGCTTTGTTGTTTAAATGTAAGGAAGATTGGTTTAGTTGGGGAAGACAGGTTTTGTTGTTGAAGATGACCATGCTGCCCACCATGCTAGCTCGATGCTCCTCACCGCGACGAGTTTGAGTTTTCTGGTGTGTCAAGTTATATTGTCAAATCAGGTGGCCCTATCGCTGAAGTTCTTTAAATTTTTATGGGGGGCATGTTAAATTTGATTAGAGCGACACAGATTAGGATCCCACTGTTCCTCGTTCCAGCACCACTATTTTATGTTGGATTCACTTAGTGCAAATGAATTCACTAAACTCAACTTAAAGAATTCCATAATTTCATTTAGACCGTGGGTCCAAATGAATTTACTAAACTCAACTTAATGAGTTTCATAATTTCATTTAGACCGTGAGACCTCGTTACTAAACTCAACTTAATGAGTTCCATAATTTCATTTAGACCGTGGGAAACTTCATTAGCAATGTAGGTTACCTCCTCCCCATAATTTCATTTAGACCGTGGGAAGCCTCGTTAGCAACCGTAGGTTACCTCCTCCGACATTTAGACCGTGGGAAGCCTCGTTAGCAACCGTAGGTTACCTCCTCCGAGGGGTTCCTGATCTTCCCATTTAGAGATTCACTTAGTCCAAATGAACTTATCAAACCCAACTTAATGAGTTCCATAATTTTTTTAAATCGTGAGAAGCCTCACCGTAGGTTACCTCCTCCGAGGACCATAATTTCATTTAGACCGTGGGAAGCCTCGTTAGCAACCGTAGGTTACCTCCTCCGAGGACCACTATTTTCGATTGGATTCACTTAGTCCAAATGAATTTACTAAACTCAACTTAATGAGTTCTGGCCTTATGATTGAAGTTCTTTAAATTTTATGGAGGCATGTTAAAGTTGATTAGAGCGACACCATCCCTCGTTCCGGCATCACTATTTTCTATTGGATTCACTTAGTCCAAATGAACTTATCAAACGCATCTTTAAATTTTATGAGGTCATATTAAAGTTGATTAGAGCGACACCAGTTAGGATCCTACGGCTCCCTCGTTCCGGTATCACTATTTTCTATTGGATTCACTTAGTCCAAATGAACTTACTAAACCCTCGTTCCGACACCCACTATTTTCTATTGGATTCACTTAGTCCAAATGAATTTACTAAACTCAACTTAATGAGTTCTATAATTTCATTTAGACCGTGGGAAAACTCGTTAGCAACCGTAGGTTACCTCCTCCGAGGGAATTTCATTTAGACCGTGGGAAGCCTCGTTAGCAACCGTAGGTTACCTCCTCCGAGGGATTCTCGATCATCTGATAGAGACATCTTAATTTAGTTGCAATTGTTGTTTTGTGTGATATTTGTGATTAAATTTTAAGTTGTTTTATATTTTGAATGTTGTGGGGTGAATTTTATTTTGATTGATTTTAGTTTTGGTTTTGGTTATCCTGATAGTTTTAGTTTTCATGCAGGTGACATCATTGTTTAGCATGCAAGTTTGTAGATATAAGAACACAGTATGAAAGTACAAGAAAGACAACGCCAAAAATGGTAAAAGCGTACCTGACGAGTCTTCTCGTTCCACCACCTGAAACTCAAAAGGCATGTTAAGGCAGTTTATATAGAACATGAAAGTAAAGTTTTGGTGACCTACCTAACCCTAGGTCAAATCTTGGTGGGTCCTTAAGAGTTTAATTAAGGATAATTTTATAAAGCAAAACATATTAAGTTTAATAGATCTACGAGGTATCCAACAGATCTGGAGAAAGAAGCAGGTTTGTGTTGCTCTCTCGCTGCCTGGTGGAAATTCTCGAGTTATTTTAAATTTATTATGTTGCTTAATAATTCATCCTGTAAATACCCTTGGTGCTCAATGAGNGCCCACCAAGCTAGCTCCAAGCTCCTTGTCGTGACGAGTTTGAGTTTTCTAGTGTGTCAAGTTATGATGTCATATCAGGTGGCCCTATGGTTGTAGTTCTTTAAATTTTATGGGGGCATGTTAAAGTTGATTAGTGAGACACAAGTCAAGATCCTACGGTTCCCTCGTTCCGAATTTTCGGATTCACTTAGTCTAAATGAACTTACTAAACTCAACTTAATGAGTTCCATAATTTCATTTAGACTGTGGGAAGCCTCATTAGCAATCATAGGTTACCTCCTCCAAAGAATTCCCGATCATCCGATAGAGATGTCTTAATCTAGTTGAAGTTGTAGTTTTGTGTGTTGTTTGTGATTAAATTTTGAGTTGTTTTATATTTTGAACGTTGTGGTGGTGAATTTTATCTTGGTTGATTTTAGTTTTAATCCAAATGACTTTGAAATTTTTATCCTACCTCACTCATGGCCAATTGGGACATCAGAGGAAAAATTGTGATTTTTCGAAATTTAATTTATCCATATAATTATTTTTAATGGAAAAATAGGATTTTTCAAAGAAAATTCCTAATGTGACCAAGGTAAAACCTAATCCTTTTCGACCAAATTTCATGATAAATTTATTTGAATTTTAAGAATTATCTTAAATTTATAAAATATTTTTAAAATGGAAAATTAAGTTTTATATTTTTATTAAATCTCTCTAATTTCAAGGGACATAGAGAAATAAATTTCACATTTTTTCTGATTTTTCTTTAAATTATTGGAAATATTTTAGTAAAAAAATCATTTTAGCCTTTAAAAATTATTTTAAGCTTGAAAATTCAATATCTTTATTTAGAAAATCAAGAAAAATACTTCAATTATTCCTACGTGTTTACAAAACAATTTAGAATATTTTCATGAATTTTATTATTTTTGTAATTTTTATCATTTTTTAATTATTTTAAATATTTAAAATAGGCTAAAAATGAAGTTGTTATTTTTACTTCAAATTTATTTTTATAAAATTCCTTTAATCACAGAGAACTCCAAAAGTCATGTTTTATAATTTTTTCAAGTTATATTTTAATTATTAAAAATCATTTTGTGCCAAAAATGTTAATTAACTTGAAAAATCAATTTGAGATATTAAATGAACTCAAAATATTTTGAAATTTTTATGGGAAGTTTTCTGGAGTTTATATTTTAGTGGAGATCCAAAATTAAGTCATTTAGATGTCCATGTTACCCAAAATTAATTTTCTTTGTGTTTTAGGGTTGGTGAAGATTAAGTGTAATCTTAATGACTTAACTCATGAAATTATTTTCAAAGGATCCTCTGGTCATGGTGAATCTTCCAAAATTATCTTAGAATTTTCTAAGCAACATTCTAATTATCATGATTAATTTATGCAAATAATAGACATAAACTTAAAAAAAATGGATCTCTGTCTAGTGACCTCCTCTGACTTTGGAAAAATCAGATGATATCCCCTAAGACAGAGGCAACAACATGTTAAAATTTCAATCCATTGTGATATGCCTATATGAATAGAGAATCAAAATATTCAAATCAATTTTTAATTAATTAAAAATAAAATATGCATCATATTGACTTAAAATTATTTTCACATTATTCTCCTTTATTCCCTAAGCAAGAGGGTATTTTTATTTTATTTTAATGATTTTTCTACACCAAGATATGAATATTTAAAGCTGGGGCTATTTATTTAAATAATAAAATCCCTATTTTTCTATTTAAACGCGCGGCACTGACTGTATCCTCGACAGCTTCAAAGGCACGCATGGTGCGCTCTGGTTGGACACCGTCATCCACATAGCCACTGACTCGGTCCACAGTTCATGTAAGCAAGTGCTATCCGGCTCGATCTCCTCAATCCATCCGATACACGCGCGATTGGACGGTTCCCCGTCATCATCCCCAATAGAGTGATCCCATGACCGTCCACACTAAAAACCTAAGATCTCAGCCTAGACTCAACAAAATCACTTCAGGTTTAATCTTATGCACTCGTCTAAGTGAGAAGAACATATCCATACAGTAATCATACCATTAAATTAAGCTAATCAAATGGTGAATCAAAATAGGCTCGAGAGGAGGAGAGGTTCAATACCTTGGCTCTGAGAAGGGAAGCTTTGATCAGAGATGCTTGGAACATTCGTTGGGGTCCAAGGAGGCTAAGGATTAAGCCTCTGGCTGTGGTGCAAAGCCTAGTTAGGAATTCGACCAAGCCCAATTTCAGGTGTTGGTCTAGAGCTATGCTGGGGACTCTGTGGAAGGGGAATTTGATGGGGCTTTTCCTTCTCTCACTTTGGTGAAGGTGTGGGTAAGTTTAATTTGAGTTTGGTGGACTGTGGAGGTGTATTGAGCTCTATCCTAATTTTGAGCAGAAGTTTGAGCTCAAAATTGAGCTCCCACAATGGGAATCAGTGGGGGAAGGTCGTTGGGTTGAGCTGAGGAGGTCTCAAAGAAGCTATGTGAGAAGTTTGGGGGGTTCTCTCTAAAAAATTTTTAGCACACCTCCCATGGCCGTGGAGGTAAGTTTTTATAAAAATGGCCAAGGGGTGGCTCTCAGGGCCAATGTTTAGGTGTATTATGATGCTTAGGTGGAGGGCAGAGGAGCTCTATCATTTGATTTGAGTAAGGTGGCCTCTAGGTTTGATTTGGGTGAAATTCAGGAGGGATTGGCCCTCAATTTTGGCTTCTCCGACAACTAGGCAGGGGGAGATGGCTAGGAGCCCAGGGAACCCAGGGGAATATGTCACAGCAATTTAATGCAATGAGGTATTGTTTTGGCAAAGATATCTTAAGCCAAAGCAAAAATGGAAATAAAATCTTTAAGTTTGAGGGAACCTTGGTCCATGGCTCATTTAGCTTGGGTTAGATGATTTTTGGCTCAGTCTTAGGGTCCAACTAATGGCTGTGGTGGAGTTAAGTTGATGGTGTTAGGGTGGTTAGGCCATATTTAGTGCATGGGTCCAAGTGAGAGCAAATGAACAAAATTTGGGTTTGGGCTAGGCTAGCCATACTAATTGGCCCAAATAAGTGTTGCATTTGGTGTATATGATCATAAGGAACAACTTTGGTGAAGGATTAAAGTGGTTTTGAGTTCAATTGGATGGTCAATTTAGAGGAGTTTTGAAATTTGATCAATTTTGGCACATTGGGCTAGGTTTGTGTCTAAGTTGGGCTAGCCTTGGGTCAGGTCCAAATTGATTGTTGTGAATGTTCAATAGGGATCTCATGAAAAGTTTTCAATATAAATTGGGTGCCAATTTTGAGGTTAAGGCGTTCAATTTGATGAGAATAGGTCATGTGGCCAAAATTGGGGCTTTGATCTAAATCGAAATTGGGCTCAAATGATGAACCAATTGGTCTTGGATTTGGTCTAGATTGGTTATATCAAGGGTTAATCTGAGTTTAGAATTGAAATAAAGGGAAATTGAGACCAATTTTATATACATTTAAGGTAGATTTGGGGAAAATGGGTCTTTAAAAGCAATTTTGGGGTTTTGGTCAAAGATGGTCAAATTGGCCAAATTGGGTCATATGGTAGTTGAGGAAAATGAAATTAGGAATATTTGGGAGGTTTTGAGAATTTTTGTGATTTTATTGGAATTTTTGGAATTTTGGGGTAAAGAGGGGTATTTTGGTAATTTGGCAAATTTTGGTGATTTTGGGTAGTTTGGGTGTTTTCAAGGTGCTTGAAATGATTTTTGAACCAATTTGGGTATTTTGGGTAAATTTAGGAATTTTGGCTAAATTTGGGGTCCTTAGGCTATCTAGGTAATTTGGGGGAGTTTAGGGGCAAAATGCTAAGTTGAGTATCTTGGTTGAGTTAAAGTGCCATCCACCATCAATAAGCCATGGACCAATGGAAACCCCATTTTCGGTCCTCTATGTAATGGTCTTAGTTAAACCATAGCCTAGGGCTAGTGGGTTTAGGGGACTACCTACATGAGTCTCCCAAAAGTATCAAGGGACCTAAGCCTAGAAGTTTAAGTTTAGGATTGTGAGTTATTGTGAGTGCAAGTATGTACCTTGAGCCCTAGACCAACACCCAGGGTCAACCCTAACGTCCAACAGTCCTAAGGGTGACTCATCTTGAGTTTCCCCATAATGACCCCACCTACTAAGTGCTAGAGGTTAAGACCAATATGTGGAATTTCAAGTTGAGTAGAGAAGATTTTGGAATTTCTAATGATGAGGGTTCCTTTTCTAGTTTTCTAAGAAATGTCAATATGAAAATCTTATGGCTGGACCTTAGGCTACTAAAGTGGAAGAACTAAACCTCAACCAAAAGTGAGGACAACAAACCGGATTGAGACCACCTTAAATGGAGTAAGGCATCTGATTCTCCCTCTGGGATTGACATCCAAATTTCAATTCCCATTTGGTGGTCATCATCTAAAACCTAATTCTCACCCTCCAATATACTCATAGCCTGATAATTTGAAATCCACCTTCTAAAACCCCAGCGGGAATTCCGAGTTCTCATTTTGATTGGAAATTCACTTGCCAATTCCTCAGCGGAAATAACTATCACCCAATTCTACTTGTCATTTAGGTATGTTTACTTAGAAATCTGTGTTAGTTTTTTTGATCTTGTCGGTTAACGCCAATACGTGCGGTGTGCTTGCCCGACACACCACACCTATTGGGGGTCCAATTGTTGACCTCATTTTTGGTTGAGGTCTAGCTTTTTCTTCTTTAGTAGCCTAGGGTCTAGCCATAAGACTTTCCTATTGACTATTCCTAGAGGACTAGAAAAGAAACACTCATCATTAGAAAGTCTAAACTCATTTATGCTCAACTTGAAGTTCCACATGTTGTTCCTGACCTCTAGAACTTAGTAGGTGGGGTCAGTATGGAGGAGCTCAAAGAGAGTCTCCATAGGATTTTCAAGCCTTAGGACTAACCCTGGGTGATCTGGTCTTGGATTACACTAGCATGCACACACCTTCTCACATACCTCAAAGCCTAAGACCTCTTTAATTTGGTCTCCTGACTCCTTCTGGAAAGCTCATATGAAGGAACCAATACCTCTGGTTTTTGGCTAAGTGGGTTAGAACCAGCATATTGAGCATCCAAAATGAATCCTCATATCGCTCCTATTAGTTTGACATTGCTTTATGACTTACTTGCCCATTCTAGCCCAAAATCACTGCAATACCAAAATACGCTTGCAACCCTAATTTTTTCAAAAAATCCCAAAATTACCCAAAATACCCAAATTTGCCCAAAAATCATCCGAAACCACTCATCGTTACCTAAATTGGCCAAAATTCACCTAAATCACCAATTTCTCAAAAAAACCCCAAAATTGCAAAAAAAAATACCAAAATGCCCTTCTTGACCCAAAAATTTAAAAATTTCAAAAAATTCTAAAAAACTCCAAAATCATCCAAAATATTCTTAATTTCAATTTTTAATGATCTCATTGACCCAATTTGACCAAAAGCACCAAATTGCTTTTAAAGGCCCAAATTTCCCCAATTTACACTCAACCTTGGCCCAATTGACCCCAATCTTGCCCAATTTCAATTTCAAATCAAAATTCAGTACCCCTAATCCTAATCTAAACAAAATTCAAGCCCAATTTTGCCCAAATCAAAAGGCTCCAATTTTGACCATATGACTAAATTCACCAAATTGCCCTTGAAATTCAATTAAAATCACTTGAAATCACTTCCAAACTCTTCATGACATCTTCCTATACCAAATTAAACATTTAATTAGCCAAAATTTTTGCCCAAATTCACGTCTAATTTTAAAAGCCCAAGCCCACCACATCTAATTCCAAAAGTCCAAATCTAAAGCCCACATAATAATTTCTTCTCTCTTCATCATCCACTTAATCAAATACATTCCTTAAGTTTTAAATTTATGATCAATTCATTCCATATTAGGCCTCATGAAAAACACCACCAAAATATCCCATAAAATTCAAAATCCTTTCTCATGCAAAAGATTTAAGTCAAAGGGAAGCCATGAAGTAACTCTCAAGCCATAGGTGAGCCATGAGAGCATTGTCACCTCATCAAGCTATTAATGGAAGAGGTCAAGCTACTTTCAAATGTACTTAAGATCCTTTTTAATCCACTTAATGAAACACCCAAACCTCATGCTTATGGAAAATCACTTGGATAGAGACCTTACAATGATGATTAAGTTGAATCATTTGATTTCCCTTAGCATCCAAACCATCCTTGGTGAGTGAACCCAACCCCAAACCATGACTTGACCCAATTTGACCCAAAATTAAACCCATTCAAGCTGCCTCATCCCAATTGAATTTTTGTACATTTCTTCCCTCCACATAAGCAACCAGAGCCACCCAATGGCTTGCTTAATTGCAGCCTCCAAGCCTCTCTATTTAAACTCACCCTCCATGGCTAAGGGGGGAGAGCTTGAAATTCCTTAGGGAGACTCTGCCAAATTGATCCCAGAGTTTTTTAAAGACCCACTAAATTCAATCCAACCATCCTCAAGCCTTCAAATCCACTGCCCGAGCTCAATTTTGGAGCTCAAAATCAAGCCCAAAACAGGACATCCCTCTAAACTCCACCAAATCCAAATTAATTGCACCCACACCATCCCTTGAGTGAGAGAAGAAGATCCCCATAGAAGCCCCATCACCAGACCACCCTAGGGTGGACTTTGATCAAACCCCTAAATCGGCTTTAGTTGATTTTATACTAGGCAGTTCACCATGGCTTGAGGCTTCATCTAGGAGTTCTTTGGACTCAAGGCAAGCTTTTGAAGCACCCAATCGAGGCCACACATCTTGGCCAAAGGTATTGAATCCTAAACCTAAATCGAGCTTCATTTGATTCTCCATGCTCATAAAAATGATTTAAGCCTTAACTAACCGTATGGATATGTTCTCCTAGTCAAGACGAGTCGATAGAAAAAAACCTCACTTAATTTGGTTGAGTATCGAGAGAGATATTAAGTTTTGAATGTGGACGGTTCTCAGGCTAGGGATTTGAGGACGATGACCCGTAGCCGTTGGATCGCGCATTTATTGAATGAAGGGCTCTGATTGCGCCAGATGAGAAGATCGAGTGGTATAGTGGAGATGTGTGGTAGATGACTGATGCACCCCTAGTATGTGTTGTTTTTCTGCATTTTTTATGTTAATTTAATTCCTATGAGACGGCGTCAAAAACTTGACTCGACCCATAGTTACGCACTAATTTAGCTTTTAAAAATATGGCCAAAAACTTGACCCAATTTATATTAATTATTTAATGTGCAAAATTTAAATGTTGTATAAAATATATAAATCAGTTCACACACTATAGGTTCTACGCAAGTGCACGTATCACTTCAAGTATTATTGGGCTTTCCTTAAAAACCCCAGTATCAATCCCACAAAGAAGCCAGGTAAGAGGTCCTTAGTCAAATTCTCTTCTACTACTATTATTCCTTAGTTTAGAAGATCGATTTAAGTGTTTTTTTCTAACAAGTAATCCTAAATGTCAGTCTTAAGTTTAAAATAACTAATAACTATTCCTAAATGAAAAAATATTAATTCTAAATATAACTATTTTTGGATGAATTGGTTTGGAGAATTTTGAGATGTTAAAAATTATTATTCTTATGTAGTTAATTAGATGACATAAAGGAATGAGATAAATTAAATATTGTTTGTGTCAAATAGGAGCAATTTAAATGCTCTACCCTTAGTTAAGTGTTATAGAGAATCGTTAGCTATTCCTAGGTTTAGTCTCTAAATTTGTGATTAGGCTGGAAGGATACTGGCTCTCACTCCAGGGCTCCCACTTCCCTTCCCTTGA
The DNA here is from genome assembly GCA_002079205.1 of Phalaenopsis hybrid cultivar. NCBI lineage: Eukaryota > Viridiplantae > Streptophyta > Magnoliopsida > Asparagales > Orchidaceae > Phalaenopsis > Phalaenopsis hybrid cultivar. The sequence continues at coordinate 159,065 of JXCR01147056.1, read as the reverse complement.
AGGTTAACTATCGCTTTAGTTCTTAAACACTAAGACCAACTTGGGGATGTTAGTCTCTCACCCTAGAATCTCCAATTCTTTGCCCAATAATATATATATTTCTTTATTTATTTGCATTCAACCCCCATGAACATCACCATCCATGGAATTTGAATGTGGTTTCACTTTGTTGAGAATTACAACACCCTCTCGGATCGTAATGTAATAACAACAAATTTTAACACTACAACAAGTCCTTACTGTGTAAAGGAAGTGTAAGTAAAAACCACCACATTTATAATCAAAACTTCTTCTAGCATGCATCCCAATATCCTAAACATGAATCCTACTCATTACAAAAGAAAAGTAAAAGGAAAATAATGGCATAATCTTCTCATGTCATTATTTCCTAATAAAAAGAAAGAGTAAGAAAGATACATCACAAAACACAAAGAAAACACAACGAAAAACTTCTTTTCATCAAAGAAAATCTACTAGATAAGTGGTTACAAACTCATAAGATCATGAAGAACACAATACTTAGCTTTTTTCCCTTGAAAGAAAGATAAAAATCTCTCCCACAAAGTCTCTTACTGATCCATGCAGTGCTAGTACATCTCCTTATAGATTCTCTCAAAATCCCATCTCCAATATATCCAAAAAAGTAGAAATCTACATTTCTACTTCTATTTTAAGATCTATAAATATTCTTCATTTTTTTTCACTCACACACACCCACTTTTCTGACATAAAATCACTCTATTAAAGTGTAGGAATGAATCTCCTAAGAGATGCCTCAAGCAACCTTCCAAAAATCATTCAAATTCAATGTATATGGGCAAAAAACCTTCCCTGGCACCATTGGTGCCATTTTTGGGTGCTATCAGCACTGTTTCTTGTCGTTCTCTGGACTCTAGCACTGTCTGCGCCACTCTGAAACAACTCCACCGTTTTGCTCCGTTTGACTCCATTTTAGCTCCATTTTGCCCCGTTTTAGTTGTGTTGCGTTCCTAACAGATATACCTACAAAATAAGCATGAAAAAACCTTTATTTAAAGTGTAATTTCATTCAAAAATATTTAAGAAGTGATAAGATGATTAAGTATAGAAAGGCATATCAAAATGTGTCAGGCCATAATTTTCTTTCTTGCTCGTTTTAGCTTCAAACTGCATCATTTGTGCTTCTTTTTCACCAAAAATCCATTTCTTGTATCTGAAGCCAAAAACATGCAAAATACCTTCTTTTAAAATGCAATATCACCAAAAATTAGTATAAAATATAGGTCTAAAAATTCATATACTTTTGGTGCATCAAAGTCCCCCAAACTTAATTGTTACTTATCCTCAAGTAACACTTTTACTACAAAAAATATGACTTATGGTACAGAGTTTAACTTCTAAATTTCTATGGCTCGGTCTACTAAATATAATAGCACAACTTAGGAAAAATTTTTTTAACAACTTAAGTCAAAATTAAAAGTGTAAGAATACTTAGTAGTCAAGTCTAAAATTTCTAATTCTCTATTCATTTCAAGAAGAATTGCAATTTGTCATATTAAAGTTACTTAGAATATTCAAATGAAAAAAAAACTTCATGAGATCCTTATTAGTGAGGATACTAATACTTAAATACAAATTTAAAAAATGTAATAAAGTTTTCTTCCTCAAGTTGATTCAAAATAAGTCAATTTTTTATTAGGCATCTCCTCAAGTTTCTCCTCACATAATTTTCTTTTCTTTTCTTTTTATTTTTCTTTTTCTTTTTCTTTTCTTTTGCTTTTAGCTTTTCTTTTTCTTTTCTTTTAGGATCATTTTTAGTCCTTTATTTTTTTTTCTTTTTCATGTGAGGATTGCTATATCTTGATAGCCTTTAATAATTTTGAAGTTCACTATCCTCTTCTTAAAGTTAAAAACTTTTCACATTCCTTCACTTTATAAATTCATATTAGCTTTAAAGATTTTTCATAAAGTCTGATTCTTTTCATCTTACATGAAACTCTAAGATTTTTAATACTTCAAAAATATAATTTCTTTTACTTTAAATAGAAAAAGCAGTCTTATCCTTTTGTACCAAACATCTTAACTCTAGAATTAACTTTCATTATTGAAAACTTTTACTTAAGTTTACTATATATTTAGAAACGTAAATATAGTTATCTAAAGTTAGCCTCTAATATTAAAGGTCATGTCAAATTAAATTTTGAAAATATAGCTAATTGAGGACAAATAATATTTAGTTTCTTTCTTTTAAAAGAACTTTTTCTTCCCCCCCCCCCTCCAAAACTTGAATTTTAAAATAATTTGCAATTAATTCCATAAAATTTAAGAGGAAGAAAAAGTAAAATTTGAATTTACTTACTACTACAACATCCTATCAAGTTCATATACATTAATAATTAGGATTAAATGACTGCATGAGAAAGTAAATCTAGCCTAAAACATGCTTGCAATAATATTAAACTAAAAGGAAGTACACTCACTTTAAAATTTTATTTTTCTTCCTATCCCTAAACTTTATTTTTAACATGTATAACATTTAGTACATAAGATATAAGTATGAAGAAAATAGTTTAGAAATTATATCTATAAAAAATGTCTATCAAAAACATCTACAATTATTTATCAGGATAGAAAAGATTTAGTAGAAAGTAAATCCAAACTAAACATGCTTGATAAAATTGAAAGAAAGGTCTAACAAGCAGAACATGTATCGTCATAGGAATATATATATATTTATTTGTTCTCTAAATCTTTATATTATTGTAACACAAACACAAGCACACATGATAAATGAGGTCAATTCTTCCTTTAACTCATCGCATCTCCCTAAATTACTTCCAATTTCTAACAGAATCACTACACAAATGTATTGGGTACTTATAAATGATTTTATAGATTCTAATCCCAAAGATAAGATTATCCTTTATATATTGGTTCTCAAGACACCACCATATCCCAATAATTAAGCACCTCAAGCAGTTATATATATTGTTTAAATTCATCCACATTTTACTCATCAAATAGGTTAGCTACTCCTACCAAATGAAAATAAGGTCAAAGAGAGGAATTAACATAATTGAGATGGAATTGTCACTGATAAATTCATAATGTCTCTTCTAAAACTCAAGTTCGGGTGAGACCCAGATGGTAGTGGACTCGTCAATCCAACTACTACAAGAGAGCATACAAGTCTAAACATAATAAGAAGCTAAGAATTCACCTCCCTCATGAGATAGAAAAAGTAAATCAAAACACTAACAATCCAAACATTTACCAATCATCAATCAAACTGATCAATCTACACAAAAGCAAACACAATACAACACTAATAATCATTACTCTTAAGCACACTAAATCAAACCACATTGATAACTATGGGTTACCTCCCATTAAGAACTTTGTTTAACGTCATCAGCTCAAAAAATGATTCTGCCTGAATCAAAATTCCATATAAGTAATCCTTGATCAATCACCGAATCTTTTCCAGGTCCAGGGATTCCTACAAAGTCCTGAAATTTGAATTTTTCTTTCAGCTCTTCCATTTCTAATTGTTTCATATCCTTATTCCTCATACTTCTTTCTAGATCCAATTTTCTTCTAGTGATTTTCTCATTTTTCATATTAATATCATCCTTAAATTTTATTAGAAATGGATCTTTATAAGATACTTCATGATCTCCCAAATTTTTTATCAAATTACCTCTAGACAATTCAGATTCTGGATCAAATTCTTCTTTGTTACTCTTTTGTTCAGTGTTGTCTTTCAATTCTTCCCTTTGGTACTGAGTAAATGGTAGAGGTGGTCTTTCTATATTTATCTTCATTGAGGAAACAACTTTTTTTAATTCCATAAGGATTTTTTTTGTTTGTCTTTCAATCTACTTATCCTCATTTCTCAACTCATAGTTCTTTTGAAACATATCCTCGAATTCTTTTCTAAATAATAGTCCGATAACTTTATATTGCTTATCATTTATCTCTTTAGGGTTTATGTCAGGGTCACTAGGTAAAATCTCTAGGGGGTAGTTGTTAATTGCATTAATAATTTGCCCAGTTGGTTTTCTATATTGTTTAGTGCGACCTCTAGATTTTCCAGCTCACTTATCATTGAATCACAATCTCTTCTAACATTAATTCCTTATCTTCATCCTTTGGGTTGGAGTTAAATTTAGGATGATTATTAATTGAGTTAGTAATCTACCCCAATTAGTTTTCCATATTCATTATTGTGGACCCTTGACACTCCAACTCACTCTCCAAATCCCCTCTCAAATCTCCAAAAAGGTAAGAAATCTACATTTCTACTCCTATTCTAAGATCTATAGACATTCTCCATGTTTTTCCACTTACAAACACAGTTTTCTGACATAAAATCACTTTATTATAGTGTAGGGATGAATTTCCCAAGAGATGCCTCAAGCAACCTTCCAAAAATCATCCAAATTCAATGTATATGGGCAAATAATCATTCGTGGTTCCGTTGGCACCATTTTTGGATGTTGTCGACGCCGTTTATCGTCTTTCTCTGAACTCTCGTGCCTTCAGCGTACAATCTAGCATCGTCGGTGCCACCCTTCAGCAGCTCCACCGTTTTGCTTCATTTGGCTCTGTTTCACCCCGTTTCAGTTGCGTTGCATTCCTAACAGATAGACCTACAAAACATGCATGAAAATAACTTTTCTTTAAAATGTAATTTCATTAAAAAATATGTGAGAAGTGAGCAGTAGATTAAGCATAGAAATACATATCAAAATGTGTCAGGCCAAAATATTCTTTCTTGCTTGTTTTAGCTCCAAACTGCACCGTTTTTGCTTCCTTTTCACCTAAAGTCAATTTCTTGTACCTGAAAATAAAAACATGCAAAACACCTACCTTTAAGGTGCAATATCACAAAAAATAAGTATAAAATATAGGGTTCCAAGTGATCAGGGAACAATTAGGAACAATTTGGTGTATTTTTATATTTTGGTAATTTTTAATCATTATTTATTTATTTTTTATCTGAAAAGTAGTTCAAAAATGAACTATTTATTTTGAAATAATTTTCATTTTTCCTAGGTGACCCTAATCACAAGGAACTCAAAAACTCACTTTTCATAATTTTTCTAGTTGCAGTTTATTTTATTATAATTATTTTAATGCAAAAACACCATTTTACTTAAAAAATAAACTTTAGTGATCAAATTAATTCAAATGAATTTCAAATTTTTATAGGGAGTTAAAATGGTTATTATATACAGCGTGGAATCTTTTTTTGAAAATTTTGAATTATATTATATTTATTTAATTTTTTAATGAATTTAAAGACTTAATTAGCTAGATAATTATGTACAATCATTAAAATATATTTTATATTTTTCCCAGAGTCTTCTGACCACAAGAAACCTACCAAAACAAGTCCCATTTTTTTTTAATTATTATTTCAATTTATATAATTAATTTAAGCAAAAATGGGCCAATATACTTGGAAATTAGGGTTTCAAAGCAAGAGGTGCCCTCTGGGCTTAGAAAAATTAGGAGACATCCTCACTGACATAAGAAATTAACACCAAAAATTTCAAGCCATGGTGATTAATAGATATTTAATTAAATTAAAATAGTATAGAGGATATTTAATTAATTAAAATTCAGAGACATATCAAATAATTTGGCATGAAATTGGTAACCATCATTTGGTCAATTTCAAGTGGTTCAACCAATTTGAGAGGTTGGTTCAAAGTTGAGGTTTTGGTTTGACTTTATGTCTAGGTTGGGTCTAGGTTAGGATTTGGGTCAAGTGATTGATCAAATGGGCTTGGATAATTTTCATGTGGAGTTTGGAAAAAGAATTGGGTGGATTTGAATTGATAAATATGTTCAATTTAATGGGTTTATGAATTTTAGTCAATTTGGGGCATTTGGACTAAACTTAGGATTTGGTATGAAATTGGCTTCAAATGAGTTGGCATTTAGTTTCAAATAAGCATTAGCATGATGAAATTTGGTTATGATTTGAAATTGAGGACATTGGATTGATCATGAAGTTCAATTTTATGAATTATTTGGGATATGGCCAAATTGGGGGTTTTTGAATTGGACTTGGAATTTAAAATTAAAATTGGGTTCAATTGGACCTAAATTAGGTTTCAATTTGGTTTAGGCATGATAAAATTGAGTTTAGATTTGAAATTGGGGAATTTTGAAATCAATTTGGTGGAAAGTGGAGATGATTTGGGGTAATTGGGGCTTAAAGGGAAAAATTGGGATTTTAGTCAAAATTGGTCAAATTGGACTTCATGAGTGGTCAAGATTGGTTTTGGAAGTGTTTGGATTGATTTTGGTGGTTTTGAGAATTTTGGGTCACCAAGGGCATTTTGATAATTTTGGCAATTATAGGAGTATTTTGGGAATTTTAAAAATTTTGGAATGTTATGGGCAATTTGAGTGGTTTAAAAAAGTTTAAGATGATTTTTGGACAAAATTGGGTAATTTGGGTTATTCTTGAAAATTTAGGGTTTCCAGGATAATTTGGTAATTTTGAGAAAGTTTGGGGGCAAAAGGCTAAATTGGGTATTTGGGTGGGATTGGGGCTCAATAAGATGCTAATCATAAATTTTCCCTTTTCTTAGCCATGAGACAAAGGGAGCTCCCATTATGGTCCTCCATGTGTTGGTCTTATCCAAACCCTAGCTTAGGGCTAAGGGTTTAGGGGACCATCCACATGAGTTACCAAAAGAGTAAAGGATCAAGCTAAGCATGTTTGGTTAAGGGTTTAAGTTGTGAGTGAAGGTGAGGGGTATCAAGTGTGTGTGTGTGTGCACGACTAAACAAGACTACACCACTCAGGGCTAACCCTAAGGCCAAACAGTCCTATGAGGACTCTTCTTGAGCTCCCCATATTAGCTCCACCTACTAAATTCTAGAGGTTAGAACCAACAGGTGGAACTTTAAGATGAGCAAGAAGAGTTTTAGAGTTCTAATGGTGAGGGTTCCTTTACTAGTCTTCTAGAAATAGTCAACAGAAAAGTCCTATGGCTAGTTCCTAGGCTTCTAAGGGAAAAAGAGTAGACCTCAACCAAAAGTGAGGTCAACAATGTTTTAATCGGTTAGCAACATTATTAAGGAGACAAGCTTTACAGAGAATTTATTCTGAATAGCCTGTATATAAGCAAAAAGATAGTGTTAAAATTAGGTGACATGCTTAAAAATGTGCTACTTTTTATTTACATTTTATAATCATTTTTAATGATATTGCACTTTAAAGGAAGGTATTTTGCATATTTTTTATTTCAGGTATAATAAATAGAGTTTTGGAAAAAAAAAGGGAGTGAAAATGGAGCAAAATGGGGTCAAATATAACGAAGTAGCACAAAGTGAACTAGCGCCTAAATGCCAGCTTTTGACGCCTAAGCGCCAAACCCTGTACGTGAGAACACAGAGCCTGGCCCCATGGTACTAGAATCTAGTGCCTAGGTACTAGGCAGTTAACCAGAGCTTCTAGAAGTTTAGCGTCTAGGCGTCACAGTTGAGCACCTATGTGTCAGAATCGGGTTTTCTTAAAATTCAATGGATTTGGATGAATTTTGAAGGGGCATTTGTAGTGACTCTTAGGAATTTTGAGGGTTATATTAAATGAGGATTGGTGTCTCTTGAGGAGGAGAAGAAGAAAGAAGAGGAGGAGAGTGAGTATGAAGGGGTGTGTGTGTGAGTGTGTGTGAGTGTAGGGGGGGAGTGCCTTTTGGAGCCTTGGTACTATAAAGAGAAGTGTAAGGGATTATTATTTGTTGTGCAAGGGGCATGAATCTTTTGTAAAGATAAGTCTTGTAATCTTTTTTTATTTACTTTATATTATTACAATATAGTTGTATGATTTCAATGTCATTTGCAATGAAGAATCCATATGTTTTCTCTTTGCTTAGTGAGTAGTTTTCCTTACTCTTTCCTCCTGTAATGAAGTAGTGGCATGTGTAGGAAAATTTGTTTTATGGTAGAATAATTTAAATTTCTATGTGGTGAGTAATATCTCTATTTCTTCATTGACACAACGTAATGGACATGGATTATGTTAAAATCTGTTGTAAGTTGAGACTATGACTCGGAAGAGCGGTGACTTCACAACTTAAGTGCACTCACTTTGTTCATTTGGCTTTGGTGAAGTAGTTTAGACAGAAATGCAACTTTTAAAAGAAATATACTTCATGATCTATTTCTATTAGGAGCTTCTAGGTGACATTTGATGTAAGTGAATGGGTGTCTTATCATGAGTTGTAAGGCTTCTTAACTACCTTTGAATCTCTGATAGTTTTGTAAAACTAATAGAATACTAAGCATACCTATGCACTCAGAAGAGGGTAGGTAGACATATGTTCCTTATTGGCACAAATATTACTACATAACTCTATCAATTATTATACTACTTATGAATCTATATTCAGCGCATGAGGGAAGGGATTTTAATTATTTAAGAACTTTCTAAAATTTTACGAGTCTCCATAGAAAAGGTTTTTATTTACTTTTTTTCATTTTAATTTTAGAGTAGATTAGTGAATTTAGGAAAATCAAACTTTTTAAAAATTCTAAACTAAGGCTTGATAGTAGTAGAGTAGAACTTAGCCGAAGGGATTTGTTACCTCACTTCTCTGTGGGATCGATACTCATGGTTTAAAGAAAACCTTAAATTACTTGAATGATACATACACTTGCATTTATACCTAGTGAGTAGTGATGAATAGTGGAAAATTAAGTTATTAAAGTTTTAAAATATATTTTTAAAATTATAATATTTAAACCATAATTCACTATGTATATCATTAGAGTAACTAGTGGTCAAGTCAATTGGTGTCATTGCTAGGGAGGCTATGGTAAGAACTTTAGGAGAATTTTAGTTGACCTTTATGACTTAGATTTGAAAATTTTTATGTTATTATCTATTGTGTTTAGTTTAAAGAAAATCAAAAATACCAAAAAAAAATTTGAGTGCTTAAAGTATTGGATATCTATCCTGTTAGTTAAGTCTTTAGATTTGTATGAGTTGTTAAGGAACCGCACACCTTGAACCATATGAATCAGAACTATAGTGAACTATTAGGAGGATTATGAATCATAAAAGTCTCCTTAAATTTATTTTAGAAATGGCGGATCAACAATATAATGAATATTCATTTTTGAATTATAATGAAAGAAGCTTTGCTAGAGTAAACCCAAAGAGAGTAGTGAATTTTTATGAAGTTGATATGCTGACTATTTTAACTTCTTAGTTTGCAAATATTGTGAGAAAATTAGATCAATATGTAGAAAGTTATCCTCAGTATCGAGGAAAATTCATTTCAACAATTGATTGAAACTAACTATTTTGAAACTAGCCATGAGATACACAATCCTTATTCTAATTATTACAACCCATGCTAGGAGAATCACTCCAACTTTAACCAGAATAATAGTTTTACAGGAAGAAACCAATTGTGGCAAGATGATCAACTTAATCAGTTATATAATTGGAATAATCAAAGCAATTTTAATGTTGGACTTTCTTTTTCTTATAGATTTAATTTCAACCCACAGAATGAGGAGTTATTGTTAGAAAAGGTTGGTATTCAAATGGAGAGTCAACTGGAAGTGAAGGGGTTGCAATAAGAAATATAGAAAACCAAATAGTGTAGATTGTTAACTCAATTAACAATCATCTTCCAGAGATTTTACCTAGTGACATTGAGATAAGCCCTAAGAAGAAGAATGACCGGCAAGATAAAGCTATCCAACTAAGAAGTGGAAGAGAATTAAAGAATATGGTTCAAAAAAATGTTGAGTGTGAGAAAAGATGAAAAAGAGATTGAAAAACTAATGTAAGAAATTGTTAAGGAATTAGAGAAACTTATTTCATCAACCAAGATAAATATAGAAATAAAACCTCTACCATTTCCTCAGCCCCAAGGTGAAGAATTAGAAGATAAATCGAGACAGAAGAGTAACCTAATAGAATTTGATCCAGAATCTGAATCATCTAGAGAAAATCCGTTCCAAAATTTACGAGATCTTGAATTATCATCTAGAGATATATTTCTTATAAATTTTTAGGATGATATTAATATGCAAATTGAGAAAATTATTAAAAGAATATTGGATCTGGAAAGAAACATAAAGAACAATAATTTGAATCAATCTGAAAAGGAAAAGTTTAAAGAAAAACTAAAATTCAAGGATTTAGTAGGAATCTCAGGATCTAAAAAGATTGGGTGATTGATCTGAGGTTACTTAAATCAGTTTGATTTGAGTGGAATCCTTTGTCGAGCTAGCGACGTTAAACCAAACACTTTGTGGACACTATGCTTATCTTTGTTGGTATGATTGTTAAAAAGAAGATATTTTTGCTTATGTGTTGAACTCTGATGTTTAGGTGTTTTAGTGTTTGTTTCTTTGTGTTGGATTGATATATGTGTGTTGTAACTGTGATGAAGTGATCATGTAGTGAACACATTTGTATTATTATTTTTATGAAATGAATGTTAGTGTTGTTTGTTTGAGACTGACTTATCTTTATATTCATGTCTTTTTTATTACATAGAAATTCCCTCTATTAAATTGCGAACCTGAAAATTATAGATGTCTACTTTGATACTTAGTAACTGTACTAAAGTTTATGCTTCCTTTTTATTTCGGTTTAATTTTTAGCATGTCTTTATCAATATTATTTTTTCTTCCTGTCACATTTATCTGTACTAATTGTTAAATATTTAAAAATTCAAGTTTGGGGGAGGAAGAAAAATTAAATTTCAAAGGTAAACTTTGTTTATCCTAAAAGAAACTACAAATTAAATTTTATTTGAAAAATGTTTTTTGTTATGAGGAGTTATAAAAAGATTTCTAAAATTTTAATTATAGAAATGCAATAGGAAAATTTAGTAGAAACTTTAGTAAAAAAAGACGAAACTAAAGTTAAGATGTTTAGTAGAGAATAATAGTGAAATTATTTTACAATTTATAGTTGGAAAAATTGAATTTTTGAAAAATTAAGAATTTTTTAGAATAATACTTTTTGAAGAATTTAGACTCTATTAAAATTATTTTTCAAAAACTAATACTACATTTGAAGTTAAGGATAGAAATAAGGTTTTTAACTTTAGAAAAAGGGATATTGAAATTCAAAATTAGTAAAGGCCTATCCATATATAGTAATCCTCACATAAAAGAGTAACGATTAAAAGATCTCGAAAGAAAAGAAAAATAAAAGGAAAAGAAAAGAAAAAAAAGTAAAAGAAAAGTTTAAAAGAAAATATTTGGGGAGAAGCTTGAGGATTAGGACCTTCTTAAAAATTGATTTCACTTGAATCTTTTTTAAGAAGAAAACTTAGGAGCAATCCTAAGCTTAATTCCATAAAGTATTAGTAATACTATTTTCAAAATAGAATCCATAAATTCTGAAATTAATATTTTTCTAAAAACCCAATGTTTGGAAAATTTTTAATTATTTCAGAATAAAATCGAAAATCGAGATTCCTAAGTTTAATACTAAATATTCTAATAACTTAATCTAATTTACTAGAACTTCTTCTAAGTTGGATTATAACATTTCTAGAAAATTTTAGGTCATCTTAAGGAAACCCACTAACATAAATTAACATATTTTTAAGTTATAGTGTTACTTGAGGACAAGTAACGTTTATGTTTGAGGGAACTGACATGTCTAAAAATATGCTACATTTTTATATAGATTTTATGCATGTTTTCAATGATATTGTACTTTAAAGAAAGGTTTTTGTGTGATCTTATTTTCAGGTACAAGAAATGGACTTTTGAAAAAAACAAAGGAGCGAAAATAGAGCAAAATAAGGTAAAATGGAACAAAGTAGCACAAAGTGAATTGGTATCTAGGCACCAGCTTCTGATGCCTATGCGCAGACTCTATCCATGAAAATAAAGAGCCCAACATCATGGCACTAAGGCTTCTAGAAGGCTGGCTCCTACATGCCACAGTTGGGCGCCTAGGTGCCAGAATCAGTTTTTCTTAAAATTTAATGCATTTGGATGAATTTTGAAAGGGCATCTGAAGTGACTCTTAGGAATTTTGAGGGTTATATTAAATGAGGCTTAGTGTCTCTTGAGGAGGAGGAGAATAAAAAAGAAGAAGCGAGTGAGTGTGTGGGGGAGTCTGTGTGAGTGTGTGAGTGTGTGAGGGGAGAAATGTCTTTTGGAGTCTTGGTGAGTTTTGGGACATTGAAGAGAAGTGTAAGGGTTTGTTATTTGTTATGCAAGGAGGGCGTGAATCTTCTATAAATATTATTCTTGGACTCTTTTCATATTTTCTTTGAATTATTGCAATATAGTTGTATCATTTCAATGTCATCTGCAATGAAGAATCCATTTGTTTTCTCCGTGCTTAGCAGGTAGTTTTCCTTACTCTTTCCTCTTATGATGAAGTTGTGGCATGTGTAAGAAACTTTGTTTTATGGTAAAAATAATTCTAACTTCTATGTGATGAGTAATATTTTTGTTGATTCATTGACATAACGAACTGGCCATATGTTATGTTAAAATCTATTGTAAGTTGAGGCTAAGACTCAGAAGAGCGGTGAGTTTACAACTTGAATGCACTCACATTGTTCGGTTGCTCATGGTGAAGTAGTTTAGGTGGCAATACAAATTTTAAGGGAAATATACATCATGATCTATTTCTATTATGAGCTTCTAGGTGACAATTGTTGTAAGTGAATTGGTACCTTACCATGAGTTGTAAGGCTTTTTAACCACCTTCGCATCTCTGCTAGTTGTGTAAAACTTATAGAATACTAAGTGTACCTATACACTCAGAGGAGAGTAAGTAGACATATGTTGTTTGTTATTGGCACAAAAATTATTACATAACTCTATCAATTCTAATACTACTTTTGCCACTATATTCATTACATGTGGGAAGGGATTTTAATTATAAAAGAACTTTCCAAATATTTACCAACCTCCATAGAATAGATTTTTATTTAATTTAAATAATTTTAATTTTAGAGTAAATTAGTGAATTTAGGAAAATCAATGTTTTCAAAAATTTCAAACTACGACCTGATAGTAGTAGACTAGAACTTAGCCTAAGAGATTTCTTACCTCACTTCTACATGGGATCAATAATCTAGGTTTAAGGAAAACTCTATATTACTTGAACGATACATGCACTTTTGTTTATACTTGGTGAGTAGTGATGAATTTTTTAAAATTAAGTTATTAAAGTTATAAAATATATTTTTAAAATTATAATCTTTAAACCATAAATCACTAGGTATATCGTTAGAGTAAGTAGCAGTTAAGTCACTAGGCTCGCTATCTAAGAAGATAGATTATTGTGTTAATAATTACATGTTATATTATAAGGTTGGCACAATTCAGATAAAATAAAGATATTTTTAATGATAGATTGAAACCAAGGGTGCTAAAGGGTAAAAATCAAAAAAATATTTCATACAAGCTTCTCTTCTACTTGTCGCTCATTCCTCGACTTTAGAGTATATTTGCTACTATGCGTAAAACTCCTCTAATAACATGACAGTACCAGATTTGTTGATATTAATTTTATGAGTCTTCCATTATATGGTTATGTTTGTAGAAATTTCGACCATGGTTATTCTGACTTTAAAGCTGAACAATAAGATATTAGGCTTAGTTTATGTGCAGATGGGTTCACACCATAAAAACACGTCGTAACACTGTACTCATGCTAGCTTGTGATTATTATGTCATATAATTTGCTCTTGATATGCAAATGACCAGGTAATTCTTATTTTTGATGTTGATAATATTAGGTCCATGATACACCTAAAGTATATAGTATTTTTAGATAAATTTTATACCTATTTTTGAGATGTTGCACTTTAATGGAAGGTATTTTTATGTTTTTCTTGCAGATACAGTTAAAAAGGGTAAAAATGCTTAAAGGAGTGAAAAATGATCAAATTTGGAGCAAAAAGGTGAAAAATGTGCAAAAGAGTTTTGGTGCCTAAGCGCTAGATCAGGCGCATAAGCGCCGGTTAAACAGAGAAGGCCACGCCTAAGTCCCAGAGGCCCCACGCTTAAGGGCTAGTGGCAAATATTGAATGAGTAAATCCAATTTCTGCAAATTTTGAAGAGGTTTTTGAGGCACCCATTGGCTTAATAGGTGATTATAACCACCATGGACGAAAATTATCACGAAAGGATACATCACTTAAGGAAATACATCGAATCAAGACATATTTTGAAGAGAAACCAAGGCACCTTTTGGAAAATTATAAAAGAAAGAAGAGATGACTTAGAAAAGAGTCCTGAAAAGGTCCAAAAAGTGTGATTCCTGAAATTATTGGAATGTTTTGAAAGTTCTCATTTGGGGAGTTAGTTTGGAGAGATTTTCAGGCACCACTTTTACTTTTATTTTATCCTTTTTGTTATTTTATTTTGAGTGATTGTAAAGAGAAGAGAATCAAAGGAACTTCAAGAGTTTGGTGGAGGACTTGAGATAAGTTTTTATCTTTTTGTTTTGAGACTACTTTTGGTTTTAATTGAGACTTCTTGTTGGTTTGACAATGATTTCTTCTTTTAAACTAAAGTACGATTTTGTCTTCTCCATGAATTCTGATTAGTTTTCTTTATCTTTTCTACTTTTAAACTAAAGTGTGTTTTTTTTTTCTCCATGGATTCTGAGTAGTTTTCTTTATCTTTCTTCTTGAAATTGATAATTAATTAAGTTTTGGATGGAAGTTGTGGAAAGTATTGATCTTTAATGTTGGAAGTAGTTATATTGATTTTAGTTTTGGATGGAAGTTGTGGAGAGTATTGATCTTTAATGTTCGAAGAAGTTGTGATGATTTAAATCAATGCACTTCATTTACTTCTTGATTTGGCCAATCCAGATGTTAAAATTTGTTGTGAGAACATGATTAAAAGTGTTGGATGAAAGTTATGGAGAGTATTGATCTTTAATGTTAGAAGAAGTTGTGATAATTTAAATCCATGTTTCATTTACTTCTTGATTTGGCCAATCCATATGTTAAAATTTGTTGTGAGAACATGTAAGAATCAGATCATTTACTTCTTGATTTGACCAATCCAGATGTTAAAATTTGTTGTGAGAACATGTAAGAACTGAGCCGACCATTTACTTCTTGATTTGGTCTATCCAGATGTTAAAATTTGTTGTGAGAACATGTAAGAACCAGACATTTACTTCTTGATTTGGCCAATCCAGATGTTAAAATTTGTTGTGAGAACATGTAAGAACCGAGCTGATATTATCTCAGTCAACAATTTGAAAGAATCACATGAGGTTAGATGAATGAGATGTAGTTCATATGATTGAGTGCAAAGAAATAATGAAATATTCATTGAAGAGTGTAGAGTTAGAGGACTTTAAAGTGACAGGTTAAGGCCCTCAACTTGGTTCATTATTTCTATTTGGCACCACAAAATTTACATACTTCCACAATAGCATACTTATACTTATTACTAATTCCTAACAAGACAAAAGATATTTTCATATTTAGTGTTTTTCTTGTACAAGAATTTTAGTTATCTTTTTAAATTGTTATTGTTCTATCAAAATATTGAAAATACCAAAAATATTTAAACTTTCATTTCTATAAAAATCATCTTTAGTTTAGATAATTAACTTTTAATTAAAAATAGAAAGTTTGTTGTTCAATAGTGCATATTGCGGATTCTCTCTGTGGGTTCAATATTCAGGTCTTAATCAAAAAGTTCTATATTACTTGATAACGATACGTATACTTCCGTAGTATCCAATTATATATAAATTAAATGTTAAATTCTTATTTTTCTTCAAGATCAAGTTTTTGATTTTATTGCAAAGTAAGAAAATATAAGTGAAATATAATCTGAATTATTGTTGTACTGTGCATATTAGCAGTATCTAGGGATCAAGTTTTTGCCATCGTTGCCGGGAAGAAATTGATTTTAAAAGCAAATTGTCGGCTATTTTTTTTCTTTCAAAAATAGGATTTTAAAATTGAATTNATACCAACTGCTTAGAAGTCTATTGAATCTCTACATGTTAAATTGAAATGAAAATATAGAAAATTTGATCAATAATTTTGCTCCTGTTTTAAATTTTATACTTGTATCAATAGGGTTTAAAAATTCTTGCTACTACGTTATTTTAAATTTTCATTCCTGCTTATATATATTTGATGCTAAACTGTTTAATCTGTTAAAATTTTAAGTTTGGGGAGATGAAAAATATCTTCAAAACTAGAATTTTCTTTGTTCTCAAATGTGCTACAAGTGAATTTGATTAGAAAAGAAAAAAAATTGATTATGTATATGAAGTTATATTAGGGAAGTAAAAATTTTTAGTAATGAAGAAAAACTTTAAGTTAAAAAGTTTTTAAATGAGAAAATGATTAATAGAAGTAACTATCTTTAGTAAGAAAAACTGTATTTTTGAAAAAAATTAAATAATTTAGACTTTTATTTTTAATGCTTAAATTTATTTTATTAAAATAATTTTTAAAACTATTATTATATTTATAAGTAAAAGACTTATAACAAGACTTTTCTTTAGGAAAGGAGAAATGGAATTCAAAATCATTAAAGGCCTATCCAGATATAATAATCCTTGCCTGAAAAAGAAAAGAAAAAAAGAAAGAAAACAAAAAGAAAAAAAAAGGAGAAAGAAAAGAAAAAGAAAAAGAAAAAGAAAAAGAGAAAGAAAAAGAAAAAAAAAATTAGGAAGGAGAAGCTTGAGGATTAGTGCCTAATCAAAAATTGGTTATACATTTGATCTTTTTAAAGTTTAAGACTTGAGAAACTCTTAAGCTTATAGATATAATATAGTGAGTCAAATTATTTTTAATGAAAATTTTTAAGTGGAGATAATAAAAGAACTGAATTCTAAATTTGGAAAATCTACAATATACTTCTAAATTAGATAGAAACTCATATTTTCATCTTTCTTAACATTAGGAATTTCTAAACTTTAAGTTGGTCTCATTTACTGAATATTTTTTCTGAATTAGACTACTATATTTTTGAATCAAAATTTTAGTAACTCCTAAAGAAACTCATATACATATCATACTTATTTGGTTTTTAAAGATTAGTGTCACTTGAGTTTGATATACCGTGTCACTTGAGTTTGATATACCATTGAAGTGTCACTTGAGGACAAGTAACATTTTAAGTTTGGGGGATTTTGATACACCTAAAAATATATAGTATTTTTAGACACATTTTTATATCTATTTTTGAGATATTGAGTTTTAATCAAAGGTATATTTGTGTTTTTCTTGCATATACAGGTAAAAAGGGTGAAAAATGCTTAATAGAGTGAAAAGGATCAAATTTGGAGCAAAAATGTGAAAAATGTGCAAAGGAGTTTTGGCGCCTAAGCGCCCAATCCGACGCTTAAGCCCCAGATCCAGCGCTTAAGCGCCGGTCAAACAGATAAGGCAGAGCCTAAGCGCCAGAGGCCCCGCGCTTAAGCGCCAGTGGCAGTTATTGGACGAGTAAATTTTGTTTCTGCAAATTTTGAAGAGGTTTTTGAGGCACCCATTGGCTTAATAGGTGATTATAACCACCATGGATGATAATTATCTTGAAAGTATGCATCTCTTAGGGAAATTCATCGAATCTAGACATATTTTGAAAAGAAACCACCAATGTTCTTTATAGCATCTCTAGTAAGGGTAAAGAATGTTATTGTTTCTATTTAGCACAACACAATTTTCATACTTCCACAACAAAATTCTTATACTTATTACTGATTCATAACAAGAAGAAAGATATTTTCATATTTAGTGCTTTTCTTCTACAAAAGCTCTAGTTATCTTTTTAAATTGTTATTTTTTTATCAAAATATTGAAAATGCCAAAAATGTTGATGTAGATGATAGAAAGGATATTAGTTACTTTGTTGGGCCCTAGATGTATAGAAAAAGTTGATTTAGATGATGTCCTTCGAGAGATACACTCAAGGGAGCACAACAGCCACAAAGGATGAATAACTTTAGCGTACTAAGTGTAATGATTGTTATTTCTTGGCAACATTTTTAAAATGAATTGATAAATTCTCAAGGAAATGCAAGGAATATCAGAAATATGAACTGCTACAACTTTAACATGCACACAAACTACAACATATCATTAGCCCATGACTTATCGTCATTTGGGGACTTGATAACCTCAAAAGCCTCTATTATCACAGGGACAACACAAATTCCTTTCTATTTTTGGTGCTAACTCATATTACTACAACAGTCATTCAGAACTTTGTTTGGATTGATCTATGTATTGTTAGGGCTATCACTAGTATTCATCATAGAGAATAAGGCATAGTTTGCTTACCAGAGGTGAATATTTACCTTTAAAGCTAGGGGATTAGTCTGAAGTTTGCATTTGTGCATCACCCATGGATAAATGAAGAAGTTAAAAAAATCAACTATGATTCCCCCTCAAGGGAATTGGGTAGAAGTTCTTACTTTTGTTATTTGAGTGATCCAAAAAATTACTATGGTAATTGACAAACTTCATTTATTTTGTCACACGAGATGATAGAATGTTATCGGTTGAATACAATCATCACAGCCAAAGAGTAGTGACAACCTGGGTGTTTGATGAAGCGAAAATAATTTATTGGCATGAAGAAAATTATATGGAATAATGCTAGCATTTAACCTTGTTGAGGAGAAATGAACTAACTCAATCATTTAATAGGAGGATGTGAAAAGGTCGATGGCTTGGTACTCTAACAAACATGTCCAAGAGAAAACATTTGACCCTGTGGAACTCATGTTAATGATAGCTGACCGAATATCATGAGGATGAACTCTGTGAAAGCTGAAACAAATGTGCACTAGACTATTCATCATAAAAAAAGGGTATCCCCCGAAGCATACAAATTGAAAAACTGCATAGGGAAAGAAGTCCCTTGGATTTTAAGCAGAGATGATTTGAAAAAAATTTATTCTTGGAAAAAAATTGTTTCTCAACATGTAAAAAAGCTATCATCATTCCCTTGTATTTCATTGTTAGCTTTTTAGAAATAAAAGAGCAAAAAGTTCAATAAATATACATGCGTTCTTAGGTTCAACTGACTCATAGGGAATTCGAGAAGTTCTCATAAAGGATCTTCAAAATCCGACTGACACTCAAGGAATAAGAACCAACCGGAGTGGTAAAACTAACATTGATTAAAAAAAGATCCAATTGATAAAATTATCTATAATGTTGACCTTTTTTTGGTGAGGTCTCTTCTTTCATTTAAATATCAGGATCTAGTCGTAGGAGCTTTCTATGGACTCTCCTAGAGAATTAGTGATGGCACCCACCCCTTGTAGAAATTCAAGCCACTTCTTGACTCTTTTGTAGCCTCATGTGTGTGGTCTCAAATCCTCAACACGTAGTTGTGTTGAAGAAGACCAACATTTTGAAGCCCAAAATGAGTTCCCATAGGGATGAAGAGTCTCAGAGGGACATCCTTTATGACTTATGGACCACACCCACCTTACACCACATACCCACTTACATCACCCATACACACACACTCACATCACATAACAACTCACATTAACTCCACATTCACACATGACTCTGCACCACTCATATACACTCCCCCACTAAACTAGAAAAAGAAAATGCTTAAAATCCACCTAAATGCCCCAAATCCACCCAATCCACCAATCCACCCAAATCCACCAATCCACCCAAATCCACCAAAATCCATCCAATTCACCAAAATCCAGGAAATTCCACCAATTCCACCAAATCCACCAAATACAACAAAATCCACATAAATCCACCAAAACCTACCCAAATTCACCTAAACCCACCCAAATCCACCCAAACTCACAAAATCAACCCACACTATCCAAGTATATCTCAAATCCACTAAATCCATCTAAAGTCATCATCAACTTAAAATTCAGCCCCCCACCTTAAGCTCATCATGATGTATGACCTCATGAATCCCAAAAAGCAAAAATCCTTATTTTAAAAATTAAACCCACCATGATCAATTTATACACCACTAGTCCCATGTCCAATGATAAAGGCCCAAAACCAATCCACCGCAACTAATTCAAAAGCCCACCATAACAATGCTCAAGTCCAAATAAAATAAAAAATGAAAAACCCTTATGACAAGGCTAGACCCTTCCCTTTTCACATTAAAATTAAATCAAGCATCACACGGATGGTCACATGATTAAAATGATCAAATTTGAACTCATGGGCTCAAAAGTCACCCACACCACTTTAATGAAAGCCATGTAGGCCAGGCACAAGCCTTTCGAATGATATGTGAACCCATAGGGAAGCCAAAGAGCCATGCTTGAGCTACATACTACTTATCGATAAAGGAGGAGCTTCTTTCAAGATTCCCCCCAAAGTACATAACCACTCCCGTGATTCACTTAAACCCATGATTGAGCATTAATCCCTATCTTTGGGATTGAACCATCCAAACCTCCATGTTGACTATCAGGTCTAGCCACCATGGGGGTGAGCTGAGAAATTTTTATGAATCAAACTATGGTCAAACCCAAAATCACCGCAAACCTTTTCCACTTAAATTAAACCCATGTACACATCGCACTACCCAATTGGGTTGACCAAACTCCAACATTAAACTCCCAAAATCAGATAGTGACCACCCAAGCTCCACCACCTTACCATGGCTGGCAGCAAGCCCAAACCTGAGAGTCATGAAAAGAGCCAAACCCTAAAATTTTATCCATCCAATGTGACTCCCCGCCAACTAGCCCCTGCCTTAGCTTTACTCAGTGCCACCTTGCATTCCAAGCCTTGGTCAGCTAAAGCCCATGATCAAGCTTATAAATAGTACATGTACATGGAAGAAATAAGAGAAGTGCACAAACCCTGGTGAAGCCCTACCAAATAGTCTCAAAACATCAGTATTAGAGGAAAAGTCATGGAGACCTGAGGTTGTTTGGTCAATATTGTGGGAAGAGTTGGGGGCAATCTCCCTAAGAAAGATTATAATTTTGATGTTTTGAATATAAATAATATAACTACACCAGTGCTTGACATAAGAAGAGAGGCTCATTAGGAACCTTCAGTTAACCTTAAGATAGTCAATAACAAGTCAATTAAAGCTACATTGGAGAGTATTAGAGCTGACATCACACAACTGTTTAAAGAATAAGGAAAAAATAATGATGATGAAGATTATGACCTATCAGAATAAATGGAGGAATAATTCTTATAAATATAGTAGAAATCTAACCATTTGATTTTATTCTATGTTATAGAAACCTAAGAATGAAATGTGAGCCACAACTACAAAAGTAGCACACATTCAAGATCTTATTTAAGAACATCCATTTTTTAGTAGCCTTCTTTCTTAAGGGATTTACAATCAGGACAATCAAATACCTACTTAGTGAAGCCAAGAGTTTGGAAGAAAAGGTCAGATAACCTATAATTTGAGAGAGAGACACGGAGCCAAAGCTGGTGAAGGCATGTGAAAAGAAATTCAAAATGCTAACAGGAATAGATATAGAAAAGTAGCTGTTGTAGACTCAAACTGAGCAGCCTTGATAGGTTTACTAACACTGCCAGCAGTAGAGTCTACAGAACAACCAAAAATACAGTTAGTAGTACAGTCAACAACCATTCCAGCAGGGACATTATAAAATGGATGGAAGGCAAAATCCATCCATAGCTGATAGAATGAATAAAGTATAATCTTTCAAGGATGAGGCTATAGAGAAGATGCTTAAAAATCTGATTAAAAAGCCAGAATTTAGGCAACCCAAGCCAAAGAAACTGGAGAAATTGATAAGAAAGATCACTCCAGGTACTACCCATACCACTAGTTTCTTGGGCACACCATAAGAGATTGCTTCAGCTTTAAAGTAAGGCTTAACAAGAACCTAAAAAATGCAAACATAATGATCCCAAATGAGTAATTGAAAAAACCAGAGAAAGGTTCTATCAATATGATTTCAATTGATCTAATTGTTCCAATTAACCCCTACACAACTGAGGATGGATCGAGAAAGTCTGAATGAAGTTCTCCTAGAAGATATTAGATCAGATTCACACCACTTCAATGCAAGCCTTCATTCAAAGTCTGAAGCCCGTAAAAATTTTATCGTTTACACCAGAAAAGTTTTGCTAAAGAGATATAGAAGAGATCACCGAAGAAGTAATAGTTGATTAGTCAAAGAGTGGAGTAGGGGCGGCTTATTCTAGATAGTTTGTTTTCAATTTGGGGGAAAATCCTTCAAACTGTTAACCTGTCAGATTACTTCTTTATCCCTTTGTGAAAATATAATGCTAAGAGTTATGATTTTAGCTATATTTTGACTTTCTCTAGTGATAATGTAACTGATAACAACCAATTTAACTCAAAATTCAATTCCTATGATGATTATAAATTCATATAGAACCCAAATGAATCTGTCAGTATAAGTTAGAAGGAAATTAACGTCTCGAGCTATGACATTTCCTACAACAATGTACCCGTCTTCAAATTTCAAGAGCATCAATTGTGATAAATATAGAGTATTTACGTTTATAGGTGACCCCAATTAGACAAGCCATTGTTTCAAAAGAGACATCTCTAAGTCCATCTCAAGAGTTAAAGAAAATAACATAAGTAAATTTAAGGAGTGGAAAAGTTTTACCTTTAAGAGTAGACTCGATAGAAAAGGAAATGCAAGCAATCATTCAAGGAGAGTTAGTTCCCCCTGTATAAGAAGCACCTGTCAAAGAAGAATCTAGGGGATTAAACAACAAAGTGGATTACAATGCATTAGCTCATCATCGTAAGCTGTTAGCTAAACTAAGCATTTACGATGCTCTGATCATGTCAAAGGAGATGAGAGAAATGTTGATCAAGCTCTTTCTTGATCTGAAAATTTGTTTAGCTCAATTGGCTAGCACCTCCTTAGATGAGTTTTGTTTATTAAAGGAATATTCTGGGTGACTTTCACATATGAAGAATTGCTTCTTAGAACTATCGACCACAATTATCTTTTGTAAATTTTAGTCAACATAAATAGATTCATGCTCTCTATAGTCTTAGTGGATCCGGAAGCATCCATTAATATAATGAATCTTTGGACGTTAGCATTTTTTGGAAATCAATAGTCACAAGCTTATAACCGACATGATGATGCTAAGGTGCTTCAACTAGAAAGGAGAAAGAGCCATTGGATCAATCACATTGTTAATAAGGATCAATGACCTAGTGATGTGACAAGATTTCATATCATTGATTGCAAAACTTTGTTTAATACTCTCCTAAGCCGACCATGGATTCGTGAGTATAAGATGGTTTATAAAGATGACCAAAAGCATTGCAAAAAGGGGTATATATAATCATTTTCAATATATGAAGTGAGTATTCATTAAGATGCCTCCATCTACGCTCCTCCAAAGAAAATAATTTTCTCCAGAGACATCGTGCGAAATAAAGTTGAAGACATAAAAGGATTACAAAAACATTGTCATTCAGTTTCAGTTCAACGATGTTTCAATAACCCTTTGCAACAAGATAGCGGGACTCTTTCAACGCTCGCATCTGAGATCAAGGCCAGGGATGGAGGAGAGGAAGAGGAAACAAGATTGTTGAATTGAAGAATCCAGTAATCATCATTGACTTGGAAGACGGCTCTGACAAAGAAAAGATAGAGAAGAATGCAATGACAATAAATCGAAGAAAGCCTTGGTTTGAGTTCTCTTTAGAAGATGAATTGAAAAGTGAATATGAGTCAAAGTATGATAAAATTAACTACTATGCAAAGATTCTATCCCTAACCCGATTCATTCTTATAAAGTTGAGGGTTTGGAGGTCAAGGAAGAATAGATGTAGGCATGAATCTGATAGTTTTATCATGGTTATTTTGCATCTAGTTTTGAAGTCAATGTAAAACTAGAAGAAGATAATTCTACTAAATTAATGGAATTAACTGTTGAATGACACTCCTTGTGTGCTTAGAAAAAATGATCAACAAGGTGTTGTTCCTAAACAATTGCCAAAAGACAAGTTACTCCTTTTCAAGGAATTATGGAACAATAAAAATAGAAATTTACACTCAAATTAAGGCAATGGGTTCAAAATAGTAGGGTTGGTCAATGATATGGAATTTTTCCTTGTTATTACTCATGAATTGTTTAAAGATTGTCTTGAAGCAGCGAATAACTCCGGAGACTCCCCGATATAAGATGCTCCACCAGAGTTTGAAGAAGAGATTAAATAAATAATTTATGGATTAAGAGAGGTCAATTTGTGCATCAAATAGGAGCCTAGACCCACATTTATTAGCTCCTTACTTAATGAGTAAGATTTTATCGACTTGGATAATTTATTATTGGAATTTAGTGATTTCTTTGCTTGGAACTACGACGAGATGCCTAGTTTAGCACTAGAGGTCGGAGTTCAGAAGCTAGAAGTGGACCAAACTGCAATCCATATCAGGCAACTCCTAGAAGGATGCGCCTAGAGATCGTGCAACAAGTTTCAACTGAGGTTATAAAGTTACTAGACGATAACTTTGTACGAGAAGAACAGTATCCAACATGGTTAGTGATACACCTTAAATGCAATAAATCATCATGTTAATAATCTTTATGCCAATTATTATAATCCTGGTTGGAAGAATCATCCAAAATTTA
The DNA here is from genome assembly GCA_002079205.1 of Phalaenopsis hybrid cultivar. Lineage (NCBI taxonomy): Eukaryota > Viridiplantae > Streptophyta > Magnoliopsida > Asparagales > Orchidaceae > Phalaenopsis > Phalaenopsis hybrid cultivar. The sequence goes on along the minus strand of JXCR01147056.1, from coordinate 134,496 downwards.
GTTGGAGTAATAATAACTCTAATGCTGCAAACCCGCAATGGAGAAACAACACTGCCAACCCAGAGGAAAGCTTCAATAATCAACGAAATCTAACTTATAAACCTTATTACACTCCAGGTTTTAATAATTTTCAGAGTAAGGAGAAAAAGTTATCAATGGAAGAGTAGATATTGCAAATGGGAAGCCAATTACAAAGTCAAGGAGCTGCCATTAGAAACATGAAAAATCAATTGGGATGTATTGTTACTGCACTTAGCAATAAACATCCAGAAACACTGCCTAGTAATGTTAAAGTAAATCCTAAAGATCAGAACAAAGATCAAATTAAGGCTATTCAATTAAAAAGTGGAAAAGAATTGGAAAACGAAGTTCAAAAAGAAGTGGAAGTTGAATTTGAAAAAGATGAGGTGGAAAATGAAAAATCTGGTGAAGATTCTCATTTTGATTTTGAATTTCCTATTAAATCAATGAAAATCACTGTAGAAAGACCATCACCTCCATTTCCTCAAAGATTGAAGTAGAAAAATAGAGATTACTAATTTTCAAAATTTTTGGAGATATTGAGGAAATTAACGATAAACATTCCATTTTGTGAAACCTTGGAACAAATGCCAAGCTATGTGAAGTTCATGAAGTATATACATAATAAGAAAAGGAAGTTTGTAGATAATTAGATTATTGCAATCAATGAAGAGTGTAGCGCTATAATTTAGAAGAAGATTCTTGAAAAACTTAAAGATCCTAAAAGTTTTACTATTCCTTGTGCTATTGGAGAAAGATTTTTTGGAAAAGCTTTATTTGATTTAGTAGCTAGTATTAATCTCATGCCTTTATAAATTTTCAAAAGGTTGAGTTTACAAGATATTTAACCGACTACTGTAACTCTTCAATTAGCTGATCATTCAATTTCCTATATTAAAGAAGTTATAGAAGATGTTTTGATAAAAGTTGATAAATTTATCTATGATGTGAATTTTATCGTATTAGATATGAAGGAAGATAAAGAAATTTCTATCATTTTAGGATGACCATTCCTTGCCACTAAAAGAGCTTTGATAGACATGGAAAAAGGAAAACTAACTATGAGAATTCTTGATCAAGAGGTTACCTTTAATTTTGCAAAATTAATGGGATACCCTACAAAAGAGCAAGAGAATGAATGCCTCAGAATGGATACTAACAAATATTTAAGCCATGAATATTTCATGAGGACATTTGAAAAAGAATTTGAAATTAAATATTTGGAATATCAAGATGAGGATGAAATTTAAAGTGAATCTACATAGTGAGTAAAGGAGATTTGGATTAAGTTCAGAAAAATTTTGAAATGTTAAACCCTACAAAAATTAATAACAATTTGATTTCATATGTTAAGAAACCACCTGAAGTAGAACTAAAAACACTTCTTACACATTTAAAATATGCATCCTCAGAATTAACTGATACACAAGAACGACAGTTGTTGGAAACTTTGAGAAGATATAAGAAAGCCTTTGGATGGACATTAGCTAATATTAAAGGAATCAATCCTTTAATTTTTATGCATAAAATTTTATTGAAACATCAACATGAACCAATACCTAATCCTCAAAAGAGATTGAATCTTATGATGAAAGAAGTTGTTATGAAAGAGGATTTAAAATGGTTAGAAACTGGAATAATATATCCAATTTAAGACAGTGCTTGCGTGAGTCTAATTCATTGTATTCCAATGAAAGGATGTGTGAGTGTAGTGATAAATGAGAATAATGAATTAATACAAACAAGACAAGTCACTAGATGACAAATCTGCATAGATTATACAAAATTAAATTCTGCCACTAGAAACGATCATTTTCCTTTACTCCTTTTGGACTAAATGTTGGATAGGCTGGCTGGACACAGATATTTTTGTTTTCTAGATAGATATACTGGTTATCATCAAATACCTATTGCTCTTGAGGATCAAAAGAAAACAACATTTACTTGTTCTTATGGAACCTCTGCTTTTTAGCAAATGCACTTTGGATTGTTTAATGCACCTGCAACATTTCAAATATGTTTGATGTCAATTTTGAGTGATTTATTTGAAAAAGGGATTAAAGTCTTTATGGATAATTTTTTTGTATTTGAAACTTCTTTTGAAATATGACTAAATCATTTAAAGAAAGTTCTAGAACAATGTGAAAAGTCTAATATTCTATTAAATTGGAAAAAATTTCAATTTATGGTTGTAGGAAGAATTGTGCCTGTGCATAAAATTTCATAAAATGACATGGAAGTAGATCCTGTAAAAATTTAGGTTATATCAAACCTACCTCCACCTACTACTGTAAGAGGAGCTAGGAGTTTTTTAGGACATGCTGGATTTTACATGCGATGTATTAAAGATTTTTCAAAAATTACGAAGCTTTTATGCTAACTTCTTGAAGAAGATACAAATTTTGACTTTAACCACGATTGCCTAAAAGCCTTCGAAACTTTAAAGGAAAAATTGATCACTGCTCCTATAATTGTTTCACCTGATTAGGAGAGACTTTTTAAATTAATATGTGACGCAAGTGTTTCCATTCATTTATCTCTTTTTTATTTTAAAAGGAGTCGTCAGCTTGTGGATTGTCGTATACTTCCCCATTTGAGTAAATCTTCCTTCCGAATTAATTGAGTGATTTGATGAGGAGAGGAACCAAATAAGAAAAGACATACGACAAAGAGACAAACAAGAGAAAAAGTAAAATGTGGAGAGTCTATGTGCGATAGACTTCACAAGGATAGGTCAAGAATGTCCGCCCAAACAAGATCAGACGGAGGCGCCTTAAACAAATATCTGTGAAAGAAGTATCTACGTAGACTACCCATGACCAGAGTGTCAGGTGTATGTACCTATTCTGGGGTGAAGAGCACTCTCAGAGAAACGTGTTCCTACTATTTAATTACATCTTTGGGGATACTCAAGAATACTCTTGATAAAAGGAGTTTTACTTTAATTATCGTGAACCTGGGGCAGTAGGTATTCAAAAGAAGGTTAATCTGTGTAGGAACAGTCCTGATGCTTCAAAGCTCATGCTAAGTCATCATACAGAGAGCGAGTCTCTCACATCCCCAATGGGTAGCAGTTAATCGACACACAGGGCTCACGGAATAACCTAAATCAACTTTATGGGGATATCCCAACACGTGGAAGCACGCCTGACCCATAAGGGCAGAGGACAAATCGTTGTATTTCAAATGGGCAACAGCTCATCGACATTAGGCCATCAAGGTGATATAAAAAAGTCAAGGAGCGATAGGGCTCAAATGGGCTTAACAGCAGAGAGGTAGAGTCATCCTAGAAGGTAAAGGTAATTGAGTCGGGGTACCATGAATACGTCATCCATAGCTACTAGTACCCTAAGTCTACCTGGTCGTGAAGGTGGTCAACCCAACATGTCCTGAGGTTACTGGTCAGCAATCCGTGAATTACATCATCCACGAGAACCTCAGTAGCATTAATGTCAATAATAGAAACTCTATCCTATGACTATAAGCTGGAGCTCCAAGAGGTGAGAGTTATACCTATCAAAGTGGCAAGGATGCCTCAAGAAAGTAAAGAAAGTGGATGTTCAACTACAAAGCTGGAAACACTCCAAATAAAAGGACTTACACCCCGCTGGGTCGGTGAGTCTTCTAACACCCTAGACGCACTAGACAACCACCTATATAAAAGTATGATAGGCCAGTCAGATCGGAGAAGTACGGAGACTCCTCCTCGAGACATGCAAATATGAATGCAATTGTTTAGAGCGGTCTAAATATTGTGGAAGCCCTATTAAAATATGTAGAAAAATAAATGTTACAATTTTTAAATCCTATATATTTTAATTCTAAATTTTAATTATCTTGAATACTTTATATAAGATTTTGTAGAACATTTGTAATTTAAATCCTAAAGAGCCTATGTGACATTGTGAAATCCCAGATCACAGAAAGAAACAAAGAAAAAATACATGCAGATGTGCATGCATGCAGGCATGATGCAAAAAAGCAAAACAAGTCAAATAAAATAATAAAAGGTTGGTGCGATTGGGTCAGCAACATATCCCAGAAAATAAAAGGCGGTCAGAATCCGCATATATATGCCCTATCCTAATTCTCTACATCAATATAAAAAAAATGCATATTAAGATACGGGGCATGAGCATCAGCACTTGGTCCCCTCCACGTGGTTCCCGCGCCAAACGCCTCAGAAACCGTGCGCGTATTTTCTTTCTGCTACAAGACTCGCCTAGACTCTCAAAGTACATGGGAAAAAAAACTTAATCTTGCATGAAAACAAGTGTCAGCGAGAAAGCTCACATACAAATAACATATCATGAGCCATGCCTTAAAAGTGGGGGACCTAGATAGAACCTGCAAAAAATAAGTTCAGAAATCATCACATGCTCCCCCATTAGTGGTACATGTGTGCGTGTGTGCATATAAATAGGTATGGCTCCCCTATAGAAAAATGTCCTAACACACTACCACACATATGCAACATGCAATCACACTAGAAGCATAATGCAAAAGAAAGATACTTGGCTAAGGCAAACAATCCAATGGAAAATAATAGCCAAGCTTTAAAAAGACTACCTAGCTCCCTAAATCTTAGCCTAGCACACCATCCAACGAAAAGTGTGTCAACCTAGTATCTAAGTGAGGGGTAAGTCTGGGTATAGTATAACTTTGACGGGGTCATCATACCCGCCTTAACCTAAAGATCTGAAGGACTAAAGGGTGTCACAAATCATACTCGTGTCAATCCTGATGCTGAACATGCATTGCTCACCGAGATCAACACGGCAAGCAAAGCTTATGAAGGCATCGTGACCAACACGGAGTCACTCTCCTAACGAGCCTAGCTTGCTATACGTGCAAACATGCAAATGCAAATGCAAGCAAATCAAAACATATAAGTAGTGATAAAGAGTATGCCACGAAGGCGATGACTCATAGGAATGAGCATGCCATGATGGCAGCGACCAGAACAAATGGGCATGCCGAGGAGGTAGTGACCTGAGAATGGGCATGTCGTAGGTATAGTGGCCCAAAAAGAGGGTATACCGGTAAGGAACTGACCCGAAGGTGGGCATATCGTGACGATAGTGGCCCGAAAAGAGGGTATACTGATAAGACAATGATCCGAGAATTGGGTACGCCATAGCGGCAGGAGCCCAAAAAGAGGCTATACTGGTAAGACAATGATCAGAAGATGGGCATGCCATGACTGCAGTGGCCCGAAAAGAGGGTATATTGGTAAGGCAGTGACCTGAAGAAGGGCGTGCTGTGATGGCAGCAGCACAAAAAGAGGGTATGCTGGCAAGGCAGTGACCTGAAGAAAGGCAACACAAGCAAATGATAATAATCATGCAAGCTAACACATACATGATCCAACATGCAAGCAGGCAAGCATGCGATATAATGCAAAAGCAAACAAACATGGAATTGACCGGTCGAGCGGATCCTGGTAGCCTTTTGAACCAAAAGTGAGATTATCACCGGGTCTGGGCGGCCTATCAGAGCTAAGCGAAATGCTCGTCGGGTCGGGGAAGCCAGTTAGAATGAAATAAGATGCTAACCAGGCCGGGGCAGCTGATCAGAGCGACGTGAAATGCCCACCGGGTCGGGGTGGCCGGTGGAAGCGAAGTGAAATGCAACATGCACTAAGAAAAAAATATAGTATGCAGAAAACCAATATGCAGATAGAAAACTAGGCTCGTACTAACGACCTCATCTGGGAAACCTAAGGTTTAGTCCCTTAGATATGCGACATCTCTGCCTTTTGCTCTGGTGAGGAAATTGGGGGGTTTCTCCATGGATCTCTGAGGGGGAAACTCTCCATGACATCACAAAATGGGCTAGCTATAAAGCTTTTCCCATTTCTTGAACTCCTCCAGACTTTGCAAAGCAAGACAACTACAAAGCTTCTCTCACTTTGTCAAGTTTGACCTCCCAGCTTCTGAAGTAAAGCTGGGGAACCCAAAGCAAGGAAAGTGAGGGACTCCGACCCATTAAGAATTTTTCTAAGGCTAATAATAAAGGAGAGATACTCATCTCTATAGAGGGTGTTTGGCCATGCACAGGAAGTCCTAACCTAAAGTCTAGCTCTAGGAAAACCAACGATCCATCACGTAGGCACGTTGTCGAGCCGACCCAAGCTAGCACACCTACCCCGTGTGGGCGATTGATCCCACACTCCTAAACACAACTAATCCTGAGGCTATCTAGGATTTTAGGGTATCTCACCACCATGATGGTTGCAGACACGTTCTCTTTATACTGAAGGAGAGCCCATGCATCATGCCATCGGTATCTGGTCCGTGTGCCAGTGTACCTAACATAACGTGCATAGGGAAAAAAAGACCCAATGAAGGAGAGAGGAGTAAGTGAGGTATGCAAAGTACCCAAAAAAATAATTAATTTTGGCATATAAAAATATAACCAAAATGTACCTTCAGGAGAGAATCGCTCGGGCCTAAACATGTTTGAATTTATCCTATTGGGAATCATAAAAATTTTGCAAGAGGATTCGATGCAATGAGCTCATCTACATTGTTCCCCAAAAATAGAAGATATTAGAACAAGTCGTTAGCATAATGTTCATGAGTTTTTTTTTAAATAACAAAAGATCCACACATGTTTATTTGCAAATCACAAAGGATCCACATTTGCTTAATCAAGGTGGGACAAACCTGCAAAAGAATAATTTTGATTTAGCTTAATGCTCAATACCTTGAAATTCTACAAATTAAGGCATTAATATGATAGGATTTTATATTTATGAATCAAATTTATGGCATATAATAGAGAATTTAGAGCAAAGTCTAAATTAGATCTACCTCTTTTTTTCGGCCTCCCAAGTTTTGGATATGAGTAGTTCAGAACAAAGAAGAAAAAAATGGGAGTTGGCATCTCTGTTTGCTACAAGGAGTGCTGACGATACATCGGCGGTGAGGCAAGAGGCCGAAGCTCCACCGACTGAGAGAAAAGAAGAAGGCGATGAGAAGGCCGGAGTTCTGCATAGGAAATAATTGAGGTCAGCCGGATCTGGTCTCCAACATTGGAGGACACCGGTGGAGTATCGCCGACGAGAAGATAGGGTCGTAGGTGCGGCTAGCCTAGAGAAAAGCAGAGAAGGTGGCAGCTCAATCTTAGCCAATGGCTGGAAGAATGATGCCGGAGGCGGCGGTGCCGAGTTTCATCGACAAGGAGGAGGAGCGGCATCAAGGGATGCACCAGTGAGGAGTGAGAGGGAGCTCTAGGCTAGGGTTTGCGAACGGGTCCTGCGATTGTGAGGAGTTGCAGAGGATATGAAGAGAGGCTGTAAGCACATGGGTTTTTTTTTAAAAAATAATCTTTTTTCTTCTTTTATTTTTATTATAAAAAAAATACTATTATTATTAATTAAAGTTTGCCGTGCATTTTTGCCGAAATCGCCACCGTAGTAAAATGAGCATCCTCCCTAGGCAAAATCAACGTTCCGGACGTATTGGTGTGGTCCGTTTTGTTGTTTGGGGTCATTCGGACCACTTTTTTAGTAATCGAGTCCAAAATGATAATTTGGGCATTTTTAGGTGGAATCGATGTTCCAGACTCACTCATGTGATCCGTTTCATCGTACGGGGCCATCGAAACGAGCTCGTTGCTGATCGGGCTAATTCAAGCCAAATTCACGCGCGGTGCGATGAATAATTTTTTTTACCCGATCCGAGTCTTCTGATGTGCCAAATGCTGATCGGCCTTCGCCCAAGCAAAAACCAAAGCCTTACAAAATGACCTTGGCTACGTGCCCCTCAACACTTGTTGGTGGGTCCAAAGTGGATGTATCACGCTAGAAGAGTTAACATGTCATCAAACAACATTCCTTAGCGCTCGAACGGACATCCTACGCATGCGACATAAAAAAAGTTGATGCCAACAAAGGACCCTCAACAAGTGTGCTGCGCCACTGAGGCACAATGCATTTTTTGGTAGCATCTTAAAAAGGAAGTCTCTTCTGGTAGTTGAGGTGACATCCCAGAAGAAGACTAAAAGAATCTCAACCATGCCAGGTAAACTGGATAGGGTATGGTCAAGGGTGTGGCTAGCCAATTGAAACCGAACAACCACAAAAATAGGTTCAGAGGTCGTAGAGGCACGGCCCATAGAAATTGGTTCATAGGTCATCGAGGCATAATCAAGAAAAATAGGTTTAGAGGCCATGAAGGCATAACCTAAAGTAGCGGTTCAGGGGTCATAAAGGCATAACCACAAGAATAGGTTCAGAGGCCGCAAAGGCATGACACAACATAGTGGTTCAGGGGCCGTAAAGGCATAACCACAAAAATAGGTTCAGAGGCCGTAAAGGCATAACCTAAGAGGGTGGTTTAGATGCCATAGAGCATAACCACAAAAATAGGTTCAGAGTCCGCAAATGCATGACCCAACATAGTGGTTCAGGGGTCGTAAAGGCATGACCATGAAAATAGGTTCAGGGGCCGTAAAGGCATAACCTAAAAGGGTGGTTCAGAGGCTGTAGAGGCATAACCATGAAAATAGGTTCAGAGACCACAAAGGCATGACCCAACATAGTGGTTCAGGGGCCGTAAAGGCATAACCATGAAAGTAGATTCAGAGGTCGTAAAGGCATGAACTAGGAATGAGTTCAGAGGCCGTAAAGGATATGTATCAAATGGCGTAGTAGATATGTATCCTGACCAAGCATATAAAATAATGCAGGAGGTATGTATCCTGACGACATATTAAATAAGCAACCATGCGACAAATCATCCTGAGGCATCACCCCCAAAGTATGGTCAGACATCCAAGTAATTCGGTTGAACACAGATCGGTGGTAAAACTGATACGACATGTCATTTGACTTAGCAGAAAAAACCAACCAAACTAATCAAAATATCATCGAGGTGGACTCAAAATTCTAAATGTAGCGTGCTTTAAGCAAGCACTAGAGAAGTAAGTCTCACAAAAAGGTCCTTTAAAACTAGTGAAGTTGCTATCATTGAGGAGAGCTCAACGAATATTTCATGCAAGAACTGGCTAAGATAATTCTTGTCGGGGAAAACACTAGAGTAAATGTCAGGCATCAAAAGTGGATCTGATTAAGGATATGGATCAGAAAGATTATAGACAAAGTCTAGAACCGATACGACATGTCACCTTGATAAGGCGATGAAAATTTACCGAGTCAGGATTATCAAAAAGAGTGGACGATTAGAACATACCAACCCCATATATAATATTGCTACCAGAGATTTGGTAGAATAAATCATGCTGAGGATTTTTTTCGTTGAGGAATTGTTGCAGTATCCAAGAATGGTTGGTCAAAACATGACTTTCCAACCACAAGGGTATGTTGCTCTCAGGCTGACCCAAAAAACATACCTCAAAAGGGAAAACACCACACTCATTTGAAATGAGTGGGATACTCTAATTCAGATCCACATTAGGTGCTCAACCAAATAGAGGTGATGAGGAATAGAGCATAGCTTTCCTGCACAAACTAGTATCAATCGAACTTGAACTTGGTCAATCGAGACACCTGAGAAAGGTTAATCAAAATAGAGTGTACAAACTAAATGGTGTTTAGCCATAAGGAAGAACCCAAAAATATCCCCTAAGAGGGAATATGCCACACTCATTTGAAGTGAGCGAGATGAACAAATCCATAGAAAAGAGCTTAGTTCGGACCCTATGTATAATGGGTAACCAAACCAGAATGCTAGGAAAGGGCATGGCATTCATGCAATAAGGAAAATATCAATCAAAATTGACTTCAGTCAATCGAGATATTGCAAAAGGTTAGCTAGGCAAGATATGCTAACCAGGGAATGCTTAGTCAAGAAATTAAGCTCAAATCCTCTAAAAAGAGGGCATCTTCCACGCTCATTTATGATGAGTGGGGAAAACATATCTACCACACTCATTTAGGATGGGTAGGACGTGCTCGTTTGGACCCGATCAAAACAAGGAATGAACTAAAAAAAGATAAGATAAGAGAAGTACTTAGCTTCTCTTACACTGATTACTGATTGCGCCAGGTATAAGCCACCCTTTAGGACTTCCACTTTTCTGTTTGACAATTTAGAAATTAGTTTTAAGAGATGTTGAAGAACTCTCTTACATATATTGAAGCACAAAAAAGGTGGGTGTACGATATGTCGTACCACATGCCCACAAAGAAAGATAGTCTACTTCCAAAGGAAGGACTACCAGGACCCAAGGGTGGACACATGAAGCGTAAAAAGTGGTGGGCAGAATCCTAGCTTGAAAGGAAAGTCAAATTTCAAATGAATGACTGTCGGTCCCAGAGGGTTGATGCATAAAGGTGTGAGAGGTGGTGGGTGAAATCCCACACCAAAGGCATGTCAGCTCCAGAAGGAAACCCGTCATGACCCGAGGGTCAACGCACAAAGCATAACACAAGTGAGCAAAACCCACGATGGAGGGTAGCCAATTTTGAAGGAAGGGCCATCACAACCCAAAGGTCGATGCATAAAGCATATCAAAGGTTGGTAGAAGACCATGTCGAAGGCATGTTAACTTTCAAAGGAAGGTTCAACACATAAAACGTAGAAAAGCTAGTGTGAAGAACCCCACACAAAAGATAAGTCAACTTTAGAAGAAGGACTGCCGAACCCCAAAGGGTCAACGCGTAAAGCGTAGGAGGTGGTGGGTGTATAGTATGTTGTACAACATGCCCAGAAAGCTACTGAGAACCTTCCATGCCATTTGTATTTTTTTTATTGGCATATATTTTTTATATCTCTGGCATAAGCAATTATCAAAAATGATTTGGTGTGACATACCAAATCGAACTGGTATGACGAGCTCTCATATAGGCATTGCAGATTAATAACTAGCTATACCATGCAAAACATAATGTTTACAAAATTCAGGTCCATGTGGGATTTTTCCTAAATACTTTTCCCTAGCCCCTTACCTTTAATTCTTTTCACCCTTAACCTAAATAGGCTTCGTCATTCGTATCCAGGTGTTAAGAAAATGTTTTCATTTAGGAGAATTATTGATTTATCAATCATCCTAATGTAAATTAACAATTCTCTGAACCTTAATTCTCTATGGATCTTATCCAGAGAATTTTGCAATAAAAAATTTCTTTATATCAAAATTTTTTTTTTATTTCCCACTCACCTCAAGCTTCTTTAGGCCTTTTTAATTGCAAATTTTTTTATTTCTTTAGGCCTTTTTTAACTTTTATTTTTTTCTGCGAATTACTATATCTGGTAGAGCTTCTTTTGTAATAAATTAATTTTTTTTACTCAAAATTCTCCCGAATAAAGATTCTTAGAATTTCATGATCCATTACTTATTAATTTTCCATCAGTCTAGCTGAATGGAAAAGTAAGATATCTAAATTGTCTCCGAAACTACTCACATCTCAATGACTCTCATCTAGTCATTCTGAGGTACTCTCAGGATATAGGTGAAAGTGCATCAAATTAAGGGATTCAATCATCGTGACTTAGTTAGAATCCCACAAACCATGAGGATTTGCAAATCATAAGAAGGTGCATACATGGTCTGACCCAAGCTTATCCTAAGGATCTATCCTAGGTTCAATCTCAAGGATCATCAAACACAAACCCAAGATAAGATCAACTAAGGAGCATGGTTCTTTTGAAAACCATCTCAATGGCCACCAAAAATTGGAACCGGAGCATCAAGTGATGCATAGGTATCTTGGTCAGATAAGTAGAGAAGTTTAACCGACAATTTCGGATTTCAAAGTATTTCGATGTGTCATGGACTAATTTATAGAGGCTAAAAGTCTTATCAGTTCAACATGACTATCAATAATGCAATAAAAATCAACCAAGTCAAACAAAATATCCACAAAGTTGGATATAGGATATGGATCTATCTCACAATGATTCTTTCTCACTAAGAATAGAATAAAAAGTCAATAAGGTTCTTAAAAAGATGAGGCATCAAATCCTAGTCAAGTTCAAGGTAGACAAACTAGATCAAATATTAGACAAATAGAGTTGTCTTGGCAACAAAATTCCCTCATCAAGAGCCTAGACAAAATGTAAACTGACTAAAATTGAATGAGGCACTATCAAATAGCCTGGGAGGTGTGTATCCTAGCTAAAAATATGAATAGATCAAGACTAACAAGGTAGTCTAATCGATACAACATGTAATCAACAAAGAGATTATAGGGTTATCCCCCAATGAGAGTATAAAACATCCATCATAGCCTTTCTTAATAGGTAGAAAGAGGTAAGATAAAACACTCTTCAAAGCAAAGGCAAGCAAACTAGTCGCTTTTAAATGTAGAAAAATTGTTCTACATGCAGCGTTGGGATATCAAGAGACGTAGTGGTCAGAAATCGCCTAACCAACTAGGTATTTGCCAGAGTAGGGCAATCAACTTTTGTCCTCAAATAAGGTGAGAATCGACGAGGGTGCACTCTAGACCTCCCCTTATCAACATAGTACAAGTTCGTCTTTATCAATGGAAAGGAAGCCACAAAGCTTTCTTTTTAGCTCATGGAAAGAATTGGCACATTGATCGTTGGATACTGCTAATAAGCAAATTACAACAATAATTCAGATTATATTTCACTTATATTTCCTTACTTTGAAACAAAACCAAAAACTTGATCCGGAAGAAAAATAAGAATTTAACTTTTAATTTATATATATTGAGATACTACGCAAGTGTACGTGTAGTTATCAACTAATATAAGACTTTTTAATTAAGACTTGAATATCGAACCCACAGGAAATTTATACAATATGCACTTTTAGAAAACTTTCTATTTTTAAAAAGACAATTACTTAAACTGAATATATTTTGCAGTAACAAAAATTCAAATATTTTTGGTATTTTTGATATTTTGACAAAACAAACTTAAAAAGATAACTAGAGTTTTTTAGATGAAAAGCACTTAATAAGAAAAATATCTATCTTCTTATCATGAATCAGTAATAAGTATAAGAATTCTATTGTGAAATTATGCAAATTGTGTTGTGCCAAATAGGAGCAATAATATTTTTTACCCTTACTAGAGTTGTTATAAAGAACATTAGCTAATCTAAAGTTTGAATAGTTCTGAAGACCCGCTAGGCAAGAAAGATACTAGCTCTCATTCTAGAGTTCCATCAAATCCCTCCACCTGGGAGCTAAAATCTCGTATCAGAACCTAAAATAATAAACCAAGTTAAGGGCTTTAACTTGTCACTTTAAAGTCCTCTAACTCTACACCCTTCAATGAATATTTCCCTTTTAATTTGCACTCAATCATATGAAGTACATTCTCATTCATACAATCTCTTGGGATTCTTTCCAATTGTTGGGTGAGACAATACTAGCCCAGTTTTTACATGGTCTCACAACAAATTTTAACATCTGGATTGGCCAAATCAAGAAGTAAATGAAGTGCATGGATTTAAATCATCACAACTTCTTTCAACATTAAAGATCAATACTCTCCACAATTTCCATCCAAAACTTAATTACTTATTATTTTAAGAAGAAAGATAAGGAAAAAATACTCAGAATTCATGGAGAAAATAAAACCACATCTAAGTTTAAAAGTAAAAAATCATTGTCAAACCAACAACAAGTCTCAATTAAAATCAAAAGTAGTCTCAAAGCAAAAATATATAAACTTATCTCAAGTTCTCCACCAAACTCTTGAAGTTCTTTTGAATCTCTTCTCTTTACAATCACTCAAAATAAACTAACAAAAAAGATTAAAAAAGTAAAAGTGGTGCCTGAAAATCTCTCGAACTAACTCCCCAATTTGATGAACTTTTAAAACTTTCCAAATATTTTTAGGACTCCTTTCAAAGTCCTTTCTTTTTTCTTTTATAGTTTTCTAAGAGGTGCCTTGGAAACTATTCAAAATGTGTCCCAATTCGAAGTATTTCCCAAAGAGATGCATCCTTTCATGATAATTTTCGTCCACGGTGGTTATATCCACCTATTAAGCCAATGGGTGCCTAAAAAACCTCTTCAAAATTTACAGAAACCGACTTTACTCGTCTAGTTACTGCCACTGGCACTTAAGCACGGGACCTCTGGCACTTAGGCGCGGCCTTCTCTGTTTAATTGACACTTAAGCATCGGATCTGGCGCTTAGGCGTCAAATGTCATTTGCACATTTTTCACCTTTTTGCTCCAAATTTGATCTTTTTTCACTCTTTTAAGCATTTTCCACTTTTTTATTTGTATCTGCAAGAAAAACACAAAAATACCTTCCATTAAAGTGAAATATCTCAAAAATAGGTATAAAATTGTGTGTCCATTAAAACACGTCTAAAAATACTATATTTTAGGTGTATTATCAAAATCCCCCAAACTTAAAATGTTACTTGTCCTCAAGTGACACTTCAATCTTTAAAAAATACATATATATGATATGCATATGAGTTTCTTTAGGATTTACTAAAATTTAGATTTAGAAATATAGCAGTCTAATTTAGAAAAAAATAATCAGTAAATGAGACAAACTTAAAGTTTAGAAATTCTTAAGGTTAAGAAAGATGAAAATATGAGTTTCTATCTAATTTAAAAATGTATTGTAGATTTTCCAAATTTAGAATTTAGTTCTTTTATTATCTCTACTTAAAAATTTCATTAAAAAGTAATTTTACTTACTATATTATATCTATAAGCTTAAGAGTTTCTCAGGTCTTATACTTTAAAAAGATCAAATGTAGTACCAATTTTTTATTAAGCACTAATCCTCAAGCTTCTCCTTCATAAATTTTTTTTTTCTGTTTCTTTTTCTTTTTTTTTTATATTTTTATTTCTTTTTTTCTTTTCTTTTCAAGCAAGGATTACTATATCTGGATAGGACTTTAATGATTTTGAATTCCACTTCTTCTTTCCCAAAGCAAAGTCTTGATATAAGTCTTTTACTTAAAAATATAATAATAGTTTTGAAAATTATTTTAATAAAAGAAATTTAAGTTTTAAAAATAAAAGTCTAAATTATCTAAACTTTTTAAAATACAGTTTTTCTTACTAAAGATAGTTACTGATATTTATCATTTTCTCATCTAAAAACATTTTAACTTAAAGTTTTTCTTAAAAGATAGTCACTTATATTAATCATTTTCTATACTAAAAATTTTTAACTTAAAGTTTTTCTTCAAGTCACTTATATTTATCATTTTCTATACTAAAAATTTTTAACTTAAAGTTTACTTATATTAATCATTTTCTCATATAAAAACTTTTAACTTAAAGTTTTCTTCATTACTAAAAATTTTAACTTCTACACTAAAAACTTTTAACTTAAAGATTTTCTTCATTACTCAAAAGTTCAACTAAATTCCTAACTCATTTTTCTAAAATCAAATTTTACTTCCCTAATATAACTTCATATACATAATCAATTTTTTTCTTTTCAAATCAATTTCACTTGTAGCACATTTGAGAACAAATAAAATTCCAATTTTTTAAAATATTTTTCATCCCCCAAAACAAAAATTTTTAACAGATTAAACTGTTTAGCATCAGATATATATAAGCAGGATTGAAAATTTAAAAATAACATGCTAACAGGAGTTTTAAACCCTAATGATACAAGTATAAAACTAAAATAGGAGTAAAATTAATTTTTGATCAAATTTTCTATATTTTCATTTTACTTTCACATGTAGAGATTTAATATACTTCTAAACAGTGGGTATAAACATAAAAGAAAACATACACACTACTGACATCACAATCTTAACATAAAGATAAACTTGCAACCATGATAAAAAGAAAAATAAAAGGTAGCAGTTTCTAAATTTCAAGTTTAAGATCTAAGCTAGCAAGATTTTCTACTTTATAACATATATGAAATTAAGTTAAGTTCTAAACTATCTAATCCACATTACTAAACACAAAACAAAAGTTATTACCCTAAAATTTAAAAATAAAATACTAACTACCACAAACGTCATAATAATAATAAAACATAAAAGTATAAAACACAACATAGTCCAAAACATCACACAAATATAACAGTTCCTAGTACCACATCACATAGTACATAACAAAAAAAAAACATAAAAATGTCTCAATCCTACTCCTCATCCTCAGAATCACCGCTATACCACTTTTCTGCAGGCTCATGTCTAGGATATCAAGGATATGGAGGAAATTGCACTCCTGAGTCACCTCTAATCAGGTTCTCCAAAGATGAGTGGAATTTGTCTTCATAATTACTCTTTATTCTATTATAACTATTAGTACGATCTGTAAAAAGCTCTAAATTTTGTACCTTACCAGCGGTAAAATTGATATTATCCATCATATTCTGTAATAACTCATCTCAGATATCAGTAGACTCACCTCGAGATGTAGAAGCATGTGAAGTAGATGGTCTAGGTGTGTGAAGTAGATGGTCTAGGTGAAGAAGCAACAGATGTTTCCATTCCATAGCTTCTGGAAAATCCTCCTCTCCAGCAGAAAATGGAATGCTTAGAATAAGTCTTTACATTCAGCTTAGTGATGGGCTTTAGAGGTAATACTACTTCCTCCAAGCTATCATAAATAACTCCAGCCTGCTCACACAAAGAAGAGATCAAAGAAGCAAATCCCAGACCTGAAGTTGTAATAGCTGTAGCAGAACTGATGATAATCTGACAGATCAAAGCTCCAGTGTTGATGAGCTTTCTCTCTTGAATACAATAGTTCAACATCGCTCTTTATCTGGTCACTTCACTGATATGCTTGGATGGAAGCAGACGAGCAGAAATGAAATAGTGTTAGGCCTTTGAAGGTGCACATAACTTTGAAGTTGGGAAATTTAGTCTCCTTTCATTAGTTATCTTCCAAAGTCCTCTCCCAACAGTCAAGTAAGAAATAATCTCATCTAACTCCACTTTAGTAGGACTATAATTTTGATAAAAACATTAAATATCCGGTGGTAAATGGTAAAACAAGTTGATTGCCTATGGTGAGAAAGGTACCAACTTTCCTCGAACCATAACTCAATTTTCTTCAGCTTCAAGGAGATTTGCATAGAACTTCATCACAACAGAAATCACTGCGATAGCAGAGAAACAACAGAATTGTTCCCATTATTGATGAACAATTAAATCTTCCACGTCTCCACCTGGATTTCTAAAACATCACTCCTGAATCAGTTTGCGTGATTGCAACACATAACTATACTGATCTTGAGCCTTCCAACTAACAAATTTGCTCGAGTCAAATGGGTTTTTTCCCTTACTCTTCTTCATTCTTTGTACCATTCTAAAAATTTTATAAATTCCAAAAATAACTTAAAAAATCAAGTCTAAATCACTAAACTAAACTTCCCAAAGTACAAACTAAACTTCCCAAGCAATTTCCATAGAATTTTTCTCATTTTCCACCATGAATAGTGAATTTTCAAATTTCTCCAAATGTGCTCAAAATACATGGTGAAAATTTAAAATTTTTGCATAGAGGTAAAGCCCTTACCTCAAGGAACTCGAATCTAGCAAATTTCACTTGATTCCACCAAGAAATCTTCACTTCAGATGTGCCCTAGCTCTTAAAAATCACAATTTTGAGGGTAGAAGACGACGGGAGGCGTTAAAAATGGTGTTTTCGGACTGAAATTTCACTTTTAACCGTTTGCAAACTGGTTTTCGTGAACCGGCGCTTAAGTGCATATAAGTGGCGCTTAGGCGCTTGACTCTCGGGTTAGCTCGCACTTAAGCTCAAGATGTGGCGCTTAGGCACTAGTGCATTATTTTGGAAATCTTGAAATTTAAGTAAAATGAACTATTTGCCTAAGTAAACCACCCCTAAATGGTCTCATAGCTTTTAATTGACTATTGTCAACTTCCAATAACTCCCCTCTCTCTCAAAATTATGCTTAATAAATATTTCAATTCGAGGCTAAAACAACATAAAATTTTCACAAAAATAAACTTATATTTATTCACAAACAAGTACAAATACTATTGATACTTAATTCTCACTCCAATTAGTATCGGATGAGAAAATTTCCCTAAGTACAAAACACTTAACACACATTCACAATTAAACGCATAAGTAACTTAAACACTAACACATGTCTTAAACACTAAGAACACTTAAAGTCAACAACTTTAATCACACAAAAATAAACATAGAACTTAATTCCATTCTTCATTAGAAGGAATAAATTCAGGTCTTTCATTAGTCTCTCCTTGGGCAACTGGAGTATAAAATTGATAAAACGGACGGTGGTGACGTGCTCTCATGCAATCTTCTTCAATACACTTTTTCTTAAGAAACATCTTCTTTTCCACTTCCTCTATTTAACTAGTGTGACTAAATTGCATTTTCAATTGCCATCCAATATGCTCCAGATGTGCATGAATTTCCAATACCATAGTCTCCAGTACAGTACATGTAATTTTGTTGATTTTCTCTGATATCCCTTCAATACTAACGGCTAAGAAACCGTTATACATCTATTGTGCACTTTAACTAATGAATTTCTTCATCATGGTCTCGTCATTCTTCTTCAAATCCATCTCCCATGAAGACATCATCTTAAAATCTCTCTCTCCTTTAGACTTTAGGCTAGAAATGATATGGGGTAAAATTCCTTCACTAAACCTTTCTATTTATAGGCCTAGATTCTTCCAACAACTCGTAGACACATTTAAAAACTGTCAAGACATGTTTTTCCAAACTTCTAAGTAGTTTTTCCTTCTAGAATATTAATTTTGCACATGTTTTTAAACTTTTGCGTTTAACCACCAGATTTAGAGCTTAAGCGCAAGTGCACATTTTTGCATAAGTGCACATTTTTGCATAAGTCAACTTAACATGTCCAAATCACTAATTTAAGTCTTAAAATCAATACTAACACATAATAGTCTCAAAAATATTACTCCAATTTTCTTAATCACACATAAAACAACAATAAAAGCAAAAACACACTGATACTTATGGGTTGCCTCCCACAAAAAGCTTGGTTTTACGTCGTCAGCCCGATGTAACCAGTGCTTACTCTGGTTGACCCAACATCATTCCATCATTAAACTTTTGCTGATCCCCTATAAAATAAGGTTTCAGTCTATGTCCATTCAGTTTAAATTTTTTCTCAGACTTAGGATCTTTAATATCCGCAGCTCCATAAGGATAAACTTTAATCACAATAAATTGGCCTATCCACTTCGACTTAAGTTTGCCTAGAAATAATCTTAACCTTGAATTATATAGGAAAACTTGTTTCCTTGACCAAAAATTTTTATTAAGAATCCTTCGATCATGCCACATCTTCATCTTTTCTTTATAAATTTTGGTTGTTCCATAAGACTCATTCCTTATCTCTTCAAGCTCATTTAATTGTAACAATCTTTCCTCACCAACATCTTTCAAATTATAATTGAACTTTTTAATTGCCCAATATACTTTATGCTCAAGTTCAACTGGTAGGTGACAAGCTATCCCAAATATTAACTTATATGGGGACATTCCTATAGGAGTTCTATATGCAGTTCTATAAGCCCACAAAGCATAGTCAAGTTTGACTCACCAATCCATTTTTGTTTGATTTACAAATTTTTTCATAATTCTTTTAATTTCTCGATTGGATCATTCAGCCAAACCACTTGTCTGAGGATGATAAGAAGTAGCAATCCTATGATTTATATGATCTTTCTTTAATAACTTCTCCATTATGACATTTTTGAATTGACTTCCCCCATCAGTAATGATAACTCTTGGCATCCCAAATCTACAAAATATATTCATTTCCAAAAATTTTGCAACACTTTGAGCATCACATCAAGGTAAAGCAACACCTTCTATCCATTTGGATACATAGTTCACTGCTAACAAAATATATTAATTTCTGAAATACGGTATAATTGGTCCCATGAAATGTAATCCCCGAACATCAAATATTTCAACTTCTAGCAAATAATTGAGGGGCATCTCATTTCTTCTAGAAATATTGCCTACTCTTTGACATCTATCACAAGTTTTGATATAAGCATTAACATCTATAAAAATTGTACGCCAATAAAATCCAGATTGTAAAATTTTGTATGTTGTTTTATCAACACCAAAATGTCCACCAAAATCAGAATTATGACATTTTTGGATAATCTTATAAGTTTCTTCTAATGGTACACATCTTCGAACAATCGATCATTTCCTTGTTTACATATAAATGGACCATCCCAAAACTAAGCCTTAGCTTCAGAAATACATTTCCTCTTCTATTGGTATGACATTCCATAGAGTATAATATCACTAGCAATAAAGTTCAGAATGCCGACATACCACAGAACACGCCATTCATTAATAGTGAACAATTTTTCATCTGGAAAATGTTCATTAATTTCAATTTCAAAACAGAGTGATTTTTCTAATGAAGCCTAGACAAATAATCAGCTATTTGATTTTCAATCATCTTCCAATCTACTATTGTAAAATCAAATTCTTGTAAAAGAAGAATCCATCTTATAAGTTGAAAGTTAATGATCAATCTCAAAAGTGAGTGTCGGAAGGTAAGGATCGACCTCAAAGGAGTGAATCAAAAGTTAATGTTTGATTCAAAAATGAGAATTGAAAGTTAATGATCAATCTCAAAAGTGAGTGTTGGAAAGTAAGGATCGACCTCAAACGAGTGAATCAAAAGTTAAGGACTGATTCAAAAATAAGAATTGAAAGTTAATGATCAATCTCAAAAGAGAGTGTCAGAAGGTAAGGACTGACCTCAAAGGATTGAATCAAAAGTTAAGAACTGATTCAAAAATGAGAATTGGTGATGTTGAATCCAAAGATATGTGTCGTGTGGAAAGGTTGACATTATTGAAGAAGATTTGCAAATTTTTGTGAGGTTTTGTGCAGAACATGAAATTCCATGGGGATGTTAAAAGAATTAGTGCAGACAAAGATAGTTGTGTTGTGCGAGCAAAGAGTAAGAGACCATGAAATCGAGAGAATCAGCTCAATAGATTTATTTTATTTTCTTGTTGTTTTTATCATGTTTAATTTTCAAAATATGTTTTCAAAAATTTAACTTTAGTTGGATGATTTTCAAAAAAGATTTGTTTTGTTGTTTGTTTGTTAGTTATTTTATTATTTATTTATTTTTATTTTATTATTATCAAATTTTGTTGTTTCGTTCTTTATTCATTGTAATTTTGAACCAACGTATGGTTTGGGGCTTTTATCCATCGGACAATTGGGGCAATTAAACAAACAGACAAATTTCTGAAAGAAACTTCATTAATCCGCTCCAATAAATGTTACAGATCAAGTGTCGGCTAATGCCTAAAAAAGTACAATATGCTAACTACATTAAAGTACATCTAAAATATCTCACACCAAGTACATATCATAAGCTAAGTATCTATGATATATATCATATTTATTGTAATGTAGTAAAGTGAAAAAGAATCCTTTGACTATCTACTCCTGTTGTGAAAAGCTCCTGATCGAGTAGACCTTCTAAGCCATGCTCCAGGACAGAGTTCCCTTTGCATGTACTTAGAGGTACATCCCTCTCATAGCTCATATGGTAATAGCTCCTCCAGTTCTGGATTTGGCTGAAATCCGTACGGTATTTTGTTAGCATCCATCCATCGGAAGGTCATAGACACCCTATGGTGTTATAATCCTGGAATATAATGCTTAGCAACATCTACACGGTTGCCTTTGAGAACAAGTACTAAGCCAACTGGTAGGGGAATCTCCACAGATCCTCTGAACTCACCAGGGCCAATGATGTTAATTTCTTTCCCAAATAAGATGTTTCTTTTACTCATGAATGAGACCATGCAGAAAGGTCTCACAAAGTCATGGTGGTTTATATGTGGAGGAATGCAATCACCCTCATCGCAGATGTTGATAATGTAACTGTTAGAAATGCAGTTAGCTGGCAGTATACTCCACCTGAGCATTCTCTTAATCACCCACTTTATCACTGGCAGTAGTGGATCCACCTGATCATTTTTGAGAATCCTAGGCAGATTCCCTTGTCTATCATTTGTAAAGTTGTAGCAGCAGCCACACTGGATAGTAAATCTCCCTTTTCCTCGCAGCTATTTCCTCAGCTTAGAATAGGTCCTTTCCATAAGAAGGCCTGCTCGACCTTTATCCCTTAAGTCAAAAATGCATTCAAGAATATTTATTTCAACACTCTCTGAGAAAACCCTAGTGTATAATTCCAATCCTTCCAGTATGTTGATGAACCTCCCTTGTACCTCTTTGTAAAGTTCAAAATTTCTTTTGTTCACTTTACTTATTCTATAATATTCTGTTGTGCTTATGATTGGCGGCTCTCAAGGAAGTTCCATTGTTTCAACGGTAGTGGGAACCCAAGCTGGTGCTGACTCTGGCTCTAACAAAATGTGTGAACCTGTGTCTGACGAGACGTATAGCCCTGTACCCCTCAGAACATATGGCTCTGCATCCATTAGGACATATGACTCTGCCTCTATCAGGTAATCCATAGTCTGAGATCCATAATCTGTAGAAGCGTACTCCTCTAAGGTACTGTAGTGTTGTAGTTGCAAGACATTATAGTCCGGGCATTCCACGAATGCAACCGTAGCCGACGCTCGTGCAGGTATTTCGGTGTTGCAAGTAGGGCAACCTGTGCACAGAACATCTGAAGCTAGTGGTATTTCTATCTCTGAAACAAACCTGGATTTATCATCTGTAGAAGGCAAGCTTAAAGATGTTTCTCTCATGCCTGGATCATAAATATTCCCCTCAGGAATAGGGGTAAGTAATTTTTCTGCCTCTTTTTGGCGTCTTTTCTCCTCTCATAAGAAAGCCCTCTTCTTTCGACGACTAGCAATTCGGCACTGTGTTCTTTGTAGTGGAGTGTCTGGGAATCTTTCATTATCAGCAAAGACCAGGCCCCCAGTTGGCATAGCTATCATGGATGAAAGAGGGTTGGGCCCCTCCATTGGGTCTTATTATACTATCACGTTCTTTCCATTCAGTGACGCACTGTCTTTAGTGGTCAACCTTAGAATTGAGGGCAGCCCTTCCTTTTCCCGTCGACTGACAACATTCATTAAAGGCCCCTTGTAACGCATGTCGTCTTTGTTAAATTCCATGTCAAAATCTATTGTACCGCCCTGCGGCACCATTTCTTCATTTAGTGAAAATTCAAGCCATCTTTAAAGGCGAAGATCAGCATTTGGGCTGACATTTCTCTACAGACGACAGGAAAAATATCAGTGACCTGAAACTTAGCATGAATAAGAACAAAATAAAGTATTTATTAAAGGAAAGTTTTGTTTATTTTGGTGAAGAGATCATTTATTTATGTGTGAATTTTATTTAATTTAGTAGATTATTAAGTTCAAAGCTAGAAAGGAGAGAATTTGAAGTGTAATTCTTTTCAAAATTTTTCATTATATTGAGTTTAATTTTGTTCCAAAAATTTTGGATCCGGTCATAGATTTTTGGATACATAGATAACCCCAAAATTGTCGAAATTTCAAAATTTCAAATTAAGTGGCGGCAAGCAACATCAGGTTGCATCGTATGTCTTTAGGTATCGTCTGTTGATTGGTAGCATGGGCCTTTCACCTCGGAAGTCTACTAACTGGTAGGCTCCTTCTGCATAGACTTTTTTAACGACAAATGGTCCCTCCCAAGTTGGCTCAAATTTTCCACCTATGTTGTGGGGTGCAAGAATAGGGCTTTTGAGCATGAGGACGAGCTCACCAACTGACCAATTTGTCATGAGTTTGTACCACCTTTGCGTGGTAAAGTTCTAAATGTTGTTGTGCTTCAAGTCAATTTCCTTCAAGACTCTCTAGTTCTTCAAGTTTGAGCTTCGTACTTTCTTCTGTTGTGAGTTGGTTGGCAATAGCGACTTTGAGGGTTGACATCAGAATTTTTAATGGTAGAACGGCCTTGGACCCAGCGGTGTACACTGAGTGGGAGTTGAACATCATCCGGTAGGCCCACAAAGCTTCTAGGAATTTGTTGTGCCAATCCTTTTTATTTTCGTCCAGTGTTTTCTTTAAAATCATTACTAGTGTTTTGTTGAAGGCTTCAACCAATCCATTTGCTCTGGGATAGTAAATTGTAGAGTATCTTCAATCTATCGCATATCTTTTGACCAAATTGTTGATTTTGATGCTTTTGAAGGCTGTCCCATTATCAAAAATTATTCTTCGTGGCACTTCAAAATGGTAGAAGGCTCGGCTTTTAAAGAACTAAAGGATGTGCTGTATAGTAACCTCTCAAAATGGTACTGCCTCTGCCCATTTAGAGAAATAATCCGTAGCGGCAAGTATAAACCTGTGTCCTTTGGAAGACGGAGGGTCTATTAGATCTATTATGTCTGTACCTGAACTCTCGAATGGCCACGAGGCAACGGTTGGGTGTAGCACATTCGGAGGTTGGTGTAAGACCACCCCGTGCACTTGACACTGGTGACATCTTCTGGCGGTATCTATACAGTCGGACATCATTGCTGTCAAAAAATATCCGAGTCTTTTGAACTTCATTTTTATTTTTGGCCCTGACTGTTGAGCGCCACACAATTCAGCATGTACTTCTTTAATAATATTTTGTGCCTCGATTTTTCTTAGACACCTCAGCCACATCTGGTCGAATGAACTTTTATAGAGGATATTATCCACTAGAGCGTATGACATAGCCCTTTTCGTAATGTGATGTGCTTCAGACTTGTCCTCTGGTAACTTACCAGTAAGCAAAAATTCTGTCAACGGCTTGCGCCAATCTTCGTTAATGTCTGCAATCAAAATCATCGTTTCTTTTTTTTCTCTCGAGCTTGTGTAGAGTTTTGAGGTCGATTCGATACAAAACTTATCTTCCTTGTACGGTGATTTCAATGGAATCGTCTGGGGGAAATGCCAGCTCCTTAGCGATTTTTGCTAGAGCGTCGGCATAGGCATTATCTCCCCTAAAAATCCAGTAGAAAGTCACATAGAGAATCTGTTCTAGTAGCTTCTTTGAATACTTGTGATATTATGTTAATATTGGTTTCAAAATTTTGTATTGTCCGAAGACTTGCTAGATGATGAGTTGAGAGTCGCCATAGATGGCAATATTTGTTATATCTATTGAGATTGCCAATTCTAATCTGGTGATAAGAGCTTCATATTCTGCTTCGTTGTTGGTACATGGCTCTGTCAAGTGGTGTGAGAACCTCAACATACCCTTATCTGGAATGATAAAAAACAAACTGATCCCAGCTTTTCCTGGTATGACCATGCCTGATCCTTTGTCTTTCCTGGCTAATGAAGCACCGTCGAAGTACATCTCCCAGTGTTGCGCACTATAGAATTCCATTTTTAGTATTTTCTTGTCTGGTAACTCATCGTTGGGAAGGGAATCAACTGGCAGTGGGTGTGCAGCGAGAAAGTCTGCTAGAATCTTTCTCTTAATAACACGGAGGGGAACAAAAGTTATATCAAATTGCAATAAGATCACTGACCATCTTGCTATACGTTCGGAGAGTGTTGTTCAGGTCATCAAATATTGCAACGGATTAACTTTTGAAATTAGGGTAATCCTACGAGAGAGCATGTAATGTCTAAGCTTTTGGATAGGTGGATACCTTACTTCCGTTGATATCAGATGACGATTCAATTAGTAGGGTGCGTTTTCTTTACCCTCATCATTGACTTGGGTTAAGAAGGCTCCAAGAGAGTCGTCTAAGGCCATGGTATAAAGTATTAATGGTTTCCCTGTGATAGGGGCTGCCAAAGCGGAGGTGTCATTAAATATTGTTTAACGTCCTTAAAGGCCCGCTGGCATTTCTCTTCCCAAATGAATTTGGTATCCTTTTTAATTAATGACAAGGAGGGCTTACTCCTACGAAAGACATTAGAAATAAAGCGTCTCAGATATGTCAACTTCCCCTGGAAGGAACGTAGTTGTTTCAAGGTTTTGGGTGGAGGCATTTCCAAGATAGCTTTAATCTTATCCAGGTCGCTCTCGATTCCCTGATGACGGACAATGAACCCTAGAAATTTCCCAGAGGTAATGACGAAAGTGCATTTTAAGGGATTTATTTTAAGGTCGTATCGTTGTAACTGTTCAAACACGATCCTCAAATCCTACAAATGGTCTACTTTTTCTTTACTTTTAATGACTAAATCATCAACATAGCATTTTGCTTGATTGTGAATGAGGTCATAAAAAATTATTGTTATTGCACGTTGGTATGTTGCTCCAGCATTTTTTA
Organism: Phalaenopsis hybrid cultivar; assembly: GCA_002079205.1. Lineage (NCBI taxonomy): Eukaryota > Viridiplantae > Streptophyta > Magnoliopsida > Asparagales > Orchidaceae > Phalaenopsis > Phalaenopsis hybrid cultivar. The sequence goes on along the minus strand of JXCR01147056.1, from coordinate 108,352 downwards.
ACCCAAACAGCATCACTGTGTAGTAGAAGATCCCAATTGGCATTCTGAAGGTTCTAAGTAATGCATCCTCAGGAGCCATCTTGATTTAGTTATATCTCGACGATCCGTCCATGAAGGAGAAACTTTCATGTGTTGAAGCGATATCCACCATCATTTCTGGTATCAGTAACGAAAATTCATCTTTTCGACATGCTTTTTTCAAATTCCTAAAGTCGACACAAACATGGATTTGTCCATTTTTCTTATTACAGGTACAATGTTAGCCAACCTTGTGGGGTATTGCTCTTCTTTTACAAAATTAGCATCTATTAATTTCTTTACCTTGGCAATGACTTATTGCTCTATTTCAAGGTGCATTCTTCTTGGAGCTTATTTTACTTTGGATATATTCTCGTCCACCCCATGTTTATTAACTACAACCTCTACTGAAAGTATTAGCAATTCATCATAACTCCATGCAAAGCAATCTTTGAATTCTGTTAACAATTTGATCAATTCCAAAGATTCTTCATCATTGAGTAGAGAACTTATAAAAGTAGGCTGGGGCTGCTCTTCAGTCCCAAGGTTGATTTCTTTCAAACTCATCAACAGTTGATTTATTTTCTTCTTCAAATTCTGGAGGAGCATCTTCTATTAGGTGATCAGTAGACTCATCCTCTATATCAAGGCAATCCTCTTCTACTTCACTAGTAACAACCATACAAAATTTCAAGTCATCGACTGGTCTGACTGTACCAAATTTTAGACCCTTTTTCGAGTTGGGAGTTCAGCTTTTAGTACTCCATAACTTTTCAAAAAGTTGTAATTTATCTCTTGGCATTTGTTTTGGTAAATGTCCCCATTGAATTAACTTTTGTACACAAGGGAAAAAGTAATCAAAAGGCAATTCAATTAACTCATTAGGATCATCATCCAAGTTTACATGATTTTCAATATCAGTTGAAGTAGAAGCACGATAAAATTTGATCGTCTTTAAGCCAACACTACAGACTTCTTTGACCTCTAAACTCTCGACCTTTTAAGGTAGAATCAGAGTACAGGACATAGCATTCACATAGTGGTTTATCCGATCATACATCGTCTCATATTTGCTTTTCTTGGCATCTTCTAAGGATATCTCGTATTGAGGTTTCTTCTATTTTTTCATCATTATTTTATCTTCGAAAATGTCCTCATCACCAATGTTAATGGTTGACCTAGTCCGTTCAACAATTAAGTTGGTTCTTCCCCGTCCACGTCCCTGTCCTCGACCTCAGATGCGTGAAATAAAAGAACCTCCACAAATTTGTTGCAAAAGAGTGGTGGAGGATCACTGAAGTGGAGTTGAATGGCCCTACCATTACACTTCTTATGAATCGTTACTTTTAGTTGTGATAGCTTCACGAGAGAAAACAGTTTTCTTCGGAGGCACGTAGTAGGTAGCATCTTCTTGAATGCCAACTTCATGAACTGAAATATGGTTGTAGATCTCCCTTGATGCAATGTTCTTGTCCTTCATTGTATTAATTGATGCATTGATGTAGAGACAATGGAACCATGTTGTATTCATGAATACATGGTTGACCCAGTAGAGCATTCAAAGAGCTCTCAGCTTCAATGATATGAAACTTGGTGGTTGTTGCTAGTTCTCCAACCTTCATAAACAATGTAATAGATCCAAGGGCTCTTTCTCCCTTTTGGTTGAATCCTCTTAACATCATTTTATTGGCTGTAAGCTTTTGAGATTCGATATCCAAATAGCCCAATGTTCGTAGGCTCATCAAGTAGAGTGATGCTCTAGGTTCTACTAAAACTCTGGAATACACAAATTTATTGATGTTAACTGAGATGTAGAGTGGTTGGTTGTGTACAGCGGTACCATGCAGCAAATCTTCATATGTAAAGGTTACCCCAAGAAGTTGTGGTCAGTGGTTCCAAGCAGCAAATCTTCATCTGTGAAGGATGTGTTGGCCAACTGAGTTAAGTAAATATCTGGGTCAAGCAAGGCTGCAACCAAAGCTTCTCTCATCTCCTTTGATAGAATTAGAGCGTCGTAGATGCTTAATCTTGCTGGCAGCTTCCTAAGATTAGCTAGCACGTTGTAATCCACTTTATGTGGACCTCTAATTTTCACTTTGTTGGAGCTGTTCTCGGGGGTAACATTCTTCCGCTCCTTAAGTTCACTTCTGTAATTTCTTCTTTTTGAGATATCATTGTTGAATCTTTCGGTGTTTCTTCTTTGTTGGAAAGATCTAGGTTGATGAAAAATGGTGCACCCTGGCGCTCAAGGATTGGTTCCTCACTCTTTGTGCTGTTGTAGCTGGTATCCTTGATGTCTCCTTTGGTCTTGACAATGAGTTCATCGAACTCAAGTACGATGTGAGGATCATTGAGAGAAACGATATCTAGGCTAGTTTGGTCATTGTCATCACTAAAAACAGTTAAAACGTAGTCAAAATCATGATCATTATATTCATAAGACCTTGGAGGGGCAAAAAAATAATCATACAAAGTCAGGAGTTCGAGGATTTTCTTCCCCAAATCCGAGATAACTATTCTAGTAGAGGTAGCCCCTATCCTACCCCCCTGTGCTATCAATTTTCATAGTGGTAGTATTCTTGTTTTTTTTATCTTTGACGATGATGGCACTTGTGGAGAAATCTTCATCTCGGGCTTGACTGGCTAAAGATTCTGAACGGAGGCTTATTTTGATGCATTCTGGATTTGATTTAATATTTTCTTGGACGATTTGCTCCAAACTTCATTCCATCCGTCTTTTCCGGTATATGCAGAAGATTGTTTTGATGAATCCTATATTTGGTTTAGGACCCTCTTGAGCTCATCCCAAGTCGTACTCCATCCATCTTCTCCAGTATATGGATCAATCGGGGAGATTGGTTTGGCCGAAATCATATTTATGGAACTTTTTTCATGTTCTTTGAAATATTCTTTCATGACCGTTATATTCCATTCTTTAAGGTTCTTCTCAAGCCAATCTTTAAAGATGAAAAATTCTTTTGTAGTGTGCCCGAGCAACTGCTCGTAGGGGTAATAATTTGGTTCATCTTTCTTGTCAACTTATTCGAGCTTCTTTGCATCTGTTAGTTTGAATTCAGGCTTCTTCATCAAACTTCTGAAAATTTTAGACACGACTTCATCTTTGAAAGAATACACCATTTTCTATCATTCTGCCAGAGATATTCTCTTATTCTCTAATCAAGATGATCCTCCTTGAAGCGGTCTCTGGTTAGACTTGCTATTCTATTTTTGTTGCTGTGATGAAGATTGGCGAGGATTTTCTGCATATATCTTCATTGGTTGTTTTCCCTTGTAGACAGTCACTACTATTCCTGACTTCTTTTCAAACACTCTAGTTGCCTTGGACTTCTTCTGTGAATTCATATGTTTGATTTCTTCTTGAAGACTGCCAGCCTTATTAAGTAGCTTCTCGAAGGATTTGATGGTGAGTCCCTTGAGCATGAAAGCTACTGGTCCATGAATTCTTTTGAGCAAAATCTCAATTGCGTGGTGTTCTTGTAACTGAGGTTCACACTTCATGCTAAGGTTTCTCCACCTCAAAATGTAATCCACCAAAGTCTCATTCGACTTTTGCTTTTCCATCATGAGTTCTCCTATGGAGACATGTTGTTGCGCTCCTGTAAATCTCTTCAAAAATAATTGTTCCAGCTCGGCAAAGGTTTTTACCGATCTGTTGGGTAAATCAACATACCAATCGAAGGCGATTCCTAACAAGCTACTGATGAACTGTTGGAAGATTAAAGCTTCGCTATCTCTTGTGTTGCCACAACTGGCTCGGAAGTGTGCTATATGTTGTTTGGGATTTCCAGTCCCATCAAATATCTTAAATTTTTGCGGCCACAAAACTTTTGGGGAAGGGTACAACATCGAATTCCTCTTGATAGGGTCTACACTTTAGAATCAACGCACCGCCTTTAGATTGGGTTAAGGCCTCCCGAACTTACTCGAAAATTTGCTTAAATTCTTTATCTAGTGTGGCGCTTGATGGAGAATCCTTCTTTGGCTATTCATCTTTGTTTGCTGAGGCAACTTGTCTTCCTTTATCCATGATATGTATGATTTCTGGTTGGTTGATCTTAAAAGAGGCTAGTTGTGGTGCTTGTGATTGCCTCTGAATAGTGGCCATGGTGGCGGCCATCTCTTCTATCCTTTTTTGCAGTTGGTTAACTTGCTCATCCCTTAGGAGAATAACCCTACGTAACTCATCTACGGCGTTCTTTTTGACGAGAGGTTGAGTCTTGCACGCAGATGCAGCGACTCTGGTTTCGATGACAGGAACATCCATGGAATCTTCTTGAAGGTAGTAATTATAATCAAAATCTTCATCATCATTATCGATTGAGACTCCGTGCTCTCTAGCCAACTCAGAAATATTGACTCTGAGCTTTTCCACTTTTTCCTCAATTATTGATTCTTGAATTGTCTTAAGATCTAGAGGACCCTGCTAGACCTCCTCCGCTTGCTCTTCCATCTCGCTGGAAATTGCTGCGACAATGTCAGATACTTCGGACCCTAGCTTCATTCTATGCTCTTGCTCTGCGGGCTTACTGGACTGTATTGGTACAGCGACCTTGGATATCCATACCTTTTTCTTTAACGATGATGTCTCATGACAGAGTGTCCTAGCATAAATATCAGTATATCAAAGAGAGGTATGCTCCCCATGGTGTAGACCCACTACAATACTGGGCAATTTCTTCATCTTTTCCTTTGGAATTTTATGAATGTCTTTGTTGTGGGTGATTGGTAGAATTCTTGGACCCAATATTGACTTAACCGGTTGACGACCTGTGGTCCTGGTAATGGTAGAATCTGTGGTGACAATAGCAGTGTCAACTTTGCTTCCTAAACAGGACCAGACAAGAATACAAGTAAGAAGATTTTCAGTTGACTTCTGAGAGCGTCTAGAAGATCTGACGTCCTTTAAAATTTCTTTCTTCAATTGAGGGGATACTACGTGCCCCACTTGTTTCAGTAATTCATTGACTAAACAACCTTCTTTGGCAGCTAGCCTCTAAGAAACGAAACTGACTCAGGTGATAGGAGCAGGTTTTTTTCTCTCCACACCTTGTCCATGAAGCGATGGTAATGCAACGATGATTTTTCGGATACTCTCGTACCCATTGGTATCCATTAAAGGATGGAATCTAATTCCCTGTAGAAGTGGATATGTTTTCAGTAATCTTGATTCATCTTGGTGAGGATCTTCCTTAACAGGTATCTCCTCAGGAACCTGGGCTTTAGTGGCCCTCCAAACTCTCCTGTTGCGGTTTCTCCTTTGAGTTTTGGTTAGTGGCGAAGACTTTGAACTTGATCCAATTTTGAACACTGATGGCGGGACTTCCAATCGTTTAGTCAGGTTTTCAATGATCATTATCTCTTTCCCCTTAGCAACAACGGGAACAGCAGGCTTGGTAGGTGTCGGGGCGGCAACAGTAGTCTTGGCCTTCTTATAAGAAGGGAAGTCCTGAAGATAGCTCAGGTTGAACTCATCAGACGATTCTTGAACTTCTAGAGTGATGAATTTCATTACGATGAATAGGGCCTTCCCAAGGATAACCTTGAGGTCTTCAAATCCGGCTCCGAACTTAATGGTAGGAGCAACATTGCGGGCTTCATGGCTTATGGGCAAGTTGCAAGAAAAAGTCAGCATTGGGTAGGCCATCACACACCTTTAAAATAGAAAGCTCTGGGGTTATTTATACGGCCAAAACCTTGTAATCTTAGTGCAAGCACTCAAAATTAACAGAGGTCGATCTGTAGATCGGGTAAGTCTTAGTTTGTGGGAATTTTTAAAATTTTTAGTAAAAAAGTAATTTAAAAGTAGAAAAATTCAACTAATTTTGAAGTGCACGTAGCACAACACTATTTGATTTAATTTGCAAACTAACAAATCAAACTTGAAAGGGAGATGTGAAGTGCTTTAGGACCCAGTGCAGGACCCATTTAGCAACACAATTCTTAGGTGGAACTAGTCCACCAACACACCTATTCGGGGTTTGACCCCACATGAAGATTTAAATAGTCCTTAATGGCCTCTTGAACCCCTCCGTTCAAAGGTAATTGAACAGACAGTCCTGAAGTCCAAGGAGTTGGTCGTACTTTCACAAAGCAGAAATGGATAAAGTATGTCAACAAAAGAAGAGTAATTTGGTTCAAGAGGGACATTGACACATTACCGATGTGTGAAGATAATATTTCCTTATTTAAATGGAGAGAAAAGCTTGTCCCCAGTGGAGTCACCAGAAGCTGTCGGCACTATTTTTGTTGGAGGAGTTGCCAGTAACAAGCTGTCGGTAAACAAAATTGAAATCTCATAGCCCGCTTTAGAAGGACATTTTAATGAAAAATATGAAATCAAACTGACCCCATATTTTTCATAGTTTAAATGAAAGAGCGTTGTACCTAAAACCTTGTATCTATCCCGAAGGATAAACACAAGACTTGAGGATGAGACTTAATCAAATAAACTAAGAAATATATGACATTTGTTTGGTCTGTGAAACCATTTTATTTGCCGATAATTTCCCCTATTTAATATGAAGAATTAAATAGGCTTTATATTAAGCTGGGTTCGGAGGAGCTTCCTATAAGGGCAAGACTTTATAGTTAATTACATCCTAAATGACCAAAGTCATCTAAGAAAACTCTCGATAAAAATTAGGAAATATTATCTTTAAGTAAGTCAAATGGATAGGACTTTTCAACGAAATCAGACAAAGAGGTGTGAAATGGGATTGGCTTAAATTTGGAACATTTTATTGTAGAATCCAAAGAAGGAAGATCTAGAGGTGTCATAGATCCAGAGGAGAACTACGGTAACATCCCGGTCTATCCTATTGTTTGGCTTCAATTTTGAGGAGAAATATTTAAGTGTTTCATCCTGTGAAATTTAGTTGTTAGGGCTTACAATCATGTGAAACGATCACACAAATAGCCTGGAAGATGTAAGGATTTATCGTAAGATGATTTAGAGCTTATATTGTACAACAAAACTGTACAAAGGCCTAAGGATAAGGTGAGGATTTATATTGCATAAGCAGACAACCTCAAAATCCTACGGCTTGGTTATTTAATTCTAAGAAAGAAATGGTTTAACTAGGGAAGACATGTTCTACAGTTGAAGATGGTCATGCCGCCCACCATGCTAGCTTCAAGCTCCTTACTGTGACGAGTTTAAGTTTTTTATGGTGCCAAGTTATGATGTCAAATCAGGTGGCCCTATAGTTGAAGTTCTTTAAATTTTATGGGGGCATGTTAAAGTTGATTAGAGTAACACTGGTTAGGAACCTACGGTTCCCTAGTTTCGACACCATTTTCTATTGGATTCACTTAGTCCAAATGAATTTACTAAACTCAACTTAATGAGTTCCATATTTTCATTTAGACTGTGGGAAGCCTCGTTAGCAACCGTAGGTTACCTTCTCTGAAGGATTCCCGATCATTCGATAGAGATGTCTCAATTTAATTGTAGTTGATGTTTTGTGTGATGTTTGTGATTAAATTTTGATTTGTATTATATTTTTAATTTTGTGGACGTGATTTTTATCTTGATTGATTTTAGTTTTGGTTTTTTTGCTATTCTGACAGTTTTAGTTTTCATGCAGGGTGACAACATTATTTAGCATGCAAGTTTGTGTTTTGTTCATACATGCAAGTAAGTAAGCACAGTGTGGGAAGCTTAAGACAATGTTGTAAACTATAAAAGTGTACCTGATGAGTCTTCTTGTTCTACCACCCGAAACTCAAAATGCATGTTAGAGCATTTTATGTAAAGCAGAAAAAAGTAAGGTTTTGGTGATCTACCCAACCCTAGGTCATATCTTGGTGGGTCCCTGTTGGTTTGATTAAGGATGATTTTTGTTAAGCAAGACATTATAAGTTTAGTAGACCTCTGAGGTATCCAACAAGTCTAGAGGAAGAAGCAAGTCCATGCTTCCTTCTCACTACCTGGTGAAAAGCCTCGAGCTCATTTAAACTTACTATGGTGCAAAATAATTCATCCTATGAATAACTTTATTGCTTAGTGGACATTGATGTTTCAATTATCCTTTAAGAATAAAGTAATTATCACTTGTCATTTAATTTGGAAGTTATGTGGGTGAAGCTCTTTAATGGGGGCAAGTTAGTGTTATTGAAACTCTTAGCAGATTTGAGTTCTAACTTGGGCTTATGGTGTTTAAAGGTGTTTAACTTTATATTCATTCTTCTAATTCTTATTTAATCAAATTTGAATTTAGCTTAAGTCACCACCAAGCTTTTTAGACGTAGGTAAATGTCTTGGTTATTTTGAAAGAAGTTGAATTTTAAAGTGATAATAATTATTCATTTTAAAAACACTTAAATTCCATTTCAACCTCAAGTAGGGGTATTAAATTAGTGAGTTATCAACTTCCAAAGTTATACCCCTAAGTCTAAGATCATTTAATTTAATAGACTTGCAAATTTTAATAATTTAAGAGATTACAAATTTATCCCTTGATTATGGAAAGAGTGAGGTTGGTTTCTACCAATTAATCCCCTTGTGTTTCAATCATCGAAATAAGTTATTTAAAATCAGAGGTTACCCTTTTACCTCCTAGAATTAAACCTAAATGTTACTTATGGCTAAATTTCTAAAATTACACTTTTGCCCCTAAGGCTCTATTACTTCATAATTTGTCAAATTCAATCCAAATGACTTTAAAATTTTTACTCCACCTCACCCATAGGTAAATTAAGACATCAGAAGAGAAAATGTGATTTTTCAAAATTTAAATTAATTTAATATTTTATTTTAATGCAATAATAGGATTTTTGAAAGAAAATTTCATAACCTGACCAAAGCAAAGCCTAATACCTTGTAATTTTTATTGGAGGTAAAGTTAGAAAAGATAAGCATTTGAGCCAAATTTCATGATTTATTGGATTACATATGAATTTTAAGAAATAATTTAATTTCTGGAGTATTTATTAATTACAAGATATTTTAAATGTGGAAAATTAAGTTTTATATTTTTATTAAATTTCTATAATGTCAAGGAACCTAGAGAAATAAATTTCACATTTTTTTGATATTTCTATGAATTATTAGAATTATTTTTGTGAAAATCCATTTTTAGCCTTTAAAAATTATTTTAAGCTTTAAAGTTCAACATCTTCACTTAGAAAATTAGAAAAAAATATTCTAATTGTTCCTAAGTGGTTAGAAAAAAATTTATAACTTTTCCATGAATTTTATTATTTTAGTACTAAAAATGTCATTTAACTTGAAAAATCATTTTTAGTTTATAAATGAGCTCCAAATGTTTTGAAATTTTTATGGCGAGTTCTATGATTTTAGATCATAGCGTAGATTAAAAATTAAGTCATTTAGATGTTTGTGTTTCCCAAAATTAATTTTCTTTGTGTTTTAGGTTTGGTGGAAATTAAGTGCATTCTTGATGACTTAACCCTCAAAATATTTTCCAAAGGGTTCTCTGGTCATAGCAAACCTTCCAAAATTTTCTTGGAATTTTCTATGAAACATGCTAATAAATATGATTAATTTATGGAAACAATAGACATAAACTTGGAAAATATGGATCTTTATCTAGAGATATCCTTTGACTTTGGAAAAAATCAAAGGATGTTTCCTAAGACAAAGGTAACAATATGCCAAAATTTCATGTCATGATGAAATGTCTATATGTGTGGTGAATTAAAAGACTCAAAATCATATTTAATTAATTAAAAATAAAATATGCATCAAATAAACTTCAAATTATCTCCATATTTTTCTCCTCTTTCATTAAGTAAGAAGGTATTTTTATTTTATTTTTGTGATTTTTCTACATCAAGATATGGATTTTTGAAGTAAGGGCTATTTATTTGAATCAGAAAATACCCTATTTATCTATTTAAACGTGCGACACTAACTAGATCCTTGGCAGCTCCGAAGCTCCATGCGGCGTGCTCCCATTCAACGTCATCATCTAACTCAGCACTGACTTGGCCCGCGGTTCATGTATGAAGGGGCTGTTTGGCTAGATCTCGTCCGTTGATGAGATAAACACGTGATTGGATGGCTCCCCGTCATCGTCCCCAATGCCTTAGCACGAGAAAAATCCATTTTCAAAGCTTAAGATCTCACTAATTTCTTAACCAAATTAAGTGTGGTTTGTTTCTAAATGTTTGTCTAAGTGTGACGAACACATCCATACGGTAATCAAGCTATTAAACCAAACCTAATCAAATGGAGAATCTAAATAGACTCAGGAAGAGGGGGAGTTCAATACCTTTGCTCTGAGAAGGGAAGCTTCGATCAGAGGTGCTCGACACGTTTGTGAAAGTCCAAGGAGGCTAGGGATTAAGCCTCCTGATGTGGTGAATGGCCTAGGTATCAATTTGACCAAGCGCGATTTCAGGCGTTGGTCTAGAGCTATGCTAGGGGCTCTCTATGAGGGGGGTTTGATGGGGCTTCTCCTTCTTTCACCATGGTGAAGGTGTGGGTGAGTTTAATTTTATTTTGGTGTAGTGTAGAGGTTTGGAGAGCTCTGTCCTGTCTCAGGTAAGGTTTTGAGCTAAAAAATTGAACTTCGGCAAGGGGATTCAGAGCAATGTGGTGGTTGAGTTGCACTATGGAGGTCTCAGAGAGGCTCTAGGACTAATTTGAAGGGCTCTCTCTTAGAAATTTTTATCACACCCTCCATGACTGTGGAGGGGAGCATTTTATAAAATGGGCTTTAGGGTGGCTGTCATGGGCAATTTGGGGGTGAAAATGCTTGATTAGGTGGAGGGCAGAGAGGATCTAAGATTTAATTTGGATGAGGTTGCCTCTAGGTTTGAGTTGGGTTTGATTCCATTGGGTTGGCTCTTGATTTGGACATTTTTCGGCCTCTAGGCCAGCCGACCAGGCTAGGGGAGGTGGTTAGGAGTTCAAGTGAGGCAAGGGAATTTGTCACAACAATTAAATGGGTTAGTGTTTAGTTTTGGAAAAAATATCCTTGGCTTAAGAAAATATGGATTAAAATCCCTTTATTTAGGAATTCCTTGGTCCATGGCTCATTTGGGTGGTTCCATGGGGTTTGTCTTGGTCAATAGGGTCTCAAATTTGGCTGTGGTGGCCTTGCCTTGACCAATTTGACATGTCTAGGTCACTTTTGGTGCATGGGTCCAAGTGGGTGAAGATGACCAAGACTTGGGTTTTGGCTAGGCTAGCATTACTAATTAGCTCAACAGATTGATGAATTTGATGTAGATGATTGTAAGGAACATTTTTGGTGAAGGATTGAAAGGATTTTGAGTTCAATTAGAGGGTCAATTTGAAGGATTTTTTTGATTTTGGTCAATTTGGACATGTCGGGCTAGACTTGGGTCTAGATTGGGCTAGGCTTGGGCTAAGTCCAAATTGATTATTGAGAATCTTCAATAGGAGTGTGATGAATAGTTTTTCAACATGAATTGGGTGCCAATTTTGGGGTTAAGGTACTCAATTTGGTGTAATTTGGAGGCATAACCAATTTAGGGCAAAATTTGGGGCTTTTTACTTAGGTTGAAATTAAATGAAATTGAGGCTTCAACAAGGCCAATTAAAGGTCAGGTTTGATGTTTATGAATGTTATGAAGAGTTTAGGATTCAAATTGAGACCAATGGAGTATGCCATGGGATTCAATTTGGTGGAACCAAGTCATAGGGCCAAAATTTGAGGTTTTACTTAGATCAAAATAGGGCTCAAACCATGGGCCAATTGATCTTGGATTTGGTTTAGATTGTTCATATGGAAGGTGAATTTGAGTTTAGAATTGAAATTGGGAGAAATTGGGATGGACATTTGAAGTGAATTTAGGGAAATTGGGCCTTTAAAGACACTTTGGGGATTTTGGTCAAAACGGTCAAATTGGTCAAATTGGGTCATGTGGTGGTTGAGAAAAATGAAATTGGGAATATTTAGAAGGTTTTGGGAATTTTCGGAATTTTGGGCTTAGGAGAGTTTATTTTGGTAATTTTATAATTTTTGGGTGATTTTGGGTAATTTGAGTATCTTCAAATGGTTTTAAATGATTTTTTTTAACAAGTTTGGGTATTTTTGGTAAATTTGGGAATTTTGGCCAAACTTAGGGTTTTAAGGGTATTTAGATAATTTGGGGGAGTTTAGGAGCAAAAGGCCAAGTTGGGTATCTTTGGTAGAATTGGGGAGCTAACCACCATAAATAAGCCATGGACCATTGGAAACTTCATTTGGGTCCTCTATGTACTAGTCTTAGCTGAACCCTAGCCTAGGGCCAGTAGGTTTAGGGGACCATCTACATGAGTCTCCCAAAGGATTAAGGGATCAAAGTCAAGAAAATTTTGGGTTTAATGATTGTGAGGGAGTTGATTGTAGTGAGTGTGTTAGCTCTAGACCAACATCCAGGGTCAATCCTAGGTCAAACAGTCCTATGGGAACTCTTCTTGAGCTCCCTCATAGTGACCCCACCTACTAAGTGCTACAGGTTAGGACCAATATGTAGAGCTTCAAGTTGAGTGAAGAGGAGTTTGGAATTTCTAATGGTGAGAGTTCTTCTTCTAGTTTTCTAGGAATAGTCATCACGAAAGTCCGATGGCTAGAACCTAGGCTACTAAAGTGGAAGAACTAGACCTCAACCAAAACTGAGGTCAACAATTGGACCCCCAATAGGTGTGGTGTGCTGGGCAAGCACACCGCGCGTATTGGCGTTGACCGACGAGATCAAACAAAACCAATACAAAATCCTTAGTCAATATACATAAAGGTGAGTTAGATTTTTATGATGTCATTTATTTTAGGTCATATGTCATTTAGACCTGAGAGAGTTTAATTGAGACCTAAGATTTAGGTTTAATGTCGGTGAAACTTAAGATGATTCAGGTTCAATGTAGGTAGAACCTAGAGTTTTAAGTCAAATGTGGATAGGACTTATGATGATAATGGTTTAAGTCCAATGCAATTCGGACTTAAGATGTTTTAGGTTCAAGGTAGGTAGAACCTAAAGATTGGAAATGGTTTAAGTCCAATGTAATTAGGACTTAAGATGTTTTAGGTTCAATGTATGTAGACCCTAAAAGTTTTAAGTCCAATGTGGATAGGACTTAAGATATTCAAGGTTCAATATAACTATAACCTAAAGATTGGAAATGGTTTAAGTCCAATGTAATTAGGACTTAAGATGTCTTAGGTTAATATAGATAGAACCTAATGGTTAAATTGGTTTTAAGTCCAATGTAGTTAGGACATAAGGTATTTAGGTTCAATGCATGTAGAGCCTAAGAGTTGAATTTAAGTCTAATGTAGTTAGGACTTAAACTCAAGTTAAGTTTTGTTTAAGTTAGGTTCAATGTGAGTTGATCCTAATGTTTGAGTTAACTTGAGTTCAAGTTAGGTTGAACTCAAATTAGGCTTTCTTTGGATTAATTAAAATTAAACCTAATTTGGGTAAGGTTTAATTGATTAATTAGACTTCTTTGTGGTTAAGTCTAGTTAGGTTAAGGTTAATTAAAACTAATTTAGGTAAGGTTTAATTTTATAATTAAACTTATTTGTGGTTAAGTCTAATTGGGTTTAAAGTTAATTAAACCTACTTTAGTAAGGTTTAATTGATTAATTAGACTTAATATGGGTTAAGTCTAATTGGGTTTAAGATTAATTAAACCTAATTTGAGTAAGGTATAGTTGATTAACTAGACTTAATATGGGTTAAGTCTAATTGGGTTTAAGATTAATTAAACCTAATTTTGGTAAGGTTTAATTGATTAATTAGACTTAATATGGGTGAAGTCTAATTGGGTTTAAGATTAATTAAACCTAATTTAGGTAAGGTTTAATCGATTAATTAGACTTAATATGGGTTAAGTTTAATTGGATTAAGGTTAATTAAACCTAATTTAGGTAAGCTTTAATTGATTAATTAGACTTAATATGGGTTAAGTATAATTGGATTTAAGTTTAACTAAACCTAATTTTGGTAAGGTTTAATTGATTTATTAGGCCTAATATGGATTAAGTCTAATTGGGTTTAAAATTAATTAAACCTAATTTGGGTAAGGTTTAATTAATTAATTAGACTTAATGTGGGTTAAGTGTAATTGTGTTTAAGGTTAATTAATCCTAATTTTGGTAAGGTTTAATTGATTAATTAGACTTAATATGCGTTAAGTCTAATTGGGTTTAAGGTTAGTTAAACCTATTTTTGGTAAGGTTTAATTGATTAATTAGACTTAATATGGGTTAAGTCTAATTGGGTTTAAGGTTAATTAAACCTAAGTTTGGTAAGGTTTAATTGATTAATAAGCTTTATCATGGGTTAAGTCTAATTTGATTTAAGGTTAATTAAACCTAATTTTGGTAAGGTTTAATTGATTAATTTGGTCTAATAAGGGTTAGATCTAATTAATATTTGTTGAGTTAAACGTAATGTAGTTAAGGTCTAACTATAGTTTAATTAGGTCTAAATGTGGTCTAAGCTAATTAGGGTTTGTTAAGTTAAACCTAAAGTAGTTAAGGTTTAACTAGGGTTTAATTAGGTCTAAATGTGGTTTAGACTTAATTAGGTTTGTATTAAGTTAAACCTAATGCAGTTAAGGTCTAACTAAAGTTTAATTAGGTCTAAATGTGGTATAGACCTAATTAATGTTTGTTCAGGTAAACTTAATGTAGTTAAGTTTTAACTAGGGTTTAATTAGGTATAAAGGTAGTTTAAACCTAATTTGGTTTGTATTAAGTTAAACCTAATGCATTTCAGGTTTAACTAAGGTTTAATTAGGTCTAATGAGGTTTAGACTTAATTAAGGTTTGATTTTTCATTAAACCTAATTTAATTAAGGTTTAACTTAATTTAATTAGGTCTAAATGTGGTTTAAACCTAATTAGAGTTTTGGGTTCACCTAGATGAAATCTAAGTGTCTTATTTGATTTGACTTGAATTCAGATCAAGTCTGGGCTTAAATATCTTGCATATTGAGTATATGGGGTTAGACTCAATGGTCATGAGGATGTCAATTAGACCTTATGTCATTTGGGTCTTAGGATTAGAGTTTGGTTAACTCTAAGTGTCACTAAGGCTAGTGTCCAAGCCTAAAGAAGACCAGGGTAAATTTGTAATTTTTTATTTTTACAAATTTAAACCTAGAAATGAAATGTCATTTAAAAAAATTATGAATGGTCAAGAATTTGTCATTTTAGAGTTTAAAGGTGTCACTCTAAGTTTTCTAACCATTTTAAATTTTGATTTCCAAATTCCTCAATTTTTATAATAATCTAGAAATAAATTAAGAAGTTGAGGTCTAGGGAGTATTTCTAGCCTTGGAAAAAATATGGTAGGTTCCTAAGGACTTATAGATATTTCCCTAAAAGTTTTAGAATTTTTAAAATTATAAATAATTTTTAATAATTAAATTACTCCAGAGAGTAATTAATTAATTAAAAATTAAATATAATTAAATAACTTCTAATTTTATGTCCAAAATATTCTACTCATGGTCATTAGTTCAGTGATATTTTTGTTTTATTTTTATGATTTTTTTTGAGAGAAGTTATGAATTTTCTAAGTTTTCTATATTTAATTAAAAAAGAAAATAATGATTTTCTTACTTAACTGACGTGGCACCTGATGTTTTATTGTTTAGGAGTTCCACATGGATTTACATGTGGCTTGCGACTTTAATTTGTTTAGTATGGACAAAATAGCAGTTCAAATGCATCATGGCCTTCCATCTCAAATATGTAAAATGGACGGCATCAATGCATCTTCTTCATATGTTCTCTTCCTATGAACCGTCCATCTTGTAGGGACAATACCTCACTTGATTCTCCATAAAATTGAGTGAGGTTTGTTCCTAAAGCTTCATTGTGAGAAGTCAAACCCATCCATATGGTATTTTGTGGGTTTTAAAATAGTTCATTACACAAATGACCAAAACCAAGCGAAATTTAAGTTAAAATGGCCATACCTTAGTATGAGTTGATGAAATATTTATTTAAATAGTTTTGAAGCTTTGCCTTGAGCTCAGTAAGCTTTGCTCCAACTCAATTCAAGATGAAATTAGGTCTATGTATGAGTTCGTTCGGGAGGTTCCATGGTTTGGGCTTGAGGTAGGTTTGAGCATATGGGAAGGGCCAATTTCGATTGGATTCTTCCTCTCTAAGGTCAGGGATGGATTTGGAGGAGTTAATTTGGAATTTTGAGGGGGTTTATGTCAAACCCAAAAAAGGTCCTGTTTTTGAATAGAGAAATTGGGAGAAACCAGTGGAGGCTAGAAGCTGAATTAATAAGGATTCAACTTCTTAAAACACTGGCAAGAATTTCTGTCAAGAGTGTTTGAGGAATTAGACAGTATATGGTTCTCTTCAATTTTTCCTTAGCTCACTGGTTTGGTCTATAAGTAGGCTTTAGAAGAGCCATGGATGAACCTTGATCAGCTTAGGTTCATTTGGGGGTGTTATTGACCACCTTATTGATGGTTTCCAGATAGAATTTTTTTTGAGGATAATTTCAATTGATTTTCCGAGGTTAAACCCATGTGGAGTAAATTTTAACTTAAATCCTTGGCTTTCCCTCATCGACTTATCTATGAGGTGGATAATACTGGCTAAAATTTGCTAAGATAGCCTTCCCCACACAATTCTACCAGCTCATTCTATGGATTAAAAGGAACATGACACGTATGGTTCTTACTCACCTTTCTTCTCATGATGAATTTAACCAGGATAAAAGAGATTTAGCAAAGCTATTTCTCTCCATTGGTGAGGTTTTGAGGTGCTCTCCACCTAAGCTTCCATGTCATTCATTGCTTTCAAGAGGGAATGACACATGTCTCTTCTTTTATGATGGTGTCATTATGACCTTTAGCCATGGTTAAAGTGCCAAATATGTCATGATGGGTCTAATGGATTATGAATAACCCATTTATGACCTCCCATAAATTAGATTTAATTTTGAAAATCAGTTATGGGTTTTTGATGTCATGTATGATGTAATTTTGATGTCATGTGTGATGTCTTTTAATTTTGGGTTAAATTCTCATAAATCCATTTTTAATTAATTATGTAATTAATAAAAAATCATGTATTCAAGAAAAACACTGTCGTTGCCGGTCCCAAGCCCGGATGAAAAAAGTGGAGGGTTGCGTTTGGTAGTCGACAGCCAGCGTAAAACTTGTCGGAAAAAAAAATCATGACATGAATCCTTTTGATCATTGTGTAAGTGCTAGGGCGTCCCCTGGAAGCGACGCGCTGTATAGCCTGAATACAGTGAAAAGTGTGCAAGGGCCGCTACACCGGCGCCCGGGTGTAGTGTTAAATAAGCAAGGGTTCCCACATTACGGGCGAATGCGGGTAAAGAAGTTAGTCCATGAAACTAATGAATCTAATATTAGGA
>JXCR01147056.1:62436-88897 GCA_002079205.1 Phalaenopsis hybrid cultivar | reverse complement strand
TTGTATTAAAAATGATCTTAATTTACTAGAACTAAATGAAAATATGACACTAAATAGGACGCAATGGAGAAAAAGGATTCATGTAGCCGACCCCACGTAGTGGGATTAAGGCTTTGTTGTTGTTGTTGTTGTTGTTGTATGTAATTAATAAAAAATGTAGGAAATTATAATATTAACCCATAAATTGATCAAAATGATTTTGGGTGTTGACCATTTGACCAATTTCACCAATTTGGTTCAAAATTAAATATTTTGACCAAAGTTGACCAGGTTGACTATGGTTAACCATAATTGCTAGGTTGACCATTGTTGACCCGTTTATGTGTAGAGTTGACCAATATGAGTTTTCTAACCTTGTCATGGATAGGTTAGTCATGAGGTCTATGTGTTGGTCCTTAGATCAGGGATTGAGCATTTTGACCAAGTTGACTATGGTTGACCAGGATTGACCAATTTTGACCATAGTTGAGAAATTTAGGTCTAGGGTTGATTATGATGACTCACTTGACCATGTCATGGTTAGTTTAGTCATGAGGGTCCTGGGGGTATGACTTGGGTTTGAGCAAGGTTGACCAAGGTTGACCAAAGTTGTCCAGTGTGACCAAAATTGACTATTTGGGTTAAAGTCGACCAATTCGATCAATTAAATGTCAATTTTGACTTTATGACCTTTATGGTGACCATTAAGTCAAAATTTGACCAGATTAGGGCTTGTCACCACAGATCTAAACATTTATTGTATTGTCATTGTTAAGCTCCAAAAGGAGTGCTTTAAGGGTAATTTCAATTTTTAGGGTTTTAATAACCCTAAGAATGTCCAAAGAAGTCAATGTTAGTAGACCCTTTATCTTAATGATCACAATGATCATTTTAGGTCTTTTAAATATGTATGATAATCTTAAATCATAAGATTCCTCAAGTTGAGTTTGGTCTACGGATGTTATTTTAAGACCTTCACTAAAAGTGAGGTCAACAACATCTTCTGGCTGTATCCATGCAGTTAAACATCATTGCTGGCCAATAATATCCGAGTGTCTTGATCTTCATTTTCATCTTCGGCTCTGACTGGTGAGCGCCACACAATCCATCATGTACTTCTTTAACAATATTTTGTGCCTCAGCTTTGCTTAAACATCGTAGCCACATCTGGTCGAACGATCTCCAATAGAGGATGTCACCTATTAGAGCATATGTCATAGCCCTTTTTGTAATGTAATGTGCTACTGACTTGTCTTCTGGCAACTTTCTAGTTTATAAATATTCTATCAATGACTTGCATCAATCTTCGTTGATGTCTACAACTGCAATCTTAATTTATTCTTCTTTCCCGAGCTTGTGTAGGGGTTCGAGGTCGATTCGAGATAAAACTTGTCTTCCTTGTAATGTGACATCAATGGAATCCTCTGGGGACATGCCAATTCTTTTGCGAGTTTAGCCAGAGCATCAGCATCGGCATTATCTTCCCTAGAAATTTGGTAGAAACTTACATTGGGAATTTGTTCCACCAGCTTCATCGTATATAGATGGTATTCTGCAAGTCTTGGTTTCAAAATCTTGTATTGTCTGGTGATTTGCTGGATGACGAGTTGTGAGTCGCCATAGATGGGAATGTTTGTTATATCCATAAAAATTTCCAACTCTAATCCAGAGATTAAGGCTTCATCGTGTAAAAATCAAACCAATACATGCTTTGTCTGCTACAACTGTGTCTGATCCTTTGTCCTTTCTCGCTGACGAAGCTCCGTAAAAGTACATCTCCCAGCATTGCGCACTAGAAAATTCTATTTGTAGTATCTGCTCATCTGGTAGTTCATCGTTAAGAAAGGACCTAGCTGGAAGAGGGTGTGCATCGAGAAAGTCTGCTAAAATCTATCCCTTGATAGCACGGAGGGGAATAAAAGTTATATCAAATTACAATAAAATCATTGACCATCTTGCTAGATGTCTAGAGAGTGTTGGTCGGGTCATCAAATATTACAATGGATTGACTTTTGAAATTAGGGTAATCTTATGAGAAAGCATGTAATGTCTAAGTTTTTGGGCGGCAAAAATCAAAGCTAGATAATGCTTCTCAATAGGGGGATACCTTATCTCTATCGGTATTATGCGGCAACTCAAGTAGTAGGGTGCGTTTTCTTTACCCTTGTCATTGACTTGAGCTAAGAAGGCTCCAAAAGAGTTGTCCAAGGTCGTGATATAAAGTATCAACGGTTTCCCCGGGATAGTGGCTGCCAAGACAGGAGGTGTCATTAAATATTGGTTAACTTCCTCGAAGGCCCACTGGCATTTCTCTTTCCAAACAAATTTGGTGTCCTTTTGAATTAATGCCAGGAAGGGCTGACACCTACCTGAGAGATTAAAAATAAAGCATCTCAGATATGTGAACTACCCTTGGAAAGAATGTAGTTTTTTTAAGGTTTTGGGTGGAGGCATTTCGAAGATAGCTTTAATCTTTTTTGGGCCGATCTCGATTCCCAGATGACGATCAACGAATCTTAGAAATTTCTTAAAGGTAATGCCAAAATCACACTTTAAGGGATTCATTTTAAGTTCATATCGTCGTAACCGTTTGAACATGGTCCTCCAGTTGTACAAATGGCCAATAATTCTCTTGCTTTTGATGACCAAATCATCCACATAACATTCCACTTGATTTTGAATGAGATCATCAAAAATCTTTGTCATTGCACTTCGATATGTTGCTCCAGTGTTCTTCAATCCAAACGACATCACTGTGTAGCAGAAAATCCTGATATGTGTTCTGAAGGCTGTAAGTGTTGCATCCTTGGGAGTCATCTTGATTTGGTTGTATCCTGACGATTCGTCCATGAAAGAGAAAATTTCATGTGTTGATGCGATGTCTACCATCATTTTTTGTATTGGTGATGAGAATTCATCTTTTTGGACACACTTTTTTCAAATCCTTGAAGTCGACACAAACACGGATTTGTCTATTTCTCTTCTTAATTGGGACAATTTTGGCTAACCATGTGGGATATTGCTCTTCTTTTACAAAGTTAGCATCTATTAATTTCTTTACCTCGACAATGACTTGTTGCTCTATTTCGAGGTGCATGTTATTAAATTATTCACTGTAGTCTATCTTCATCTACCTTAAGTTTATGAACTGCAACCTTTGCTGACTATCCTGACATTTCATCATAGCTCCATGTAAAGCAATCTTTTAACTTCATCAACAGTTTTATCATTCTAAAGACTCTTCATCGTTGAGTAGAGAACTTATAAATGTAGGCAGGGGTTGCTCTTCAGTCCCAAGGTTAATTTCCTTCAACTCATCAACAATCGATTTAATTTCCTCCTCAAATTCTGGCGGAGCATTTTCTATTAGCTGATCAGTAGATTCATCATCCATATCAAGGCAACGCCCTTCCAATTCACCAGTAACAACCATAAAAAATTTTGAATCATCGACTGGTCCGACTGTACCAAATCCGAGACCCTATTTCGAGTTTGGAGTTTCGCTTTAACATTTCATAATTTTTTAAAAAGTTGTAATTTATCTTTTGGCATTTGTTTTTTCAAATGTCCCCATTGAATTAAATTTTGTACGCAAGGCAAAAAATAAACAAAAGGCAATTCCATTAATTCAGTAGGATCATCATCCAATTTTACATGATTTTCAAGATCAGTAGAAGTAGAAGCATGATAAAACTTGATCGGCTTTGAACCAGCGCTACGGACTTTCTTGACCTCTCAACTCTGGATCTTTAAAGAGAGAATTAGGGTAGGGTCATGTTGTTCACATAGTGGTTTATCCGATCATACATCGTCTCATATTTGCTTTTCTTTGTATCTTCTAGGGATATCTCATACGGAGGTTTCTTCTGTTTTGTCATCATTATTCCATCTTCAGAACTGTCTTCATCACCAATGTTGTTAGTTGGCCTAGTCCATTCAATGATTAAGTTAATTCTTCCTCATCCACCTCCCCGGCCTCGACCTCGGGTGCGCAAACTAAAAGAACCCCCACCAATTTGTTGTAAAAGAATGGTACAAGATCGATGAAGCAAAGTTGAATGTCCCTACCATTGTAATTCTTTTGAATCTTCACTTTTATTTGTCACAGTTTCACAAGAGAAGACAATTTTCTTTGGAGGCGCGTAGTAGGCGGTATCTTCATGAATACCAAATTCATGCACTGAAAATGACTGTAAATCTCTCTTGATGCAATGCTCTTTTCCCTCTTTGTAATACTTGATGCACTAGGGTAGAGATGATGGAACCATGTTGTGTTCGTGAATCCACGGTCAACCCAGTAGAGCGTTGAAAGAGGTCTCGGCGTCGATGATATGAAATTTAGCGGTTGTCACTTATTCTCTAACATTTATAAGTAATGTAATTGATCCAATGGCTCTCTGTCCCTTTTGGTTAAATCCTCTTAACATCATTTTATCAGCCGTAAGCTCTTAGGTTTCAATGTCCAAATAAGTCAATGTCTGTAGACTCATCAAGTTGAGTGATGCTCTTGGATCTACTAAAACTCTGGACAACACAAATTTGTCAATGTTAATGGAGATGTAGACCGAACGATTGTTGTCGGCAGTACCGAGCAACAAGTCTTCATCTGTGAAGGTCACCCCAGGCTGTTCCTTCAATGAGCAAATTTCATCCGTGGATGTGCTAGCTAACTAGGCTAAACAGACCTCTAGGTTCAGCAAGGCTATACCCAGAGACCCTCTCATATCCTTTGATAGGATCAGAGCATCGTAGATGCTTAATCTGGCTAACAGCTTCCTAAGATGAGCTAGCACGTTGTAATCCACTTTGTATGATCCTCGAACTTTCTCTTGGTTATGTGGTTCTTCCACTGGTGGAGATGGAGGTAGCTCTTCTGGAGTTAATATTTGTTTTCCTTTATTTGTTAAAGCTATTCTTTGGGGTAATACTCTCCCACTCCTTAAGTTCACTTCTGTAACTTCTTCTTCTTGAGATATCATTGTTGAATCTTCTAGCGTTTCTTCTTTGTCAGAAAGATCTGAGTTGATGGCAAGTGGTGCACGTGGCGCTCAAGGATTGGTTCCTCACTCCTAGCACTGTCATAAGTGGTATCGTCAATGTCTTCTTCAATCTTGTTAGCGAGTTCATCGGACTTAAGTATGATTTGAGGATCATTTTGGGAATCAAGATCAAGGCTAGATTGGTCAAACTCAGTTATGTTATCACCAAAGCAGTTAAAACATAGATGAAATCATGATCATTATATTCATAGGACCCCGGAGGTGTAAAAAGATAATCATACAAAGTCAGAAGTTTGAAGATTTTCTTTCCCAAATTCGAGACAACCAATCTGGTAGAGGCAACCCCTATCTTACCCCCATGCTATCAATCTTCATTGTAGTGTTCTTCTTCTTTTTTGTCTTTGACAAAGATGTATCTCCTGGTAAAATCTTCATCTCGGGCTTAGTAGATTGAAGAATCTGAATGGAGGTTTGTTTTGATGCATAGTAAATTTGATTCAGTATTTTCTTAGACGATTTGTTCCGAACTGTACTCCATCCATCTTTTCCAGTATATGAGACAATCAGAGAGATTGGCTTAGCCAAAATTATATTTATGGAACCCTTTTCAAGTTATCTAAAATATTCCTTTAGAATCTTTATATTTCCTTCTTTAAGATTCTTCTCGAGCGAATCCTTGAAGACAAAACATTCTTCTATAGTGTGTCCAATTAATCGGTGATACGTGTAAAAATTTGGTTCATCCTTCTTGTCAACCTCTTCGGATTTCTTTGGATCTGGTAGTCTGAACTCAGGTTTCTTCATCAGACTTCTGAACATCTTGGATATTGCTTCATCTTTGAAGGAATACACCATATTCTGTCGCTCTACCAAAGATATTCTCTTATTCTCTGTTCGAGATGATCCTTCTTGAGGCGATAGCTGGTTGGACTGGCTATTCTATTTCTGAGCATGCTGTGATGAAGATTGATGAGAATTTTTAGCATATATCTTCATTGGTTGTTTTCTTTTATCGACAGTCGCTACTGTTCCTGACTTCTTTTCAAATACTCTGGTTGCCTTGGATTTCTCATAAGAATCCATATGTTTGATTTTTTCTTGAAGACTGCTCGCTTTATCAAGTAGATTCTCAAAGGATTTAATGGTGAGTCCCTTAAGAAAGAAAGCTACTGGACCATGAATGCTTTTGAGTAAAATCTCAATTGCGCGATGTTCTTGTAGCTAAGGTTCACACTTCATGCTAAGGTTTGTCCACCTCAAGATGTAATCCACCAAAGTCTCGTTGGTCTTTTTCTTTTCCATCATGAGCTTTCCTATAGAAACATGGTCTTGCGCTCTGACAAATCTTTTCACAAATAATTGTTCCAACTTGGAAAATGTCTTAACTGATCCATTGGGCAAATTGACATACCAATTAAAAGCAATCCCTGACAGACTGCTGACAAACTATTGGAAGATTAAAGCCTCGTTACTTCTTGTGTTGCTACAATTGGCTCAAAAATGTGTTATGTGCTGCCTAGGATCTTCAGTCCCATCAAATATATTAAAGTTTGGGAACACAAAACCCTTAAAGAAGGGTATGTGCTATGTGCTGCCTAGGATTTTCAGTCCCATCAAATATATTAAAGTTTGGGAACACAAAACCCTTAAGGAAGGGTGCAACATTGAATTCTTCTCGGTAAGGTCTATTCTTTAAAACTAATGCACCACCCTTAGATTTGATCAAGGCCTCTCAAACTTGCTCGACCATTTGCTTAATTACCTTCTCTGGCATGGCACTCGATGGAGAATCCTTATTTAGTTGCTCATTCCTGTTTGCTGAGGCAACTTCTCTTCTTTCATCTGTAAGATGTATAATTTATAGTTGATTGACCTCTGGCGAGGCTAACTGTGGGGGTTGATATTGTCCTTGAATTGTGACCATAACATTCATGGCCGCGACCATCTCTTCTATCCTTTTATCCAGTTGGCTGACTTGCTCATCCCTTAGGAGGATAGCCCTATGCAGCTCATCTACGGTGTTCTCTTCGACGAGACTTTGAGCCTCGCTCATAGATGTAGTGGTTCTAGTCTTGATAACATCAACATCCATGAAATCTTCTTCAAGATAATCATTATAGTCATAATCTTCATCATCGTCAATGGAGACTCCATGTTCTCGGGCAAACTCAGAAATCTTGACCCTGAGCTTTTCAAATTTTCCTTCAATTATTGATTCTTGAATTGCCTTCAGATATGGAGGACCCTGCTGGACCTCATCCTCTCGTTCCACCATCTCACTGGCAATTTTCGCGATAATGTCAGATACTTCAGTCCCTGGCTTCATTCCATGCTCTTGTCCTATGGGCTTACCGAACCATATCGGTACAACAACCTTAGGTACCCACATCTTTTTTTTTACAGTGATGACTTGAGACAAAGTGTCTGAGCAGAAACATTGGCATGTCGAAGAGAAGTATGCTCCCCGTGGTGCAGACCGACTACTGTATCGAGAAATTTCTTCATCTTTTCCTCTGAGACTTTAGGAATATCTTTGAGGTGAGTGATCGGTAGAATTCTTGGACCAAGTCATGACTTAACCGGTCGACAACCTGCAAGACTATTAACGGTAGAATCGGTAGTGACAATAGCAGTATCAACTCTGCTCCCCAAACGGAACCAAATGGGAATGCAAGCGGGCATGTTTTCAGTTGACTTTTTAGATCGTTTGATAGATTTGACGTTCTTTAGAATTTCTTTCTTCATCCAAGGGGATACTTCATGTCCCACTCGTTTACAACCTTCCTTGGCAGCTAGCCTCTTGAAAACTGAACTAACTCGGGTGATATGAGTGGACTTCTTTCTCTCGTCACCATGCCTAAGAAGTGATGGGAAAGTAGTAGAAATTTTCTGGGTACTCTCGTACCCATTGGTACCCACTAAGGGATGGAATCTACTTCCTCGTAGGAGTGGATAGGTCTCCGATAATGCTGGCTCATCTTGGTGAGGATCTTTCTTAACAGCTATCTCCTTAGGAGCCTGAGCTTTAGTAGCCCTCAGAACCCTCCTATTATGGTTTCTCCTATGGGTTTGAGTTATGGTATAGTCCTCAAACTTGATCTGATTTCAAACAATGAAAGCAGGACGACCAATCCTTCAGTCAGGTCTTCAAAGATCATAACTTTATTTCCCTTAGCAACAGCGAGAACAACAGGCTTGATAGGTGTCATGGTAGCAGTAGTCTTAACCTTATTGTAAGAAGGAAGATCTTGAGGGCAGTTCAAGTTAAACTCAACAGACGGTTCTTGAACCTCTGGAGCGACGAATTTCATTATGACGTATGGGGCTTTCCCTAGAATGACCTCGAGATCTTCAAATCCTACTCCAAATTTGATGGTGGGAGTGACATTGCGGGCATCGCGGCTCCTCAACAGGTTGCAGAAAAAAGTGAGCATTGGGTACGCCATTACAACAACTTCAAAAAGAGAAAGCACTGGGGTTAGCTATTTGGCCAAAACCTCATGATCTTAGTGCAAGCACAAAATTAATAGAGGTCAATTTGTAGACTGGGTAAGTCTTTATTTAGTTTGTGGGGTTTTTAAAAATTTTTAGTAAAAGTAGCTTAAAAGTAGAAATATTTAATTATAAGAAAATTTTAAAGTGCGCGTAGCGTGACACAATCTGATTCACTTGTAAATAGTAATTCAAAGTCAAAAAGGAGATGTGAAGTGTTTAGGACCAAGTGCGGGACCAACTTAACAACACACAATGCCCAGGTGGAACTAGTCCACCAACACACCTATTTGGGGTCAGACCCCAAACGAAGATTAAAAAGTCCTTAATGGCCTCCTGAACCTCCCTGTTAAAAAGTGGTTGAACAGACGGTTCCGAAGTCCAAAGAGTTGACAATACTTTCCCAAGACAACAATGGGTAAGGTATGTCAACGAAAGAAGGACAATTTGGTTCATGAGGGACATGAACACATTACCAATATGTGAAGATAACATTTCTTGATTTAACTGGAATGAGAAGATCACCCCCAACGGAGTCGCCAGAAGCTGTCTGCACTATTTTTGGTTGAAAGAGTTGCCTGTTGGAAGCTATCGGTCACCAGAATTGAAATCTCGTTGCCCACTTTGGAAGGACATTTTGNAAATAATTTTTGAAAATAATTAAATAGAGGACATCTAATAGTTAATCTTTTTCTTCCCTTCCCCAAACTTAATTTTTTTCAATATGAAATAATATATGTGGAAAGACAAGCTCTAAATATAAATCATACCTCAGTATTTTAGGCATTTTCATCATTCTGAAATTTTTGCAGGTCTTCTCAACATTTCTACTTCACCTGGTCTGTAATATTATGAGCTTTCTACACATATAGATCGTTAGAGAAATTTCTGGGTAATGAAATTTTAAAATAAGTATAAAACTAAAATATTAAACAAGCACAACATTTCCTAACACAAACACAAAACTAAATAAAATAATTAAAATTAAAATGCAAAAATAAAAATTACATTACATAACAATCTACAAAATACTACTCAACATCTATTAAACTACACATGCAAATTTAACTATAACACTAACTTTATAACAAAAATTAAAAATCATCCAGTACAGCGTAATAATAAAAATTAAAGTCCAAATACAAAAACATCCATTTCTATTCCAAACAAAATTATAGAAATAAAAGTACAAATATAAGTACATCAATTACATTCAAATATCAAAATCCCAAGCTATATCTTCATCGCCTTGATCAGCAGGTGGATCGGGTTGATACTGAGTATATCGGGGGCACTCAGGAAAAGTAACATCAGGCTCACCTCTGTAGTAACATCAGACTCACCTCAAAATTTGAATGCCTCTGAAGGTACTCACTATCGTAATCGTGTAGACGTTCTAAACCTCCAATCCTTTCATTTATCAACTCTATGTTTTTCTGCTGCAAGGTCAACTCATTCATCAAATCAGAGAGGGTAGGGGAATTAGAAGGTGGAAGGTCATAACTTGTATAGAGGACATATCTACTAGTAGAAGGTTCTTGACTTCTACTTCCAATTCTTCATTTGTCATGGCTAAGTTTTCAAATTGGCCTTACTAATGGGTTTCATAGGGTAAACCCATTCTTCATCTCCAATCTCCACTTCAGAAAGTTTGCAAATTGCATAAATAAGTCCACGATGTCCTAGACCTCCACTTGTCTCACTCCTCACCGTAGTTAATATATTCTTAAAAATTATTCTCCCTGCATTTATAGTTCTATTATTCTGAATACATAAATTCAGAATAACTCTATCTCTAGTTACCTCACTATGGTGATAGGTGGGTAACAGAGTAGAGGAAATAAAATAGTGCCACACCTTAGAGGTGACATTCAACATGAAAGCAGAAAAATTTATCCGTTCTCGTTGCTTTATCTTCCATGTTCATTTCCCATCAGTGAGAAAGTTGATCACATCATTAGGGGGGCCTTCCATAGTACTGAGGGATTATTGGCAGCTATAAGAGTTTGGGACTTCGTAAAAAGTGTTGATGCGGGCGGCAGTAAATTCAACAGGAAATTCACACACTTGAACGATTTCGTCTTCAGAATAGATTACATTGGCGTAGAACTCCTTCACAACATTTGCATCAGCTTTATTGGTGATTTAACAAAAGTTTTCTCACCTCCGCTCAGCAATAACTCGTTCAATTTCTCCTCCCGGACTTTCAAAAACTCGATCTTGTATACACTTCTTTCTTTTAAATATGGAAGTAAATTTTATTTGAGTCATCGCATTGACGAAGAGACTCATCGAACTCAACCCGTCTCTTTTGACGTGGAGCCATTTCAATCAAATCAAATCATAGAAAAATTCCAAAAATTACTTCAAATATGCAAATCATGGCTTCCAATAGTAATCGAGTTCAACACTAAGATCCATGAATTTCTTCCCAAATTTTCTTCACATTCTTAAATTTTTTGAATCTCCTCAATGTGGAAGAAATCCATGGTGAAAATCAAATATTTTTAATATGGAGTGGAACTCTTACCTAGAGATGATCAAATCCGGTGTCAAAAAGCCTTGAAATCGCCTTCCAATCCAAGATCTTTCAAGCCCTAAGTCGAAAATGACATTTTTAGGAGGAAGAGGATGATGAATAGTGGCGATTGACTGGTTAAATTGAGGTTAAATGTGTTTTTCCATGAGCTCGCGGTCGGCGGGGTCGATGGCACCGTTAGCGCGCTCTGTTGGAATTTTGAACCTGAGTCTCAGGAAAAATCAGCTATCGGCGGCGTCGAGGGCACCGTCAGCGGGTTCTACTGATTTTGGTTCAAATCCCAGATTTTTGCGATTTCGATCAATTCCAAGCCTAAACGACATCTGTTTAATCATTATAAACATAATTTTAAGTGACTAAATGATGTACTTAGCACATATAAACTTTCATAACACAAAACATCACATTTATATATAAATTCCAAGGGGTACAATGTATGTTACATAACACACCTAAGTTTAGTATTTTCTCAACCTCAATACATTAATTCAGCGTCGCAATCCAAGCCACAAAACTCAAAACGTTGAAAACAAAACATCCTATGCTTAGTCTCAACTATACAGAGATCTAAAAACACAATTCTAAAGCAAAACAAAAACAAAGTTAAAATCAAAATACATAGATAGACAAATAGGTAGTAATATAAATCTATTATTCTTCAGATTCAGTACTAGATTCTTCTCTGAGATCACCTCTTGATTTTTCGAAGTGTATTTAATTTATTATAATTATTTTTGTACAAAAATACAACGTTTCTTTAGGAAATTAACTTTAAAGCTCAAACTTAGCCAAATAATTTTTAAAATTTTCCAATGGGTAAATATGATTTTTATACACAATGTGGAATTGATTTTTGTCATTTTTTTATTAATATTTAATTTACAGAAATTAAAACAAGATATATGCATTTAATTAATAATAGAAATGTAGAAAATGATTCAAATCATCACAATATTTTTTCTAAGCTGCTATGACCATAGGAAACCTAACAAAATTGATCCCATAATTTTCTGAGGAATATTTTAATTTAAATGATTAAATAAAGCAAAAATAGTCATTTAGGCTTGAAAATTAGGGTTAGAAGCACAGAGGTGCTCTTTGACCTTGGAAAAATTTGAGGCACTCTCTGTCATGAAGAATCAACCCTAAAAATTTCAAGCCATGGTGATTAGTATTTAATCATAATGAATTAAAAAACATCAGAGTATTTAATTAATTAAAAATCATATATTTGACAAATAATTTTTATTTTTAATCCACATTATTCTCCTCTATTCACTGAGCAATTGAGTATTTTTCTTTTATTTTTATGATTTTTCTAGAGAAAGATATGGATTTTTGTAGATCAAAAATTAAAAATAAATAAATAAAATCCATATTTTCCTACTTAAACATGCGACACCACCTTATTTTACGTCGGCTTTGAACTCACACGCGGCGCTTCGCCATTTGACGCCACCGTCCACCTCAACTGCCATGTGGCATGCCTTTTTGCTCCATCCACTCGTCCAATGCAATCTCAGCTATCCATGGAATAAAAATGTGATCGGACGACTTCCGTTCATCATCCCCAAATGACCTAATCTATGAGCCGTTCACACTAAAACCTTAATATCTTCGTCTAGACTCAACCAAATCGCGCGAGGTTTGTTTCTAAACCTTCATCTACTCAAGACGAACACATATATACGGCTTATACGGTATGAAATATAGTAAATACATATGGAGAATCAAAATAGGCTCGAACTAGGGTCAGAGCTCAATACCTTTGTCTAAGAGAGGAGGCCTCAATCAGATGGCTGTGGTAGCTTCGATTGGGTCCAACAAACCTCCATATGAAGTCTCAAGCCCTGGTGAATTGTCTAGCTTTGTTCTTGACCAAGCTCGATTTCAGGTGTTGGTATAGAGTTACGCTAGATGTTGTTTGATAGGGGGCTTTTATGTGGAATTAACTTCTCTCACTGTGGGGATGGTGTGTGCACAGTTAATTGAAGTTTGGTGGACCGTGGAAGTATGGGGAGATCTGTCCTGGTTTTATAAAAAATTTTGATCTCAAAACTGAGCTCTCACAGTGGGAACCAGAGGGGGGAAATTGTTGTAATGGGCTTAGAAGTTCTTGGAGGGTGTGTGAGAGCAATTGGGCAGAGTCTCCTCAAGGAAATTTTATCTCTCTCTTTTGTACATGGGAGGGGGGTTTAAATAAAATGGCTTAGGGTGGCTTCCAGGGTCAATTAGTGGGTGCTAAATGATGCTTATGTGAAGGGTAAAAGTGCTAAATCCAATTGAAAATGGCCAGCTAAGGGCAGTGATTTGCGTTTGAATTGATGTACGGGGGCTCTTGATTTCGGCATCTCCAATGACTAGGGCGGCTGACCATGGCAGGGGAGGTGCTCAAGTGGCTCAGAAACCTCAGGGGATTCTGTCACAATAATTAATTTGGGCTAGTGATGGGTTTTAGCAAAGATCACTTTGGATTAAGCAATTTAGCAAACAAATCCCTTGATTTAGGGGACCTTTGGTCCATGGCTCACCTAGGGTGGGCTAAGTGGGTCAAGCCTGGTCACTAGGGTTCATCTAGTGGCTGTGGTGTCATTAATTTGGTCATTTGGGCATGGATAAGTTAATCTTGGTGCATGGGTTCAATTTAGGTTAAATTGGCTTGAAGTAGAGTTTGGGCTAGGCTAGACATGGCATTGAGCTCGATTGATTGATCAATTTGGTGTAGATGACTGTCATGAACAGTTTGGAAAAGATTTGGAGTGATTTTGAGTTGATTTGTTGGGTCAATTTGAGGGATTTGGATATTTGATGAATTTGGGTATGTTGGGTTAAACTTGGGCTTTGGTTGGACTAGAGTTGGGTTAAGTTCAAATTAATGGTTGAAAAGAGTCTAGGGGAATATCATGAAGAGGTCTCAACATCAATCGGGTGTCAATTTTGTGGTTTGAGTATTAAATTAGGTGACATTTGTGCACATGGCTAATTTGGGGGCAAATTTGGGGTTTGAATTTAGGCTAAAATTGAGTGGAATTAAAGCTTGATCAAGGTAAATTAAGGGTTCAATTTGATGTGTGGAAGTGTTTCAAAGAGTTTATGATGCACAATTGGGGCAATTGGATAGATTTTGGGGTTCAATTGAGTGGGATTTTGATTTTGGGTTAAATTGGGGATTTTTGATTTGGGTTGAAATTGGACTCAAATGTGGATCAATTGGGCTTGGATTTGGTTTAAAACGATCATAAGCAAGATGAATTTGAGTTTGAAATTGAAATTGAGGGAGATTAGGGTCAAATTGATGGACGTTTGTGGTGAATTTGGGGAAATTGGGCCCTTAAGGGCACTTTGGGGCTTTTGGTCAAAATATGTCAAATTGAGCTCAATGGGAGGGTCCAAATTGGTTTTAAAGACATTTGAAATGGTTTCAGAGATTTTGGGAAAGTTTGTGCCACTAAGGGCATTTTTGTAATTTTGGCAAATTTTGGGTATTTTGGTAATTTTAGCAATTTTGGGTGGTTTTGAGTAATTTGGGTAGTTTGAAATGGTTTGAGATAATTTTCGAATAAATTTGGGTATTTTGGGGTGAAATTGAGAATTTTGGTCAAATTTGGGGTTTGTGAGTGTTTAGGTGGTTTGAGTAGATGTGGGTGGCAAAATGCCTAGTTGGACATTTTTGTAAAATTAGGGGGTCAACCATTCTATGTGAGCCATGGACCAATGGAATTTCTATTTAGGTTCTCTATGTACTGGTCTGGGCTAGACCCAGTCTAGGACTAGTGGGTCTAGGGGACCATCTACATGAGTCTCCCAAAGGATCAAGGGATCAAATTCAGCAGAGTTTGGTTTTAGTGTTATGAGTGAAAGTGAGTGCAAGTGAATAAACCCGTTCCAGACCAACACCTAGGGTCAACCTTAAGGTCAAGTAGTCCTATAGGGACCCACCTTGAGCTCCCCATATTGACCTCACCTACTAAGTTCTAAATGTTAGGACCAATATGTGGAACTTCAAGTTAAGCAAAGAATTGTTTAGAGTTTCTAATGGTGAGGGTTCCTTTTCTAGTTCTCTAGGAATAGTCAACAGGAAAGTCCTATGCCTAGACCTTAGGCTACTAAAGAGGAAAATCCGAACCTCAACCAAAAGTGAGGTCAACAATGCTATTATTGGAGGATCATTAATGTCAAAACCATTTGATGAAGCTTATACATTAATTGAAGAGATGACTACAAACAATTTTCAATAGCCCTCTGAAAGGGTGAATCCTAAGAAAGTAGTAAGTGTTCATGATAATGATGCAAATTCTATACCAACATCTCAAGTTGCTGTAATATCAAGAAAGTTTGATCAATTTGGAATGAACTTTCTTAAACACCTCATGTGATAAAAGAAAATTCATTAGGTCAAATGATCGATTCTCAACCATCATTAAAGACTTTAAATGCAATTAAAAATGGATCCATTAATCCATATTCTAACTGTTGCAACATAGGTTGGAAAAATCACCCTAACTTTAACTGAAATAATAATTATGGTTGTAGAAATCAACAATGGAGGAACAATCAAGTGAACTCATTGGAAAACTAGAACAACCAGGGTAATAATAGTTATAAACCTTCTTATCCTCTAGGATTTACAAGTAATCAACAACTTAAGGAGAAGAAGTTGTCTATAGAAGAAGGGGTGTTATAGATGAGGAATTGATTACAAAGTTAAACTTCTGCCATAAGAAATATTAAGAATCAATTGGGACAAATCGCTAATGCACTTAGCAATAGGCCTCAGATAACACTTCCCAGTAACATTGAAATAAATCCTAAAGAAAAGAACAAGGAGCCAGAACAAGCTAAATCTGTCTAACTCAGGTGTTTAGGGGAATTAAATGTTGGAATTCAAAAGGAGATTGCAGTTGAGGAGGAGAACAAAAAAAACTGAAACACATGAAGAAACTATTCCTAAGGAGGTAGAAAAAATTGTCTCTCCAACTAAGATCAATATAAAAAGACCACCACTACCATTTCCTCAATGAATTAGACAATAGAAGTTGGATTAGCAATTTTCAAAGTTATTTGAGATATTTAAAAAGCTTATAACTAACATTCCTTTTGTTGAAGCCTTAGAACAGATGCCAAGTTATGTTAAATTTATGAAAGAAATTTTAAACAAAAAGAGGATGTTTGAAGATTATGAGATTGTTGCACTAAGTAAATAATGCAGTACAATAATTCAGAAAAAGCTCCTTAAAAAACTCAAGGATCCTTGTAGCTTCACTATATCTTGTGCAATTGGAGATAAATTATGTAGAAAAGGTTTATGTGATTTTGGAGCCAGCATTAACCTCATGTCATTGTCTATATTCACAAGATTAGGCTTAGGAGATATTTCTCTATCAACTGTAACCCTTCAGTTAGCTGATCGATCTATTACTTATCCTAAGGGAGTTATAGAAGATGTACTTGTAAAAGTGGATAAATTTATCTTTCCTGTGGATTTCATTTTTTTGGGAATGGAGGAAGATAAGGAAATACCTATCATTTTGGTGAGACCTTTCGTAGTCACTATACAAACAATGATAGATGTGCAAAAATGAGAGTTGACTATAAGAGTTAATGACTAGAAAGTTACTTTTAATGTGCTAAAATCGATGGGGTATCAAATTATTAGAAAAGATAATAAATGTTACATAATGGATACTATTGATTATTTAATTAATAGTCATTTTAAAGAGAGTTATGAAGTCATAATACATCAACGAGAAATGGAATATGAAAATGAAATTGATTTACAAGATAAAACATATAAGATAAATATTAAGGATTCAAATTATGTTCATGAAAGTTTTGAGATCTTGGACATTTTTGAAAATAATAAACCTTTGATTCCCTCAATAAAATAACCTCCTGAACTTGAGATGAAAGTGCTCCTTAATCATTTGAAGTACACTTATCTAGAGGATTCATCTACATTACCTTTAATAATATCCTCAGATTTAACTAAAGATCAATAAGAAAGACTAATGGACACATTGAAAAATCATAAGAAAGCCTTTGGATGGACATTAACAAATATAAAAGAAATTAGCCCTTCAATATGTATGCATAAAATTTTAATAGAAGATGATCATGAACCTAAGGCTAATCCTCAAAGGAGGTTGAATCCTAGTGAAAGATGTTGCGAAGAAGAAATTTTAAAGTGGTTGGATGCTGAAATTATTTATCCTATTTTTGATAGTGCTTGGACTAGTCTTACTCATTATGTTCCTAAGAAAGGGGGAGTGATAGTAGTTGTAAACGAGTAGAACAAATTAATACCAACAAGATAAGTCACTAGGTAGTGCATCTGTATTGTTTATAGAAAATTAAACTTTGTCACTTGTTGACCTCACTTTTGTTGAGGTCTAGTATTTCTTCCTTAGAAGCCTATGATCTAACCATAGGACTCTTCTATTGACTATCATAGGGGTCTAGTGATGGAACCCTACCCACTAGAAAAACTAAACACTTCTTTACTCTTCTTGGAGTTTCATATGAATGGTTTTGACCTCTAGCACTTATAGGGTTGAAACCAACATGGGGAGCTCGAGGGGATTCCCCATAAGATTGTCAAGCTTTAGGGTTGGCTCTGGGTTGCTTGTTTTTGGTCAGGCTTTCACACACACACACACTTGAACTCATCACAAACTCACACATCACAAACCCTAAAATCACCTACACTTAACCCATTCCCCAACTCTTTTAGAAACTCATGTGGGTGGTCCCCAAGCCCTTAACCCTTGACTAGGATAGCTAAGACCAACACATAGAGGATCCAAAATGGGCTTTCCCATTGGTCTCATGGAATACAAGGTATGTCCAATGACCTCCAATTCCACCTAAATATCCTACCTTAGCCTCCATTTCCTAAAGCTCCACAAAATTACTAAATACCCTTAAATCCTCAAAATTGCCGAAATTCCCAAATTTCCACCAAAAGGTATGTTGAAGCACTCCAAGTCATCCAAATTGACCCCAATTTTCCTAAAGTTTCTAAAATTACCAAAATTGTCCTTAAAGCCCAAAATCCCTAATTTGCACCCAATTAAGCAAATTAACCCCATTTTCATTGAATTTACTCCCAACCTACCCAACTTCAAATTCAAACCCAATTTTAACCAAACCCAAACCTAATTTGATTATCCTATGATCGATTTCTAAATTAAATTCTTCATGCATATTTTTAAAAGCCCATTTAAATGAACATTTTTATAGGCTCATGAAATTAATTTGAAAAGGATCAAATTGAGCCAACATGGCAAAACTCATCTTTATCATCCCATTTAATTTAAAATATTCATCATGGGCATCATGATAATCATACTATGCATACACATGAGACTTTGTCCAAAAAGGGCATGTTGACCTTTTTTCTAGATGCGTGAAAATCCAAAATTCCTTTTGTATGAAACATCTCCATGGCCTCGTACATGGCATGGCATGCCTCAAGCCATCCATGGACATCATGAGGTCAAACTTACCAAATATAGCAAGTGGAGGTGACCATTTCTTCTTCCTCCTTCACTTGAACTTTCCTTTGTCATGCTACATCTAATCCTTGGTTTCAAACTAAAACCAGCCATTCAAACCCACCTAAAACTACCTTGGGGTCATGAGAATCACACCATGGAATCAAACCTAACCTTTGGACCAAGGTGTTGCACCTAAACCTATCCAATTTGCCAATACTTCACTTCCCCTTTGGACCAAAGCCTTGAAGCCTCCTTGAAACCAAATTGAGCCGACCGCTCAACCTCCCTGACCTCCTTGAACTTGGAGGTGAGTTTTAGTTGGCCGACCATCTATCCCAACTGCTACAAAACACCATATCCCAACTGCAATCAGGAAAATTGATTCCTAAGCGATGTTTCAAAAGTTTGAGAGGAGCTGTAGAGGATCTGATTGTTTGCCGCCAGTGGGAGCGGTTCTATTATTTTTTTGATGTAGCAGTGATTTCTGTGGTGCGGTAGTTCTATTTGAATCTCCCCAAAGTTGAAGAAGGATTCATGGTGAAGGGAAAGACAATACATATGCTTTTATTCGAACTATAGTCCTACTGAGGAGGAGTTAGGCGAGATCAATTCATCTTTGACTGCTGGAAGATGACTTTGGAAAATTACAAATAAAAGGAGAGATAACTTTTCCACTTCAAAGTTGGATGCCACTGCAAAAGCATGACACTATTTCATTTCTGCCTGTCTACTGCCTACTAATCATCTTAGTGAAGTGACCCATGATCGAGCACCTTTGAACTATTACATCCAACAGTTCAAGCCCATCAACATTGGATCTTTGATCCATAATGTAATTACCAGTTCTGTTGTTGCTACTATTATTGCAGGTTTTGGATTTGCATCATTGATCATTTATTTATGCGAGCAGGCTGGAGTTAGATTTGATAGCTGGGATGAGATCTTGCAATCACTCAAGCCCATTACCAGTGTGAATGTGAAGTCTTATTCATATCATTCCATTTTTGGCTGGAGAGGTGGATTTTCTAGTAGTTATGTTGCTTCAACATCTCGAGCTTCGTCATCACATGGTCAGACTTTTGGATTTGATTTTCAGTCACAACTATTGCAAAGGATATTGCACAAAGTCATTTACACCACTGAAAAGGTATTAAATTTAGAAAATTTTGCAGAGCATATGGATGGATATATGAGGAGGCGTAGTGATTATGAGGAAGAATACAAATCATCTATGGAAAACCTCATGAGACTAACCAGGGTGTAGTTTTCCCTCAATATCCAAGATATCCACCATAAGAGTCTGCAACTACTTGGCATAATGATGTGAGTGATGCAGAGGATGAGGATGATTAGACTGGATTCTATAGTTTAGTTTGATTTTTAGCGTACTGTTGTAAACTGTTGATGGTGCATTTATTATGTACTTTTTATTGTGTTTGGAGTTGTAATTGTCAAGACTGTTAGTTTCTGTTGTGTTTTGTTTTGTTAAGACAATATTATAATGTATTTGTGTTTTTGTGAGTAGTTATTATGTTTTTTGTGGCAGTAATTATGTTTATTGTGTTGTTTAATGTATTTAGTTAACTTGTGCTAAACTTAATTCTGGATCTTATGAAGGTTTAGAATATAGCTAATTTGTTACTTAAAAGCTGCATGTTTAAAATTTTCAATCTACTACTAGATATTTTTCTTTACGTTGCAGTTGTGTATGTTTGTTAATGTGTTTGTTTGCTTTTATGTTATACTCCACTGCATAGAAGTCTAATGAAGATCTATATATTAAGTAAATTAAAATTTGATCAATTTAATTTTTACTCTTGTTTTTAATTTTTGTACTTGCATATTTATGATATAAAATTTCTGCAAGCATGTTATTTCTAGTTTTCATTCCTGCCTATTTATATATGCAGCTAAATGTTTTATTTTATTAAAAATTTAAGTTTGGGAGGAATGAAAAATTTTCTAAAGAAATTTGAAATTTATTTATTCTTAAATGTACTTCAAATAAATTTAATTTTGATTTTAAGAAAACTGATCATGTATATGAAGTTATATTAGGGAAGTAAAATTTTGAATATAAAAATGAGTATGAGAATTTAGTTAAAATTTATAGTAATAAAGAAAAAACTTAAAGTTAAAAATTTTTTAGTGTAGAAATGATAAATATCGTGTAACTATCTTTAGTAGGAAAGATTGTATTTTTAAAAAAAAGTAGAAGAATTAGACTTTTATTTTCAAAACTTAAATTTCTTTTATTAAAAGTAATTTTCAAAAACTATTATTCTCTTTTTAAGTAAATGAAATATATCAACTCTTTGCTTTAGGAAAAGAATAGTGGAATTCAAAATCATTAAAGATCGAACCAGATATAGTAATCATTGCCTAAAAAGAAAAAGAAAAGAAAAGTTGGAAAATGGAGGAGAAGCTCGAGGATTAGTGCCTAATCATAAATTGGTTCCACATCTAATCTTTTTAAAGAATAAGATTTGAGAAACTCTTAAGCTTAATGATATAATATAGTAAGTAAAATTATGTTTAATAAATTTTTTTAAGTGGAGATAATAGAATGCCTAAACTCTATATTTGGAAAATCTACAATATTTCTGAATTAGATAGAAACTCATATTTTCATATTTCTTAACATTAAAAATTTGTAAACTCTAAGTTGGTATCTTTTATTAATATTTTTTCTAAATTGGACTACTATATTTCTACATCAAAATTTTAGTAAATCCTAAAGAAACTTATATACATAATCTACTTATTGAGTTTTTAAAAGATTGAAGGGTCATTTGAGGACAAGTAACATATTAAGTTTGGAGGATTTTGATACACCTAAAATAGATAGTATTTTTGTACACATTTTTATACCTATTTTTAAGATATTGCGGTTTAATGAAAGATATTTGTGTGTTTTTATTTCAGGTACAATCAAATTGATGAAAAATGATAAAATGAGTGAAAAGAATTAAATTTGGAGTAAAAATGAAGAAGGTGAAAAAATGAGCTGAGGCGCCTAAACGCCCAATACTGGCCCTTACACTCTAGTTATTCAAAGAGAGTCGCGT
Source organism: Phalaenopsis hybrid cultivar (assembly GCA_002079205.1). Classification (NCBI taxonomy): domain Eukaryota; kingdom Viridiplantae; phylum Streptophyta; class Magnoliopsida; order Asparagales; family Orchidaceae; genus Phalaenopsis; species Phalaenopsis hybrid cultivar. The sequence continues at coordinate 67,323 of JXCR01147056.1, read as the reverse complement.
GTAAGCGCCATACACCCCGCGCTTAAGTGCCAAAAGTATTTATTTGATGATTTATTGAATTTGGATGACTTTTGAAGAGGTGTTTGAAGGAACCCTCGGTAAAAACGTGGGAAATAGTTCATTGACACAAAAATTCATTCAATTGGCTTTTGAAAGGAGGCAACTTCCAGAAGATTCATTGAATGAAGACACATTTTGAAGAGACACCAAGACATCTCTTGAATTTTTATTAAAGAAGACTTGAATTATCAGATGAGAGAGGTCAACCAATCTCAACCAACAACCATCATTAATTCAAGTAACTGCCGTGGTCGCCGCTAGCAACCTTATTTTTTATTTTGAGTTTTAGTTTGTATTGTGAGTGAAGGAAGAAAATTCAAAGGAACTTCAAAACATTTGGTGGAGAGGATTTGAGATAAGTGTTTAACTTTGTGACTACATTTAGTTTTAATTTAGATTTCTTCTTTGTGTGCATGATTTCTACTTTTAAACTTAAGTGTATTTGTATTTTCTCCATGAATTATGAGTAGTTTTCTTTATCTTTTTCCTTAAAATGATAAGTGATTAAGTATTGAAAGGAAGTTGTGTGAAGTAATAGACTTCAATGTTGGAAGAATTTGTGATGAATTGAAATCTTGTACTTCATTTACTTCTTGATTTGGCCAATTAAAATGTTAATATATGTTGTGAGAACATGTAAGATCCGAGATGGTATTGTCTCAGTCAACAAATGGTAAGAATCACATTTAATTTCATGGATGAGAATATCGTTCATGAAGTTTAGTGCAAATAAATAGGGAAATAAACTTTCAAGTGTGAAGAATTAGAGGACTTTAGAGTGACACGCTAAAGCCCCCAATTTGATTTATAATTTTAAGTTTTGATACCAAATGTTAGCCTCAGGCGGAGGGAGAAGAGGAAAATCTAGAGAGAAAGCTAGTATCTTCCTTACCTAATCGGTCTTCAAGACTAGTTTAACTATAGATTAGCCATGTTCTTTATAACATCTCTAATAAGAGTAAAGAATATTATTGCTCCTATTTGACACAACACATTTAAAATATTTCCACAACAGAATTTCTATACTTATTATTGATTAATGATAAGGATAAATATATTTTATTTATATTACCTTCATCTTGTAAATATTTAGTTAAGTTAATTAGTTGCTTAATTTATTTTCAATTATAAAAATTACAAAAAGAATTGAACTTTTATTCCTTTTATAGCATCTTGAGTTTAAGTAAGAATATTTTACTAAGTAAAATTTTTTTATCTAATTTCTCCTATTTTTTTAGAGTGCATATTGTCAAGTTTTTCCTGTGGGTTCGATATTCGAGGCTTTATCAAGAAGTCATATATTACTTAATAACGATACGTATACTTGCGTAGTATCCCATATTTAAATATCATAATTGTATTCTTATTTGCTTCATAGTGAAAAATTTACCTAGCTTTTGTTTTGGATTAAGTTTTTGGCTTTGTTGCAAAATAAGAATCATTTGTTAAGGAAATTAAGCATATAATCACATACATCGCATTTTACATCTATGTAGAAAATCGGAATCAGGAGGTTTTATTGCCTCAAAGTAGATGATCTGGAAAGGCTTTCCAATAGATAAGTTTCTTCAAGAAAGCAAGACAGTTAGAAGCCACACTCATACAATGTCATTTCTTATCCTCAAATTTGGATTGGTTCCTATCCATCCACACAAACCAAGCCACCACACATGGGATGATGACAAGATTTGCTTGCTACCATTCCTTTCAGCAAGTGGAAAAGCTCAGCCAAGTTAGTTTAATAGTTTGTAGCTGGATATGATTCAACACATTGGTCCAGACATGTTGAACAAAGGAATAGCTAAAGAAGAGATGCTCAACAAATTCCTCCTGGTTTCTTCAAAGCACAGAGCAGGAGGGAACTCTCAAACCCTTCAGTTTCAAGATATCATCAGTGGGGATAAATTTAAAGAAAAGTCTCCAGCAAAAGAAGGACTTGGAGGGAGAGAGGAATTTGCCCCAAAAAAGCTTCCCCCAAGGATTTTGCTGTCCATGGTCACAAAGAGAGGATATGCAAGCTAAAATAGATTGGACATGTTACTTTTTGGTAATAAATTTGTCTTTCCTTGAGGTGTCCAGCGGAATATTCACAATTCTTTGAATCTGTTGGTTATCCATAATGTTTTGCAGTATTTTAAAGTTCCACTGTCCCCCATTCCAACAATCTTACACTTTGAGATTTATATTACTGGGTGAAGGGAGAGTTGCAGCCAATTTTCCCTCCCCAATCCAATTGTCCAGCCAGAAGTTTATGTTACCTTCTCCCAATTCCCAAATAAAAAGAACTTCGTCTTTGTTTTTAACTTTGAGCATTTGAGTCCAAATTTTGGAATCTCCCAGCTTGGTGGAAACCAGTGATGGATGGAGCTCCCTGCAGTATTTGCCTTTAAGGAACTGAGCCCAAAGAGAAGATTGAGACCTGAAATGAATCCAAAGTTTGTAACAGTTAATTTGTTGCACGTGATTGAAACTTCTAAAACCCAGACCCCCATTCTCAACAGGCTTGCATATATAATTCCAATGAGTCTAGTGCATTTGCTTCTTTTGGCTAGACCAAAGGAATCAATTGAAAACTCTCTCCAGTAGTAGTTGAGTTCCCTTTTTCATATTGGCCATTTGGAGGATGTAAGAGGGGAAAGCTGCTAAGACATGTTTTAGGAGAGTAATTCTTTCACCATTAGAGAGAAAGGAATTGGTCCAACTGATAAGCTGCTTATGAATTTTGGAGACCACCTCATCAAATTGAATCTATTTTGTTCTCCCTTTAATAAAATGAACTTTCAAATACTTCAAAGAGGAAATATTAGATTGAAACCCAGTAAAGTTGGAGATCCAATGCTTAACAAGTGGTTTGACCCCTTTGCTGAAGATGATAAGGCATTTTTGATCATTTACTTGCAGTCTAGAATAGGCTAGGAAGTCATGCAGATATTTAAGAATCTGCCTGACTTCAAGTTTCGTTGCTTTGGAGAAAAGGATAATATCATCTGCATAAGATAGGTGACTGATGACAATATTGGATCTATGATTGAATTGAGTGTGGGGGGAATTAGTTGATATGTGATTAAACATTCTGGAAAGACAATTAAAGATCAATATAAAGGTGGTGGGGGTAAGGGGGTCTTCTTGTTTGATACCTCTAGTAGCTTGGAAATAACCACGAGAATTGCCATTAAAAGCAAGGAATGAGAATTATTGCTGAGCAATCTCAAAATTAGACCAATGAAATTAAGAGAGAAACCTCTTGCCAGTAGTACCTCCTCAATGAAACCCCAATTGATTGTATCATAAGCCTTGCTGATATCCAACTTGTAGATAGAGTTCCCTCTACAACTTTTGTCTAGATCCTGTAACATTTCCTGTGCAAGCAAAACATTGTCTACAATGCTTCTACCCCTTATAAAAGCTGTTTGGTTAGGACTGATGAGCTGATTCAAGTGAGGTTGAAGTCTAAAAACAATTCCTTTACTGATAATCTTTGTGATGAAATTAGTTAAACTAAGGGGTCTGAAATGATCCCAGCTCTTACTATTAGAATCTTTCGAGATAAGAGTGATTGTGAATGGAGTGAAATACTTAGGGGGATCAACACCTTTGAAAAATTCCTGAACAACACCAATTATCTCAAGCTTGATAATAGACCAAGCCTTCTTATAAAAATCAGCAGTATAACCATCTAGGCCAACCACCTTGTTACTGTCAATAGAGTCCAGTGCAGATTTGATTTCCTCTTCTGTGGGAATATATATATATATATATATATTCCAAATTTTTTTAAGTAGTATTTGTTATATATAAGACATGATGTGACCCGTTCAAGTGTAAAAGTTTTATCATTTCTAGATTGTGACATACATAAACAAAAATTCTCTTCATAAAATTCCCTCTAAACTACCATAAATATTAGCATCCTAAAGCAACTTTATTTTGAAACTATTACAAAATACTTAAAATAGAAGTAGTTTTCTAAATATTTTATTAAAATTATGGGGTCTGATTTAAAATATTACGTATGTTTCAAGTTAAAATTTAACATTTAAATGCTAATCTAATTCTCATTTCCTCTAAAATTACAAATAAAAAACTCTACAAAATATTTAAATTTATAATGATTATCACAAAGCTTGGCATTCTAATTAGTCTATTGGGAGCCAAATTGATTTTCTTACCTATTATTATGCCACTTGATAAACTCTACTTCATGAAGTTATAAATATTGTGATAGAAGGTTAGGGTTGATGCATCAGGTGTTACCATGAATGATGTAGTAATTGTATCCTTAAGTAAATCATTTAGTAAAATATTTGTAACCATCATGTTAGTTGATTATGATAATAGAGGAAGACTTATATATCTTATAAGTGGGTTTGTATGTTAATTCCAATTCTTAGTAAACTCATAATGATGGGATATGTCAAATGTATTAAATAGAAAAGCATAAAACATAATAGGAGGTACAACATAACTTTTAGTAAGTTCAATACATTTTATGTATCATGTCCTACTTGGTGGATTCATATTTATAAAATTAAGTGACTAGTTGAATATTTTTGGCAATGTTTTAAGCAATACTATCACTATTTTAAACTCAATATAACATATGAGAGTAAGGAATCTGTTTGGGTAAATATCAAATAAAGATATAATACCAAACAATGAATGATGTTTTATATTAATAAAATCAAGAAGCATTAAGAATAAACCACTGATAACATAATGCAATTTATGATATTTATTTATTTGAGTGAAGTCTAGTAATGGGGGTTAAATTGTAAAAATTCGCCTAAAAATTGAAGATTGTTGTGACCATCTATCTATATATATATA